>RJWH01000038.1:0-370391 GCA_004363575.1 Solenodon paradoxus
TGCTCCAGGCAGGGCTCCAGGTCTTGCAGCTGCCTGTGCAGCCCAGCGCGGAGTTGGTCCAGGAGGGTGGTGTTCCAGGCAGCGGAGGAGCGCTCTGTGAGGAAGAGGCTGCAGATCTGCTGCAGCGTCTCGAAGACGACAGACAGCGCCTGGGCCTGTGGCACCCGGCTGCCACCCACCGCCTCCCAGGGGAAGCCGATGTCTCTTCTGTCCTGCAGACAGGCGAGAAAAGGCATTGTCCTCATTTGGTCCAGAGCTCTGAAGGTCTCCTGTGTTCTCAAGTTAAGACTCCAAGGCAGCTCACTGCTAATGGAGCAGACAGGGCTGGAGAATATCATCACCAATGCTGTCAGTGAGGAGCCTGAAAAAGTCATTGTTAGTCCAAGGGGAATTGCTTCTCGTTGATATGAGAGATTATGAGTGTCTGCCCAGCTTCTCTGAAGATCTTCTGACTGTATGCCCCTTAAATATCTTGCACAAGATTTCATTTTCCAAATTTTCCTCCTATCTTTGTACTTCCCCATTTGGGGCTTTCCTTTCTCTTCAAGGGCCTGGAAAGTTGTCACTAGTTTAAAATCCATGAAGATGAAATTCATTCACTAAAAACTGACAAAAACCATCAATGGAATACCTATCATCTTCACAAAAATCAATTTTGAAGTAATGATAGAACATTTAAGGAGGCTTTACTAGGCTTCTTTTAAAAATCTTTTTTCTTCTTTTAGATCTCCCTCTCAGAAATGTTGATCAGATGTGAAGGACACCTAATCTTTATAGGCATGGATCTCACCTTATTTTCCACTGCAAAATATTTTATTTGTTAAATTTTCTTAGCTGAGAACATTACTGAACATTTACTGTGTGCCAAAGATGCTGAGCTCGGCCACACAAAGATGACGGCTCCCACCTTGGCCCTGAGGAGAAGCAAGTAACCACTACTACCATCCATATTCCGGAGGCTAGGATGTCTCTATTGGTTTGGCACCCTCCCTGTCCTAGCCCAGGTAATGGTCCTAGCTCTGTTAAAGTAATTGTTAAATCTTCCATGTTTATCTTTGCTTTTTTTTAAAACACAATTTTAAAGTTGTTACCTCTTCTTTTGTCTTTGTCTTTTCATTTTATAAAAGTTGGCCTAATGTTGATGCAATTTTTTTCTATTTCCACTTTGAGGCTTGTTCCAAAAAAAGGAAGAGAAAACGTTAAGGGAGAAGAAGAGGTAACGTATTTCCTTAACGATTTTCAAGACATCAGAACTTTCCACTCTCTTTTAACATTCCTAGAAAGTAAAAGTAAGTTGTATGAAAAAGTCATGCACAGAGGCAAATGGAAAGTAAAAGCTGAAAATGGAAAAAGAAAAGCTGTAATATTTCTCTCCAATTGACAAAAATGCCACTTTGCTAGCCACACAAGTCAGGATGAAGAGATCTACGGAGTGACAGGTTTCAAGCTTGTTTGTGTGAGGCTGCTGGAGGAGTGGATTGGCCTGAGGAGGGCAGCTGGTTCTGGAAGGCAGGATCTTACCTAAAGTACTAGTTTTCAGTCTTGCAAAATCAGATAATTTATTTATCTGTTCACTTTCATTCACTCTCCATGGAAATGACGAGACATGAAAAATTTAGTTGCATCAACTCACATTCAAAAGACATATGGTGACAGAGCAGCTTAGGTCATGTTATTTGTGTGAGAGAGGTTAGGTATTGTCTGGGAGCAAAAAAGAAGTTAGTTATTTGGACAGGTAACTCTATGTCATGTAAACATGATTCTGTTCACATAAGAGATTAACTTGGAAACCAAAATGCTTATTAGTGAGCTAAGGGTTAAAGGAATAGAAGCAGATCATTCAAGGGAAACTTCCATCTAGTCTTCAAAGTTGGACAGGTTAGTTTTCTCTGTTGCAGGAATGACTGTCAGATGTTAAGTGCTCATCTGCTCCCCTATAACCCTAGTCATTGTTATAAGTATTTTACAAAATCTAATCTTCACAACACCCCAATGAAATCGATATGATTATCAATTCCATATAACAGATGAGAAAACTGAAGTGCCCAAGGTCACACTACCAGTTCAGGGTGGAACTGTGACATAAACCCAGGCTGTCTAGTCCGAAGTCCATTTTTCTAGCCTCCAGACTGCGTGCTCATCTCTGATGATGGTCTTCTTGTCTTCCCAATTAAATTATTTCCAACCTCTTTTGCAAAAAGCACTATTTATTTGCTCATTCCAGAAACATGACAAGATACTTGAATAGGATACAGCTTCCTTTTCACTCGCTAAATTCCAGTCCTGTCTTTCAAATGATGTGTTTTGTCCAGCTCTGATGAATCTTTCTAACTTCCTGTTCTCATATGAGATATTTCTAGAAATCATCCAGGAGGTTAAAGCATCCTCTTAAATTTGTAATTTATTCTCACTGCTCTCCACCCCGCTCCCCCAGGACTATCATTTTCTGATACAGCTCCCAAATGCTAAATCTACTTATTCTTTTGAACATGTAGTCCTTCTGTACTTGCCATGGGACAGAGGGCGCTCTGTGAGCCTCCTCTGTGACAGACAGCTTGACGGATACTCATGGAGAATCGCTACCCACAAGCAGCTTAGAGTCTAGCAGGGTGCTCAGGTGTTAAACAAATAATTGGATCGATTACTTAATTACAAGCATATAGAGAGTAGCAAAAGGACAATGTGTTAGGTTAATGAGGAGTAACGTAGAGACAGAGCAGTGTATCAGTGAAGCACCACTTACGTCATACATCATAGCTTTTAGCAAGTTAAGTAACCTCTCTGAGTTTTCCATTTCCTCATTAGCAAAATGTAAATAATTATAGTAATTATCTCATAGGGAGGCTGTGAGAATTCAATGAAAGAAATAAAACACTTTGCTGAGAGATTTACCAAATTAAAGATCGTAGCCATTAATGTTACTAGAAAGAATCAGTATATTACAGATTCAATGAAGATATGTCATGCAAAGCCCTGAATACCATTGCAGGCCTGTTATTCCTGATAAGGCTATGACTTATCACTGGAAGATCTGAACTTAAATTAAATTGCTTGGATTATCTCATAATAACTGCGGCAAAGTTTTTACTGTGAAAGGCTGCTTGGTAAAGAATAGAGAGAATTACACTCAGGCAAACTTGAATGTTTTAGGGAAGCTAGCAGCTAGCAAAGTGCCTGGCAGACCAGAGAGACATTATTTATTCTAACAATGGATATCTGCAATATTATTCCCCAAACAATATCTTCAGTGAGTTTAAGACCAACTCAAGTGATACCTCTAAGGTACATATAAAATTTAACTTTTTTTTAAAGAAGGGAAAAACTGTAAATAAGGAAAATAACAGTCAAAATCTTCTCTTTCATGAACTACTTTGTATTTCCTGTTGACCTGGAAAAACGAGCATTTTTAATGTGAATATTTTTCTCTTCTCTGAGTTTGTCCAGACTTTTCCCCCTAAGAACAACCCAGGAAGTATGAAAAATATGTTATAATGCAGGGTAAATCCTGCAATGACCCACACATATTGTTATCCCTCAATCCCTCATCTAGGCACTCATGTTAATAAATGCACATTTCAAAATAACTTAAAAATGTTTTGTTGACGCTAACATTGGTTTATAACATTATATAGGTTTCAGGTAGGCATCATTATATTTCAACATCTATATATGCCCAACATCTAATGCATATGCTACATTATGATGACCATCAAATGTCTAGTTTCCACCTACCACCATATAATTGACCCCCTTTACATGGTTTTCCCTCACACCCTTCCCCTCTGATAACCATCATTTTTGTTCTCATAAACTATGAGTGTGTTTTTGTCAAATATGTTCATTTTTAACTAACTTGGGGGAAAAAAGTAGAATGAAAAAGGAAAGGGCAAAAATTGGAAAAACCCAGAAAATGAAAGTTTCTATACTCACTATTTAAAAGGCACTTGTCCCCCAAAGGCCTCAGAACTCACTGAGGCTTCCTCTTCAGGCAGTCCTGTAGAACCTCTCAGTTGCACAATGGCTCTCCCAGTCTTTGCGCTGCTGGCCCTGGTGATGCTGTGTTCCAGTCCTGCCTGCTCTCTGGGCTGTGCCCTTCCTCCAAGCCATGGCCATCTGGAAACCTTCACCCTTCTGAATCAAATGGGGAGAACCTCCATTCTGTCCTGTCTGAAGGACAGAACTGACTTCAGATTTTCTCAGATACTTGCAGATGGGAACCAGTTTGAGAAGACACAAGCGACAGCCACCGTGCATGAAATGCTCCAGCAGATCTTCCACCTCTTCAGCACAAGTGGTGCCTTGATGGCTTGGAATGAGACCCTCCTGGACAGATTCCTCACTGGGCTCTCTCAGCAGCTGGATGACCTGGAGACATGTTTGGAGACAGAAAAGAAGATGGAACGGTCACCCCAGGAAAGTGAGAACTCCAGGTTGGCTGTGAAGAGATACTTCCAAGGAATCAGTCTACATCTGAAAGAGAAAGATCACAGCTCCTGTGCCTGGGAGATTGTCAGGGTGGAAATTAAAAGGTGCTTGCTCTTCATTAACAAGCTCACAAGGAAACTCAAGAAATAAGGAAGATGTTGAGACTTCAAACAGTTCACCTGGTCAACTAAATTGCTGTTTTCTAAGCTCAGAGTGCATCTTCGTCTTAATTTTTATGCCAGATGAATAATAAGTAAGCTTCTGTATGTAGTTATTATAAAATTATATTACATCTTATAACTTATAGTAAATTGTTTAAAACAGAGAAAGGCATGATACTTTTGCTATAGTTGAAAGTGACTTTTGTAATATTTATTTACTTATTTAAATTATTTGAAATAGTCATAATGTTTACAACATTTAAATATTTATGGTTCGTAAACCACTTATTTAGTGTTATATTTTGTATAAGACCACTGTTCATTTTTAAGTTACTAAAAATAAAAACCACTTTTTTTAAAACCAATTTTGCTTGCATTCACTGTTTGAATAAAAATCTAACCCAAGCTTGAGTCCACAAAATAAACCTAAAGCAAGGTACCTGAATAAAGAGGGAACAGGAGTAGATACACACAGGTCATAATATAACATGATAGACATTTTGAGGAGAAATTAAACGTGATTCCAAATACATGAAGGATAATAAAGAAATCTGAAGAAAAATTCAGGGCATGGGCACAATTGTCTGCTAATATTTGTAACAAATGATGATGTTTCAAAGTTTAGCGGAGAACCATGTAAGCCAAGGAAAGTCAATCTAGAGGAAGGGAGGTAATAAGAAATTTTTCTATGCTTGACCAGGTCTTGACATTTTCTTTCCTCTTCTTTCATTCTAAATATCTCAAGCACAAAGATGAAGAAAAAAATCCCAAGTCAAAATTAATTTAATCATAATTTATGTTGTAATGCTCATTTTTCCAAGATGTTTGCATATTTATTATCTTATTTGATTATTAAAACTTACCCATGAAAAGTAGTTATGATATTTTTTAACCATCACAACTTTTATAACTTAACAAATAATGATTGACTCTTACTATATATTATATATTAGGTATAATGCTAGGTGTTAAGACACAAAGTTCACTAAGATTTTACTCCTGCATTCAAATTGCTTGCAGTTTTCTAGCTAACTGGGAGGAGTTCTAAGGAGAAGGAAGTTAAGGTTAACAAGTGATATATATCTAGAAAAATCAAGAGAACGCATTTCTCAGAGTAAGAATCATTAGTGTTCAATCTGAAAATAAATTCTGCTTTGTGTCTGGCAGAATTTTGCAGTCATTTCTTGATTAGATTGGAGACAATACCAGGAAGTAAACTGCCATTCACCAGACTGTCAGGGGATCCCAAAGAATCCAAGGACAGTAGTTGGTAACTGCTATTTCAGTTAACTGAAGATGACTACCTTATAAAAATCAAAGACACAGGACATTCAACTTGGCAAGGAAGAAATAAAACTTCACAAATGACATGATTTTATTGTATAAATGCTAAATAATCCACACAATAAGACTGTTAGAACTAATAAAATTCAGCAAAGTTGCAAGATATAATCTCAACAGGCAAAATATTGCTGTATTTCTATATACTAGCAATTAACAATGCAGAAAAAAGAAATTAAGAAAAATACTTCATTTATACTAATATTAAAAAGAATCAGATTCTGAAGAATAAGCTTAACCAAGTAGGTATAAGATTATACACTGAAAAGAATAAAACTGAAATAAAGAATACTGATTAATCACCTCGGATTGCCATAAAAAGATATCACAAACAGGGCAGTTTAAACGATAGAAGTTATTTTTGCATATCCTGGAAGCTAGCAGTCCAAGATTAAGGTGTAATCAGGGTTAGTTTTTGGTGAGACCTGTCTTTTTGCTATTTACTTCCATAGATTTTTTTCCCTGTGACATCTCAAAAGAAGAGGAAGAGACAACATGTATATGTGTATGTATATGTATATATATATATATATATATACGACTATCAGATTAAGGTTACATTCTTTTACAGTCATATTTGGCATCAGGGCTTCGATATACAAATGTTGGGGTGGTACGGTTTTTGTTTTACCCTTGGCTCTGGGTCTTGAACCCAGGGCCTTGGGTTTTACATAGTCTGTACCTTAGCTGCCTCAGTCACCTGAGCCACAAGTGTGCACCAAGTGGTGATACAATTTAGTCCACATCAAAGAGCTAAATAAATGGAAAGATACCACATATTCTTGGATTGGAAGACTTACTATTGTTCAGGTGGCAACAGTCCCCAAAGCAACGAACAGATTTAGCACATTCTCTGTCTAGATCCTAATGACCAGTTTTGCAGAAATGTCTAAGATCTCTTAACTGTATGATTCTATTTCTATGAAATACCTAGAATACAGAAATCCATGAACACAGAAAAGAAAATATCATTGCCAGAGACTTTGGGGAGAAGAAAAAAAGCAAATGATGACTGCTAAATGCATATGAAGTTTCTGTTAAAGGTAATGACAAAGTTCTGAGACTAGAGAGTGGTGATGGTTGCCCAACATTGGGAAAGTACTAAATACATTTTAGAATGGTTGGTTGATCTAGATTATCTTTCATACAGTAATAATTTCCTATGTTCATATCTTCTCAAAAGAGTACAAACTCCTTAAGGGCAAAGAAATATTTTTTTAATCCCAAGTCATCTAGGCCAAAACTTTGAGAAGAGCATTTAAATGGTTACTGAGTAACTGGTTCTTCAGAATAGTGACTTCCCCTTTCACTATGTCTCATTCCATTCTCAAAGCAATGCAGGGAGGCCTTAAAGATTGCAAACAGGAACTCTTCTTAGTCTCCCACAGTTCATTGCAGGTGATTGGCAAGTTACCTGAACCTTCTGTGACTACGTTTTCACAGCTGACTGATGGGGTTAATAATAATAATCTCAACATCAGAGATTTAGATTAAATGAGTAATAGCAGTACAATTCCTGGCACACTGGAATGACTTAGATGTGAGATATTTGTTACTGCTCTTTATTTTTATTAACTGTACACATAGTAAGTACTCACTAAACAATTATTCATCTTTGATTTTGTTGTAGTAATTACATATGAAGATATTTAGATGTCTCTTGATCTTTGGTTAATGCAGCTACATTTCAGAAGGTGGTGGAGAAAAAATTGGTCAAAAATACAGAGAAACTGATTGAGAACTTAAGTGTCTCAAGAGCCAAAGGGATAAAAAGATATTAAAATTCTTGCATAGATAATCACACAGAAAAACATAAAATTCAATTAAAAAATGAGCAAAGGACTTTTTAAAGCTGATTGATATTCCATTGTATTTAGGCATCAAATTTTATTTATCCATTCGTTGATCACTAGACACGTGGGTGGCTTTTGCCTCTTGGCTGTTGTGAATGATGCCTCTACGAACATGAGTATACACATTTTTCTTTGAGATACTGTTTTCACTTGTTTTGGATATATACACAGGAGTGTAATTAGAGTAGTTCTATTTTTAATTTTTTGAAAAATCATCATGCTATTTTCCATAGCAACTGTACCATTTTACATTCTTACCAGTGGGGCACAGAATTTCAATTTCTTCATATCTCATCAACACTTTAGTTTCATAGTAGCCTTCCTAATGTGTTTTAGGTGGTATTTTATTGTGGCTTTAACTGATATTTCCCTGTTGATTAGTGATATTATGTTTTCATGTCTTTGTTGGCTACTTGTCTGCCTTCTTTGGAGAAAAAGGAAGGGCATCTGATACATGCTACAACATAGATTAACTAAACGAAATAAGCCTGTTACATAAAATGCAAGTACTGTACAATTTAATTATATAAGAAACCTATAGAGTCAACTTCACAGAAGGTGGAATAGTGGTTGCCATGAACTCAGGTGAGGGAAGAGAATTGGGATTTCTTTCAAGATGAAAAGTTCTGGAGATGCATTGTATAAAATGTGAATATACTTAACACTATTCAATTATACAAAATGGTTAAGATGGTACATTTTAGGCATGTACATTTTACCACAATTAATATTAAAAATGCTTACATTTTGTGTAGACACCCAAGAATCATATCACTGGGCATGGAGTTCATCGATATAGCAGGTGCTCAAATTCTCATTCAGAGATCTTATTCAATGAACTCTTCAGAAAACAATGCTCAGATAAACCCTTGCTATTTGATAGTCAGAAACTCTTGAAAGCACATATTCCCAGCACTGTATTTATTCAATAAGTGATGTTAAATTCCTACCAGGGGCTGAACACTATGCTTATGGCTAGGGATATAAAGTTCAGACTAAAAAGTCTAATCTTCTAGAAGATATAAAAATAAAACATCAATTTCAGAACAAATGATAAGTGTTACAGTGGAAATGCTGTATCAGCAAATATCTATAGCCATGGGTGGAGGCAGGGGTGTCAAATGGAAACATCATCATTAAACTATCAGAATTTTACAATTGATAGGTGCATACAGAAAGACAAAGAGAAGGGAAACATGTACAGTCCATCTTGAAAGAGCTAAATCAAAAGTCAGGTAAACTTGGACGTTTTATAAAGGTAAGAAATGAGAAAGAAATAAATTAGGAATAATATCTAGCTTCCTTCCTCAAGGTATCTAGAAATGGGAATAGTAATACCAGGCTTTGAATGATCTCATTAAAATTTGGAATCTAGGATACTATTGTCAAATTGTTTTAACACAGCAAAGGAAGTGACCTCACTCTGCTAGTTTCCTTATGCATAAAATTGAGATAATTAAAGTGCCACGCCTTAGAAAGCTGTGGTGAGAATCCATTCCTTTCATTTATATGTGTTCCAAACAGTGCCTGGCATTCATTCAGTAAATGTTCTTTGCATAGTAGCTCTTCTGTCTGATGGGTTAGAAGATTATCATCCAGTGTTGCAGGTCTGTGGGCAGGAAGATGAGGTGTTTACAACGGAACTGTCCAGGAGGCTTTTCAGTGACAACGCAGCTAACAGCACAAAGCAGAGGAGAAAGAACCATTCACTGCGAGGGCTGCACCAGGCACATGACAGCAAATCTTCTCGCATTCCAGGCAGAACCATTCTTACTTGGCACACACACCAGCTGTCTGCAAGGACAACTTCCTTCACTGGTTTTTTAGTGCTCTGTCATGTGCAGGCATGACAAGTTTCCACCAGAATGGCATAGGAACCCTCTGCTCCGGGAGTTTCAGCCTCATCTATCAATTCCAGTTTGACAATTTGCATTTGGTTTCCTTTTTACTTGTTTCATCAGGCTCATTGCTATTTGTTGCCTCTCTTGGCTCATTATGCAATCCCAGATGATGAAATAAACCTGAATTCAACTAAGTTTTAACTATATAGAGGGTTTTGTTCTTGGAGGTTTCACTTTAAGAAAGATCCAGAAACTGTTTCAGAGCTAGGAAACTTACACATCCAACTGACAAGAAGATGTGCCCACGTGCTAGCAGAGGGAAGGGAGCAGATGCATATTCAGCAGCTATTATAAATGCGTTGCGTAGTTCACTCACTGCTCAATCCTAGGCCTGGCTCAACACACCCCTAAGAGTGACTGTGAGAATTAAATAAGTCCAGTTTAGATAATCCCTGGCATCAGAAGGAAAAGTGAACCCACACTTGGTACAGATTGGCATCTGTATCTGAGAAGCCCCATGTGGAGTCTTTAGCATTAGCGGGAGGTCCTGCCAGCAAACAATGGGAGATTTTCGGTGGGCAGCCCCTGTGTGTCCCTGGGACATCAACCTGTGGATGGGCGAGTGTGGCAGAGGGCTCAGTTTCCGACTGGGGTTGTGTGCGCAAACCTGAGGAGGGGTGCAGGTCGCAAGAGTTTGGCAGGGCCCCCAACAAAGAGGTCTAGTTCCAGGGGTATCCAAGATGACCAGGAGGGAAACTGAGGAATGTGTGTGATCAAAGACCCATGACAGGATGTCTAGGATGTGGGAAAGAGAAAAGTAAGAGTTTGAAGCCAGTGGCACTTAGGTCTGAGTTACATATTCTGCCTCTTCCCAGATACTCGATGGCGGATTTGTCACCTTACCAGCTGTCGGCTTGTGGTTATAAGTGAAAACCCAGCCTGGCCAGAATCAGCTGGGATGTTGAGTGAGGGTGAGCATGAGGCAGCAGGTGGAGGACTGGGGAAGACACTCTTCCCTGACCCAAGCACAGGCTCTTTCTTCCATCAAGGTTCCCAGGTTTCACAGGAACTCTCTAGGTTGCAGAGCAAAGTTTCTCCAGTGAAATCAGCACTTTTGGTGAGATGGCCATTCATTTAATTGCTTTGAGGACTATTGTTTTTGAACCAATCTTCCTCCTTTTCTGTGTCCTCATTATCTCCCATTCCCATCCTTTTTCAATAGACTATATTCCAAGTGTCATTTGACACTGCAGTCACTATCAAAGCTCAGAAAAAAAGATCACATTTGCTCTTCTGTTAATTTAAATAGGACAATCAACAAAGAAAAAAAATATTATGAACCCATAATGTTTGTTTTCAATTAACTACTGAACTAGGAACTTGTCAATATTATTAACAACAGCAGTTATCAACACTGTGACTTTAGCACCAGCTGTTGCTCTTAAAAACTGTTGCGATTCCGCAGGCACTATAGTTATGTGGATTCTACTATTGATATTTGCCACGTTAGAAGTTAAAAATTAGAATGTTTTATTCTTGCACCCAATGTATTTATTTGCTTATCTAAAAAGTTTAAAAATTAACCAAAAATAGTTTTTACAAAATTGGCCTGATAGAAAACCAACACTAGGGACTTTATAGCAGAATCAATTATAATGAACACAAATCAGAAGGAAAAAACCCCAAATGCTCATCAGCAGTGAAGAGGATAAAAGATTGTGGCATTTTTAAATCACTATGGCACTCTAGTATAAATGAACTCTAACTACATACAACAATATAGATTAACCTGACGGACACTGGGTGAAGTTATTTGTACAGAGCTCAAAAAACAGGCAAGATCTAGGGTGTTAAAAGTCAGTAGTGACGCAGGAGGAGAGAGGGAATAATAATTGTGAGCAGACAAGAGGTACATTGTTCTGCTGGTAATGCTTTGTCTTCACTGAGTTTGTGGTCATAAAGTGTACAGATATTTTTATTTTATAATAATTAATTGAGCCGTGTACTTAAGATGTGGGCATGATTTTCTATGTATATTATATAAACTTCTTTCCCAAAGGAGGAATGGGGACATCTCCCTTTTATGTATTAAAATACTCTCTTATTTTAGAATTTGCTGTCCCTTTCAAGATACACTTAAAAGAATTTTAGGTTTAAATTTGGTGTTTCACTGTTCAATAACTTCTTGATAACTTCTTTCTGTCAAATTTATCAGAGTCTTACAAAGTCTTACAGAGTCACTTTACTTGAAAAAAGAGTTGAAAAGACTAGAAGACAACTGTTATTTTTTATTTCTTGAGACTTAATTGTCTTATATAGATAACTGTATTAATAAAGAGGAAGAGGAATCACTTCCTGTGTGAGATTTAAAGCAAAGCAGCTCCAAGTCCAGATGCTGGTTCAGATGGCTAGAAATGTTACTCAGGTTTTACTTTCTGAATGTCACTCTGCCTCTCTGAAAAACTTCATTGACTAGAAGAAACTGAGATAGGGAGTGGAAACAGTTCTCTGTACCACAGAAAGTTGGCAGGAGGGCTTGCGTGCCAAACAATCTCCACAGAAGGATGGAGTGCAAGATGGCTTCAAATAACAAGGGAGAAGATGGCAGGAAAGGGTTAGGGCATTCCTCCTTGTGGCACATTAGGTTGGTCTAAGAAAGAGATTTTCCTGGTAGACGTTAAGTTATGTATAGTTTCCTGGTTACTGTGACAAGACTGCAATAAACTAGGGGAAATGAAACTCCAAAACAACAACAAACAAACAAAAAACATACAAAAACAGATGGTGTCTTACAAGGAAAGAGACTTGAATCCATTTCTAGGTGGACTTCTGCCACCAGACTCTTAGGAGCAGGGGTAGGGGAGAAGCTTCATGATGGCAACTGGAAGAAAAGTACCAAGAAGCGCCTCATGACACAACAGGGAGGATTAGGAAGAGGAACAAGGGAAGAGAGCAGAAAAGAACGATTCCTCTTTTATTACACTGTATCCATCTCCTTTCTTCCAATTCCATAGCTAAAGTATTTATTGCCATCTTCCACAGCCATGAGAGCCTTTGGGCAAGGCTTCTGGCCTCTCCCTGCTCCAGGTCATCTCCATCATTTCTGCTTTTCTTCTACCCAGTCTGGTCCCTTTTTGTCTGGACATCTCTAGAACAAAAAACAAAAGCTCTGCTCTGGCATCCAGGACCCTCTACAGTACATGTAGAACTAGTTTTCCTACCCAGGGTCTCCTTCACTCCAGACACATAGTCTATACACAACTTGAAGCACCTTCTATTTGTTCCTTGTAAACTTGTTCATTCTCCTTGCTCTGTTTGTGCTGGTCATGATGGTAGCCATGAGTCACAGGTGGCCTGCTGAGCACTTGACTAGTCCAAGTTGAACCATGCTATGAATGCAAGAATATGCATCATATTTTGAACACTTTGTATAAATGAGAACATCACTACCTCATGAATAACTGTATATTTATTATATGCTGAAATAATACTTTGATAGATTATATTAAATATACTATAAAGATTAACTTTATTTGCTTCCTTTCACTTTTTTTAATGTGGATACTAGAACTTTTTTTTGCACATGTGGTTTATGTATATTTCTGTTGGACAGTGCTCACCTAGAATATTCTCTATCTTGTCCCCTTTGTCAAAGCCAACTCTGTCTTTGATGATCATATCACTTTTTAGGCTCACTGTCGGCATCCTTATCCCAATCAGCTGTAATTCCTATTTTCTTTGACAGTCACCATTGCTGCCATAATTGGCACCATGTACCTATCTGAAGGGACTGGCCATGGTCTATTTCGCTTTCTAACTGTGGTATACAGGAAAGAGTAGAGGACTAAATGCAATTCAATCATTTAGTTAGCTGTGTGTATCTTGGACACATTATTCTCTCTAAGCCTCGGTCTTTTTTAAAATAGGAATGATAAGAACTCATCTCAAATGTTTACTATGAAGATTATTCATAGGATGGTACATAATAAATGCTCAATATATTGTAACTAACCTGACTTTTACTATTGTCACCACTATTATTTTTATTCTACTAGATTATGAATTCTTTCCTTGTAGAGGATCAGAGGCCATTGAATGTTGGCAGTTTGAGGCCGTCTGTCCCCCCGGGGAGGGCAGCTCTATACAAGCTTATACATCACCCTAGAAGGCCAGTGACCAGACCCTTGGACCGACACCCTCCCCTGACTGCAGTGGACTGTGTCTACGTTGACTGACCTCTGTGACAACTTGTGCTGGCCTTTGAGATGTGAGTGCATGGATGATTCCAGACTAGTTCATGCATCCTTTGCCAAAAGAGATAATCTGGAGGAATTATTCAGCTACTGACATAATTGGGCATTAGAAAGTAGAACAGTTGAGAGATAATTTTTGTTTTTTCCAAAACCCATTCTGCAGAACCCAGGAGATGGCTGAGGTTCTGTTTAGAGTAACCCACATAAGTACACTAAATAATGGAAATATCTGATAACCCAATTTTCCAGTTACTTTCTTATCATGTAAAAGCCATTCTTAAAGGTACAAAATGAAATGGGGAAGAATTTCCTTCATGCTGCATTCTCACTCTCGTGAGTATTCTCCCCTAGGATAAGCACTATTAATGGAAGAATGTGCCTACAGAATAAAATTGTATGTCTGTATCAGGATATATAATTCTTTTAATTTATAAACCAAATGATAATGCCATATCCACCACTGCATGTATTGCTCTTTTCATGAAATATATCTGGTATGTATCATCTGAGCTTTCTTTTCCTTGTAGTATATAGAATAAAATATTCTATTGCTGCTTGTACTATAGCATTATTTAACTAGTTCCCTACTGATGGAAATTCAACTTTTTTTTTTTTACTATCACAGTACTACAATGAACATTCATTTATTTTCATATATACACATATACACATACTTCTGGAGGAATATTCATACCTAGCAGTGGTATTACAGGATAAAGGGACAATTCCATTGCTAGGCACTTTAAAGGTTGAAATATATTGTTAGTTGCCATGTGAGCTAGTGCGGACTTTCTTACACCATGGCAGGCTCAGCATCTGACCACTTTCATGGTGGCGGGAGACTTCAAGGGGAAGAATTTTAGCTATTAAGTGGAGGCTGCATTGTCTTTCCTGATTCTCCTAGTATCCTGATATTAGTAATCTTTTCTATTGGATAGTTTTCTATTCATTTTAGGGGCTCTTTATATGTAAAGAAAATGATCACTTTCTCATTGTGGGTTATAACTATGTTTTTATATTGCTGTCTCTCTGAGTTTATTTTCACCTAACCATTCCTGAATATAAGTTCCCTTGGTCAATACATGTTCTATTTTGTGCTGTTGGAGTCTAATTACTAACATTTTCCCCCAGGGTGAAGCTTTTCTCCAGTGCCAAATTTTCCCCAAATTTTCATTTTCACTTTTCATTTCTTGTAACTATACTTTACTTAGCAAATATTTTTTTCTCTTATTTCTAATTATTTCCTGCATATGTTAATTCATTTGTAAGATGGTCTAATTTTTATTTATATTGTTGCATATCATTTCTTAACATTTTTAACACTTTTGGCAACACTTAATTTTTTCATCTGTTTTGTGTGCCTGTGTTGCTGGTATATTTTCATTATCTGTAGAGATACTATTCTACTCCTTTACTACTTTTTCTAATAATAACTTTGCATGAAACTCAATCTTAAAACTGTTATTTTGCTTGATTTTATAGGCATTATTTTCCCTGAACTTCTAGTGGTTTGGGGTGATTTTTTTCTAACTGCACAGAGCTCCCTCTTCTGTTGCTTTTGTGAAGTGTTGAAAAGCACTGCAGCTCTGTTTTCAGTCTCTGTTTTGTGTGGGGATGAAAGGAATTTCAAAACTATACAGTGATCACCGTTATCTTCCCCAAATCGTGTCCCTGCATTTTTTGGTTTCTTTGCTGTATCTTTTCAAATCTCAATACTCTTTTCCCTGAATGGATGATACTGACATCTTTCTTACTTCCCCAATTTAAAAGAGATGAACTGCTTCCTCTCCACCCCATTTATGAGACACTGTAGCCACAGAGTTCAAACACAAGAATGTTTTTTAGGAATGCCTCAGATATCACTGATAGTGCCTTCTGGGAAGAGATGATTGCCCACCAACAGTGAAACAGGGATAGGAGCAGACAGGCATTGGAAGTCATGTTCAGCAAACTGTAAGGGTCAGAAGACCAGACATTCACTGATAACAGGAGACCTGAAGCTCAGGATTGCTCCAGGTTTATAAACTGACATTTATCCAGGTACTTGCAGCTTCTACTTCAATTTGGGACAATAGCAGTAATGTCCTTGTATATTAAATATATATGGAAATCATTATAACCAGAACTGATGGTGCTATCTGTAAGGTGGCAGAATTTCTTCAAGCATTTGAATCTGATGCTGCCAGGAAATGAGAGATGTTACGTAAATCCTTCTCCACTCTGTCCTCCCTCCATTACTTATCACTTATAGGAGAGAGATTATTTCTTCCCACCAATCATAATCAAATTTCTCCACTCTGCTTAAAATAGTTTCATAGCTTCTACTGCCTTTAGGATAAAGAGAAACATCTTTAAGACGGCCTCAGGACTCCTGTGTTACCTAACTCCCACTTGCCCTCTGGCCTCTTCTTAGACCATTCTCTGACCACTTTTTAATTTGAAGGTCATAGTGGCCTTCAGTCCCAGTCTTTTCCCTTACCATGTATCCTTCTACCACAGGGCCTTTGCACCTGCAATCTCATTTGACTTTTCCTCTGATTTCAGCTCCAGTGATACTTAGTGTAGTGACTCTAACCTCTCTTACTACATTATATCTCCACCTCATTGGAGCCCACAGTACCAAGAACATCTCTGTAGTACTTGACACTGTTACATTTTACTTTGGTATATTTCTTTAATCAGTGCTATTTCCCCTACTTAACTTATGATCCTTGAGAGTGAGGATGTCAATCTGCAGCCACTCATGCTACAGTTCCTTGGACACAATAGAGATTTAGTAAATTCAGGTTGAAAGATTACGCAAGTTTTTTTTCTAGAAAATTATTACTTTAATATTGAAACATATTTTTATTATTGAGATCTCTAAGAATATATTATATGTCTCCCTGCCTATAGAAGAAGGATACAAACATTATGACTTGATTTTTTACTGATTCTACTGTGATGAAAATCAATCACTATAGCTAACAAAAAATTGCCTCAGAAACACTGAGATAGAAACATTTGTCTCAATTGTAACATCCCCTAATAGCTTGATTTCCCCACTCACATTCTACTTTGAGACTTCCTTCTAATTTGCGGTGTCTATTTGCCAGAAAATGGAAAATCAGACATTTAGCTTTGTGTATATATATATATATATATACACACACACATATATATATACACACAGTATATATATTATGTGTGTATATATGTATATACACTATGAGAATATATGTGACTCTCAGTACTGATCACAAAGTACCCTGTAAAGGTAACCATGAGCTTTCGTGCATGGCCTATGTAATGTTCGTTTTGTCTGCTTAGAGATGCTGCTTAGTCCCTAGTTTCCAGCTATATTCTAGAGAATTAGGAATGTCAGATAAAGCAATAAATCAATTAAGCTCTATGATGTTATGCCGTATTTGGTTAGTCTACAAAAAATTCCAGATCAACTTAGTTTAACACAATTCTATTCCAGATAGAAAAAAAGTAGGTGTCTTTTTAAAAAGTCATAATCTGCATATATTTATTATTTTGTGATAATGTATTTAAGAACTAAATCTCATTCTTGTGAAAAAGAAAACTACAAAGACTAAAAGAAAAATCTCATAGTACTGAGAAAAATAATCTTTGCCAAATGAAAGAACCAAATGAAAGTTCTAAATGATCTGGCTTATTTGTTTCTTCAGTAATTCACAGAAATGTCACAACACAGCAGACATCATCACAGTTTGTATATCTTGTATGTATCTATCTATATGTATATATGAAATACAGCTATTCCCTATATATATATATACTAAAAGAAGCTTAAAGGATAAAGTATTTTGGACTAGTAACAACTTAAATGACATAGGAAAACTGAAAGGGAGAACTGAAAGTGGGAAATTCCTCTGTAATAGAATGGGTAGAGGACCTTCCCATATAAACAGCCTGCACTCATGGAGGAAGGACATTCAGGCTGCAAACTCTGGAAGCCTTTGCTCTGTCACCAACGAGGCAGCTGGCGGCACTGTTCCCGTTTCCATCATGACCAACAGGTATTGCCTCCAAATCGCTCTCCTGCTCTGTTTCTCTACCATGGCACTTTCCATGAACTACAGCTTGCTTCAAAACCAACAGAAAAGCAGCAATTTGGAATGTCAGAGGATCCTGAGTCAGTTAAATGGGTCTGTTCTCAACTGCCTCAGTCAAAGGATGAACAGCAGCATTCCTAAGGAGATGAAGCAGCCTCAGCAGCTTCAGAAGGAGGATGCTGTGTTGATCATCTATGAGATGCTCCAGCAGATCTTCAGTATCTTCAGAAGGAACTTCTCCAGCACCGGCTGGAACCAGGACACGGTTGCAGAGCTCTCTGCAGAGCTCCACCAGCAGATGGAACATCTGGAGACCACCGTGAAGGAAATAATGGAGAAGGGAAACTTCACCTGGGACAAAAGGAGCATGCTGAAACTGAAGAAATACTACTCCAGTCTTGTGCAGCACCTGAAGGCCAGAGAATACAGCAGTTGTGCCTGGATAATCGTCAAAACGGAAATCCTCAGGAACTTTTTCTTCCTTAACCGACTTACAAATTACCTACAAAACTGAAGATCTCCCCGCTTGTGCCTCTGGGATGCTGACTGGACCCGGACAATGCTGCCTCTCAGCCAGCAGAAGTGCTTTATGAGACTGACTTTGAATGTACTGAATTCAAAAGAACTGTTAAAGATTTTAATTTTTGCATTAAGTTATTTATTTATTTTAATTTTTACCATTGAAAATAAATAATTTATGAGATAAAAGTCAGCATAGCCATTTTAATTTCAACTTGATTTCTTTAACTATACCTCTTAAAAATTTCAGAGCACCTATTAGATGTTCTTTAGAAAATGTGCCTGCAAAAAACAGTCTAGTTTCTGCCCCAGGTTTCAAGGACTTGAAAATCCAAGGAAACCATGTATATGCACAAGGTAAGAGATGATAAAGGGGTCTGAACCTCATAGGAGAGTAAAGGTGGCAACAAGAGACAACACCATACCTACAGCACATGCAACTTGAAATTATGTGCACCATGATGAAACTTTCTGATCTCCTCCAAACATTCAGTTGAGATGGCTACCTACACAAAGTCCCTGTGTAAATGGAAACCACAGAGTGACCAAGCCTGTGTTCACAAAGAATGAGAAACCAGCACACAGTGGCCATGTCACAAAACTTGAAGCAAATTAGTAAGGACAGAAGGCAGAGCTATGACAACAGAGCCACTTTCCTTCTCCCCTCTCCTAGTTTAGGAATCTAGAAATCATGGAGAGAACATGTATTTCTTCCATGGCTGTGAAGTAGAAGGTGGAAGGTTAGTCTAGCTCTTATGTAGTAAAAAGACCCTGGTGAACTCTTGGGTTACATACAAATTGCCCAACCAGACGGACATGTAGAAGCAAGGTTATAGTGGAATACATTCGTATGGTACTTTTTGCAATTAACAGAGCTGCTATTCAGGATCTTTAGGTTTCCCTGGACACTTTCAGATACTCAGATTACATGTGAAACAAATTCTTGTTCATAAAATACTCTTCAGAAAATGAAAAGAGCATGCCACAGCCTGGGGTAAAATATTTGCAAGTCACATTCCTGATAGAGGATTTGAATCCAGAGTATATATGTTGAAAAATACTCTCAAAATTCAACAATAAGAAATCAATCAACCCAATGAAAACCAGGTGAAATATGTGAATGACTATTTCCCAGAGAAGATACGGGAATAAAAGATAAGTACGGACATAATAAAGTCTTCTTCACATATTTGTGTGTGTGTGTGTGTGTGTGTGTGTGAGAGAGAGAGAGAGAGAGAGAGAGAGAGAGAGAGAGAGAGAGAGAAAGAGAGAGAGAGAGAGAGATTTAGAGCAGATAGTCTGAAATTTATTTTTTCATTCCACTATGAGGACCTTCCATAGATATTTTTGAAAGATTTTTGTAGCCGTTTCTGAAAACATCCACCAGCAATCCTGATCAGCAGAGAAGTCAGGGCCCTAATCCACACAGACTTCTGTTGCGGTGCTTCTGGCTGTGAGACACACATAGAAAACCAGCATATGGTAATGGGGCCACAGGTGAATGGCACTCAGAGCCGGACAGTGCAACGGCAGGCATTTTCCTAAATCTGTGGCACTAATGCTTATTGAACCTAAAAATGAACTGTTTCATGAATTTCTTTCTTTTGTTGTTGACTTAATTGTTGCTTTCTAAACGTGAGTGTAATTGTTCAAAATGTTCTAGAATAGTTAAAAAAAATCATCAAACTCTGAGATTGGGCTAGAAGAGCCAGCACAGAAGTGCACCCTCCTGACGCACCCCTGTGGCTCAGGTGGCTCAGGTGCAAGCCACGTAGCACCTACAACTCAGCCTGGGGATTAGCACACTCTCCTTGTTTAGTGGTATTACGTTATCAGTTAACTTCTTAGTTGTTTTGCTGGAGAGTACTTCAGAAACTTGTTCAAAGAATTACCACCTCTAGGTGAGTAAATTCTGAATCAATTGATAATGTTTTGAAATTCTTGCTTTGCCTGTATAATCTGTTCCCAGAAAACTCAAAATGCATTATTTAAGTTATTCTCCCCAAGAAATAGCCTGGCAATAAGAAGACAATGGAGCTCACTTCAAAAGACAACCCTCTTAAGAAAAACAAATCATGCCACAAACTGGAAGAATATATTTGCAGGTCACACCATTACACAGCGGACTCTCAAAACTCAGTCATAATAAAACAACACAATAAAAGAAGACCAAAATATTTGGAAACACACTTCAACAAAGTTACACAGGTGGCAAATAGGCGAGAAAAGTGATCAACATCATTAGTCATTAAGGAAATGTAAGCTAAACCCACAGTGAGATACCACGAAGTACGTATTTAAATGGTTAAGTTTAAAAGACTAACCACATCAAGCATGAGCAAAGATGCAGAGCAACTGGAACTCTCAACACTGGAGTACATTCTCATACAGTGGAATACACACTATCCCACTGGTGGAAATAATGTGTGGTACAACCACTTTGGAAAACAGTTTTTCGGTTTCTTACAAAGGTAAACATACCTCTACCATGTGATTCAGTCACTCCACATGATATTTACCCAAGAGAAAATATGTGTCTCCTCAAAGACTTGTAGATGACTGCTTTTTGTAATATCCTCAGACTGAAAACAATTCAAATGTCTATTAGACATGAGAAATTAAAGAAAGTATAGTACAATTGATCCTGGAACAATGCCAATTTGAACTACAAGGATCTTCTTACAGGTAGATTTTTTCTGTCTGCTCTTCTGCATTCATGGATTCAACGGACTCACATGGATAAGTCCGTTGAACCTGTCGATGTGGAACTAGGGGATTTAGAGATCTGACTATCAGGGAACTGAAACATTCCTGGATTTTAGTATCCACAGTGGTATTTTGAAACCAGTCCCCTGTGGTTACCAAGGGCCTGTAGTTAAGTTTGGAGGGAGACAAGAGTTATCTTAGGTTTTTTGATTGCAAGTAGGGTTTGAGTTCCTAACTCCATTGGTGTTCAGGAGTCAACTGTATATCCACATAATGGAATATATTTGCCAACAAAAAGGAATAAATTCCTGATACACACAGCATGCATGAATCTCAAAATAATTTATGCTGAGTATAGGATAGTTGATAAAAAAAAAAAAAAGAGTATATTCTGTATTGTCCCATTTATATAAAATTTTAGAAAGGAAAACTAACCCATAATGACAGAAAGCAGATAAGTGGTTACCGGGAGCTGGGAGCGGTAGTAAAGAGGAATGACATGGAGGGAGAGATTACAGACAGACATAAGGAGACTTTTGACAGCACGTGAAAATGCTCACTATCTTGAGTGTGGTGATGTTTTTAAAACTTAGCAAAGTGCTTGTTTTTAATATGTGCAGCTTATAGTCTACCCACTATTCTTCATTAAAGTGTATATATAATATATATATGAATGTATAATGAAACCAAGCATCTGGAACCCCTCTGTCAGAATCAGCAGACATTGTTCAACATTTTAAGTTCTCTCAATAAAATTGAGATTAACTCGTGACCCTTAGATTGCAGTCTAAGATCATCATTGTCTGCAGTTAGGTTAAAAAAGATTTTCATGTCACATTTGTATTAATATTTCTTATTTTAAAAGGTTGCCCAAGAAATAGATCAATATCTTCATATGCTAAAACCATTTTCAAAAACCTAGAGCGTTTTATACACTGCATACCTGCACCAAGTGCATTTCCATTGCAAAATATGAAGTCCAAGATTTAAGGAAACTATTTTTTTATTCTGGTAAAATATACATACAATATAAGTGACCATTCTAACATTTTTAGTACATTCACATATGTTTACACAACCTTTAACACCACCTTCAGTACCTTTTTATCTTCTCCAACTAAAACTCTATACCCATTAAACAATAACTCCCCATTTCTCTCTCCCCCAACCCCAAGCAACCACCATTCTATTTTCCATCTCTAGAAATCTGATGACTATAGTTACCTTATGTAAGCTGTCTCAAACCATCTTTATGATTTTATAATTGGCTTATTTAACTTAGTATAATGTCTTCAAGCTTTACCCATGTTGTAGCCTGTGTCAGAATTTTCTTCCTTTTTAAGGATGAATAATATTCCACTTTATGTGTTTATCACATCTTGTTTATTCATTCACCCATCGATGAACACTTGAGTTGCTCCCATTTTTGTCCATTGTGAATATTGCTGCTATGAACATGGCTATACAAATACCTGTCTGAATATCGGCTTTTAATTCTTTTAGTTATACGTCCAGATGGGCAATAGCTGTATCATGAGGTAATTCTATATTTAATTTTTTAAGGAATCATCAGGGCAACTAGATTCAAGCTTTGTCTTCATCATGCAAATATTTGCAGTAATAGCATTATGCACACACAGAATAGGTTACACATTTTAAGGATATAGCTCTTCAAAGAACTGCTAAACATATTGTAAATATAGATTATCTTATTTAATTTTCCTGAGAACCACTGGAGGAAAGTAGTGCTATCTCTTCACCACACATAAGAAAACCAAAGATTAATGTAGGTAAATAACTTGTCCAAGTCCACAGTTGATAAAGAACAGAGACGTATTTGGAACCAGAGACAATGCTCTTAACGATTGTCAGTGCCTACTATTTTCCAAAATGTTATTTTTCATCCAATGGTCTAGGACTAATGCAGTGACTTACAGGGGAAGAAGCCGTATGACCTGACGACCCTTGCTCTGGCTTTGCTCCATGTGACTGAGGACTTTCTTCAGGAGAAGGTACTCTCCTCAGGAAGTCAGTTCGTCTCCTTTCCACCCCCATCCAGAAATTCAGAAAAGGATTCTCTCACCCTTTCTCTAGAGAGATTAGCAGGAAATTCCCAGTGCTCCCTTGCCAGATTCCACGGAGAGCATTTTCTCTCAGGTCTTTGGAGGTAACTGCCTGAGTCGTGACTCATGGTTTTCCCTGCATGGCTGCATTTCCTTCTCTCAACCACTACGCCCCTCCTGGAGAGCAAGCGCACAGTGCAGTTTCCTTTCAGTCTGGCATGGGCTGCTTTCATTATCTCATTTTCTCACAGGGATATTCAAGCACAAAAATGCCCTGCACCGTTCATGAAAACACACATTTCACTTTCCCTTCTTCCCTTCTTAGCTCTTTTTCTTTTTTAAAAATGAAAATAGTTCTCAAAGCAGAAAATGATGCAGTAATCCACAGAGGTGTGAATTAGTTATCCATAAATTTGAAAGTTCAAGTATTAAACATAAAAGTTTACTATAATCTAGTGGGAAAAGCAGAGGATGGAATTATACAAACCTGAGAATGTGTAGGGTACTGCCATTTTCTAATTGTATGATCTTGGACAAGTTACAGAAAAACAAGAAAATTAGCCCTTGAGTCTTTCAGGGGTAGCTGTGAGGGATAAATGTAGTTAACAGGATGCGTGATTTGGTCCAGTACAAGGCCTTGCCTATGGAAGATGCCCAATGCTTAACTTAATTAAAAGTGCGAGCATTTTTTTGTGTAGAAATATCTTACACAAAACTAGATGGGCTCCTGGAGTATTCATCTCAAAAGCTCCTATAAAAAGCATGTGCTTAATAACTAGTTAGTTAATAACAATATTGTACTTATAATGGGATCTAAAGGAATGCCATTTTTACCAGCGTCATAGAGAGAAAGAATATCCAGCATCTATGATTATAAAGCATAAATATGGCATTTCTAAAATTCTAATTGCAACATTTTAATAAGCGGCCTTTGGAAAGTTTCACAAACAGACTGTAAAAGGTAAAACTGACTGTGAGGCAGGGAGAACAGGAAGAATCAGACTTCAGACATCAGTGATCTCCTGTGATGTGTGTGAAGTGGCCTCAGCTCTTGACATACCACACTGGGTCTCTGTTGCTACCGGCCTGGCATTGAGAGCCGTCACTGCCAGCTGTGGATAGTGGGGCCAGGCCCAACTCTGACAGTGAGCATGTGACCAGGCTCGGCTGCTGAGAGCACTGGCTCAGTGGTCAGGAGGAGGTAAGAGAGATAACCAAAGGCCTGAGAGTAAGAAGTCGAAATCTCACTGGAATGCTGGGTCCCAGACGTCTCTGTCCATGAAGGCAGCTTCCTGGCCAGGAGAAGACTGGATTGCCATGTCCAGCTGCACAGCTTGAGTCCTGCATCCGTTTAGGTGCTGCCCCCTCTGGTGAACCTGACATGTCCCATGTTTAAAAAAGTTTTAAGAATTAAGCCAAACCGAAAGACTGCAAGAAAGGAATGACAGATGCAGAATTATTACTGAAAATAGTTTCAATAATTCTTGAAGTCAGATGAAATCCCAAATGTTTGTTATCTGACCCTTGACATAGGATTAAAGTAAACTGAAAAATGAACATCAACCCAGCATTTTGTGAAGATGATCCGGACAGGTCTGTCCATCTTTAGAAATGTGGTGAGCAACTTGACTGGCTGGAACTCTCCTTGTTCTTCCTGTGTGAGCTGAGGTTTATGTACTAATTAAGTTCAGCCATTTATGAAGCTGCCTACAACCTCACCACTGAATGCTTTAAATCGGAGTTCAGCTAAATCTCTCTAGAAAGATAGCCAGGATTCTAGAGTTATACTGTCCACTCACTTGTACCTACATCTAAGATGTACACCTTCTTAGTTATGTTCTTTGATGTAATTCAACAAACATTTCCTAAATGTGCTACATACCAGACACTATATTAGGCCCTGGGTTTACATAGTAAACAAGATATGCACTTTATCATCACGAAGCTCATTTTCAAGGGAAAGAAACAGGTAAGTATGTGATTAAAAAAATAGCATGGCGATACATGTCATTCTAACAGAATGAACAATTTCCTATGGAAGCCCAGATCCGTTCTCTCTGACAGGATTTGAGCAGCCTTCACAGAGAAGGTACTTGAACTTCTACTTGAAGAGAAAGTAGCATTTACAATGAAATGAAAGGGAGAGAGGGCATTTCAAAAGAGAGCAATCTGAACAAAGGAATAGAATCATGAAAACACAAGGCCTGCTCAGGAAATATCACCAAGTACATTGTGATTAGACAATAGGTATTGGGTAAACATGAAAAGGAAATGAAGCTGGAATTAACGTTGAGATAGGTAACGAAGGCCAGGAAAGCTGGGAGTTTTTTAAATTTCATATTTTTTGAGGTAATTTTGGCTTACAAATAATGGGAACCCATAAGTTTAGGTTGCCCATTCCTCAAATATACGACAACACAACCAGCTCATGACCAATTTATTAAAATTTCTTCACCATGGTCTATTGGGCCCCACCACCAACCCTCCCCACTGGTAACCTCAGTTTGTTGTTAATAGAGATGAGATTTTTTTTTAATGAGAGGAGTGACCTGGTCAGATCTCCTTAAGACAGGACATTGGTCACAGATGGAAGGGATGGATTGGAGCTGGGTGTAACTGGAGAGGCTGCCAAGGGGCAGAGCATCAGGGGATGGTTGCCTGAACTAAGACCATTGAGGGAGTGTGTTTATAGACAGATCATAGGAATGCAGTTCTGTATAAATCTAGTCTATCTTCATATTCACAACTTAACCCTAATGTTGCCATCACTACAGAGAGAAATTTTTGAAAGGACTGATATTACAACTCTCCATCAAACTGAGAAGCAATAGTTAGTGTTATTAATGAACTCCCTTTATAGCCCCAGAACTTCTTTTCAGCTCACCAAAAAGTTCATGAGGCAGTCCCTCAGGCTGAGACCAGGCACAACTGGGTGAGCACAAGAAATCACTTGAAGAGATGAACATATTCTGCAAAAATGTACAGTGTAAATCTCTGTCTGTAGAAGACAGAATATTGTTCCGGTCTGACTCCACTTCAATGGCTTTCAACTGAACAGGTATGGCATGTGCTCTGCTCTCTGGCTAAACAGCAAAACCTTGACAATTTTACTCACATTCTCTTTCTCACCTGCCAATGACCACAGAATCACAGAATGGGTGGCTTAGAACCACAAGATTTACTGTCTCATAGTTTGAAGGCCAAAGGTACTGGCCTGGTTCCTTCTGAGGACAGTGAGGGAGAATCTACTCTATGTCTCTCCTCCAGAATTTTTGATGTTCCTTGACTTCTGCTATGTCACACATATCTCCATCATCATCTCCACATGGTATCTGTTTTTACTTTCCACTTTTTCTAAGAAACTAATGGAATAAAGGAGACCTACTCCAATGAATACCTCATCCTAACTTAACTATATCTGCAACAACTCTATTTCCAAATAAGGTCACATTCTCAGGAATTTTGGGTTTAGTCTTCAATGTAAGAATTTTAAGGGGACACAATTCAGCATATAACAAGGAAAAGATGAAATACTCCTTTCTCATCTCTCCTAAATGCCACTTTGTGTAGTATGGAATATGTCAACTTTTCTGTAGGATTTAACCTTAAATGAGGGTCCCTGCCTCCTGCCTCAACTTCCTCCAATTGCAGTAGACAGGATCGCAGACATTAACTTTCCTGAAATACTGCTGTGAAGTCCAAATAAAACCCAGTCAACTAAAATGCCATAGAAATCTTCAAATAGGGTTAAAACCAACCATTTCATATATTTACTGTAGCCTTTATAAATACTTTAAGGGACAAGAATATATTTGATGAATTGTTTTTAGACCAATTCGTTGCTATTGGGCATTTGTGGATATGAACACTTCTTAAGGAAGAGAGAGACACATGTAGAGAGGGGGATCATGTTCAATATTAGCTTATGTCCTTCTAGGTTGCCACTGGAGTTCTCCTAAAATGGACCATAATAAAATGTCATGAATCCTTCCTTGAGAAATCTTATATATCATGTGGCACAAATAAAGAGCTCAGAGATGGTATACATATTTTTTTCTTTGTTGGTGATTGCTATCTATTATTCTATTGTTGAAATATAGGTGCCTCTATTACAAAGTCCCCTACCATATCTATGCCAAATCAGAACTTCAGAAAATTTGCACAAAGTTCCATATAACTCAATTATTCTCTAGTTACAAACAACAACATGGTCACTCTGTGAGTAGTAAATGCTCTTCACCAAAATGGACAGCTAATCAGAAATTATTCCATGTATGGTATTTCAAATATAGATACAACATTCGAGGAACTTCAGATGACATAAATATTATAGGTATAGTTTCATTAAGATGACATAATGGAACTAAATAGATGTCTTTAACTTCTACAGGAGCACAAAGAATGTGCTAAATGCATTCAATCACAGCAGCATTCTGGCTGCTTAATGTCTGCTTCTGGTTTCACTGCTAGAAGCAACCTCAGTTCTCAAGAACACTGTCTCAAGAGCTGGAAATCTGAAAGATCTGAAATCTCCTGTTTCTGTCTTTGTGCTGCATGCTGTTTCATCGTCCATGACTTGAAAATGTGTTTCTTCTAGTAAGGAGTCGGGAGAACTTCTATTTACAGAAGTAAAGGTATTTCCTGTCACTCTATTTCATTGACATTTAACCAATTCTGCAGTAACACCTACTTAAAATTCTCTCTGCATGTTTTGTGGTTGGCTGACCAATAAGAAAGTAATTAGTAGGAAGCCCAATACTATCTCAAATAAATATTTTTAGAAAGAAAAATAGACTGGACTCATTCTGATTCTGTGTGCAAAAAACATTTGTTTCTCATTGTACAATTTCAGACACTCTTGCCTAAACTCAGCCCTCCATTGGAAACCTCTTTAGGTACAGTTTCCCACACTGGACTTCTAGGTTGATTTTTACTCTCTATTCCCTGGTAACAAAGTAAAAAAAAAAAACAAAAACATGAATAACACCAACATGACAGGAACAACTTTCCATTTTTGTATGTCTTGTCAACAGTCCTCCACAAGTCTCCGTCTCTTTTTATATCTTGCTTCTCTCTGAGATCATCACTTCAGAACAGAGAAACATAGGCTACCCACAAACTGAGTGACTGGGGACATTCAGACAGGGCAAAAAGTCTTCAAAGGCTGTGAGCAAGGGTGATGATCTATCAGGCTGTGATAACTTCCAAGGAGACATCCCGCTCATCAGCAACACATTTTTCACCAACACATCTGAAAACTCTCCTTTTTCCTCTTCCTTTTTTCCTTTTGATTTTCTGAAAGTGATAAAGGCTAATAATAGTCCAAAGAGAAAATAGTAGTCGAGGGAAGCAGTGGAGAATGATGTGCAATTCTGATTTACTGACTGGAATAAACAGGGGTCATTGATCAACTTGGAAAAGACTGTCCTGTGGAACGCATTTTCTGAAGGTAACTTGATGTGATATTAAGTGGTCACCTATATGGTTACATGTGAAACACATTTAGCCTCCAGTAGAAAATGTCCCACTAGTGATCATGCCCACCATTAAGCAACCAAAATAGAAGGAGATATATTTTGAGAGACTACTCTCCAGCTCTGACCACAGAGTAATGTTTGAAGGTATTCCAAAACAGTGATTCTCAACTAATTGTACTATTATTTTCCTCCTGGTCAAAATAACTAATTAGGGCACACCATCTCAATGTTCTCTGCACTATATATTATCTTTTTCAATACAGCATTTTAATCCCTCTCCCAAATAGACATGTCAAAGAGCAGATTAGAGATATGAGCACTAAAAACTAAATTTGTTTTCAGTCAAGTGATTAGTAAATAGCAGAGGAAGATTCAAAGATAATGTAAAACTTTAATTGACTCAGACCATTGTACTCTATTTTTAATTCAAATATTCTAATATAAAAGTATTTTATATATCATTCTTATTAGAAAAATCAATTCCATATTAAAAAGTATGTATCCTTACATAAAAAGTCATCAGTGTATACATTCTAATCTATAATTTTAGATTTCAAAAAAGACAAAATAATCAAATTTAAATTACACTTAATGGCATGTTTTTATTAAAATAGAACAAAGAATTATAAATTGTATATGAAAGTACAAATTCCCTGAATATTCAAAGCAATCGTGAGAAAAAAGAAGAAAAATTTAGGAATCCTAATAGATTTCAAACTACTAGAATTCAAACTACATTACAAAGGGATAGAAATCAAAACAGTGTGTTACTGGAATAAAAACAGACTCATGGATCAATGGAATATAATTGATACCCCTAAAATAATAAACTGATGCACATATACTTAATCTATGATAAAAAATCCAACAGCATACAACGGTGAAAGGAAAGGCATTTCAACAAAAGGTGTAGAAAACTGAATAGCCACCAAGAAAAAATTATGAAACTAGATCACTCCCTAACACTGTAAGTAAACATTATTTCTAAATATATTGGAGACTGAGATGTATGACTGGAATCCACAAAATCCCTAGAAAATATCAGTAAAATGTAACAACATAGATGGACTAAAGATGTCTTTGGGGATTCACCTGCATCAAAGGAAAACAAAAACAATTTAAAAAAATGTGACTACACACATTGAAATCTTGGTGTGCCCTGTAAAGTACTGTTTGGTCAACTGCCTCCAGGTGAAGTGCAGGCCACACACATCCCAAAGATCTGGTCTGTGTCTTAGGTTGGAAAGACAAGCAAGATGCACAACTAAACAAAAATAAATCAAATGCTTCTTCTCTGTTTTATTGCCTGCCTACTTGCTTTCATTCCTACCTGCACCTTTCCTTTAACAAATCTTTTGGAAACTCTGCATAGCAAAAGAAACTACCAAGGAAATAAACAGTCAACTGGATGGGAGAAGATATTTGCACGGCATTCTTCTGACAATGGGTTAATAGTCAAAGACAGAAAAATATACAGCTAAAACTGCTAATCATAGAGTGGGCAAGAGATATGAATAGGCCCTTCATCAAAGAAGACATATAGATGGCCAATATGCATATGAAAAAATCTGGGCTGCAGCCTTGTAGGTTAAGAGGATGACATGGCTGGACTGAGAAGGACCATGTGGGCCAAGATAGAAAAATAAAATGATGGGGGAGGCAGAAGCAAATGGTGGTGGAGCCCACTGGACAAATGGGGAAGAATACATGCTGATTTGGTGGACAGCATGGTGTGCTGAAATATATCTAAGAAATGGAGACCCTATATATAGGAAATTATTCTAATGTGTAGAATAATTACTACAATAAAAAATAAATTTAAAAAAAGTAAAAAAAATGCCATTTCTCCTCTTCCTTCCTTCTTCTCTTTCTAAATCTCTTTAAAAAGTAATGCTGCTGGTGCACCCTGGTGGAATAGAGGCTAGGCTAATTCCCCATACTCCTGGGTATGTGGCCTCAGTTCTGGGGGGAAAAGAACAGTGTGAGCAACCAAATGAAAATAAATTCAAATGCTTCTTCCCCCTCTCAGTTCCTACCTGCCTGCAGGAATTCATTCCTGCTTGCACTTGAAAAAAGCGCTGATCATCACTGACGGTTAGGAAAATGCAAATCACAATCACATAAAGATATCACCACACACATTACAGTGGCCTATACCAAAAACCTAGATTAGTTTTGGCGTGATTGTAGCAATAAAGGAACCCTATGTACTGCTGGTAGGAATTCAAATTGCTGCAAGAACTGTAAAACAGTATGGAAGCGCCTCAAAAAATAAAAAACACAACTACTGTATAAACTAAGATTTCAGACTCAGGTGGTATGTCCAATATTGTCACCTCAGGAATTCAGCCCATATTCATTAAGGATGAAAACTAATGTGATGGAAAATGACAACGATGCTTCAGTATTTCTTGTGTTTAGGTTTTCTGCACAATAAGATGACAAATGAACATTCGAGCATGCAGCAGAACTACAATTCCCATAAAATTACTCTCCACTCAATGAAACCCTATGTTTAAAAAAATAAGTATTTCGATGAGGAAACTATAAATGGCTTTACACGTTTAATAATAAAATGGCTTTGCAGGATTCTATTACTGGGCTGTGAAAAGTTTCTGAGAGTTTTCAAATTAGCTGTCATTTTTAGAATGACAGGATTAGTGTAGCCCTTTATATCTTCACAGTGTATGAACACTACATAAGAATTTACCACTTAGCTTCCATGGACAGATTTACCCAAGGTTGAGTAGTCTCATTACAACTAGCAGGCATTCCAACTTTCCTTTGTTAGGGATTCTCACTAGAGTGAGTTCTAGTTTGTCTAGTAAATGTACAGGATGCAGCAAGTCTTTCCCACATGTTTCACATTTCCAAGTCTTTTCTCCTCTGTGAGTTTTCATATAGTTAGTAAGGTGAGAGGATTGGGTGAAGGTTTTCCCACAATCCTTACACTGATAGTGTTTCTCTCCAGTCTTACTATGTTTGTGAACAGTAATGCATGAAGAGTCTACAAGTAAAGTTTTCCTGCATATAATACATGCAGACCTCACCATTGTGCGAGATATAAAATGCCTTGTAAGGCTTTCCCGTATTTCTGATACCCATGGAGCATTTTTCCAGTGTGATTCCCATGTGAATGTTAAGTTGTGCAAAATGTTTAAAGTCTTTCCCACAGTTTTTACACTTACAAGATTTTGGTACAGAGTGAATTTGATTGTGAGGGTGAAGGAGTGAGGTACTTCTAAAGGATTTTCCACATTCCTCACAAGGAAAGGGCTTCCCACCAGAGGGTATTTTATTATGTTCAGTAAGTTCAACAGGCTTCATGGAGGCTTTCCCAGAAGTTTTCCTCTGCAGAGTAAGGAAGATTTCCCATCATGATCATCCTTTTAAGAGCTCCCTTCATTTTCAGATCACCTAAGTATCTCCAGGCAAGAATATTAACTAATGCCTGTCAGGATTCTCACAATCTTAGAGTGTCCACCTATTTAGAATTATTTCCTACTAAGGTCACATTCCTGTACTTTTGCAGTATCACATCTCTGTACAGGTTACTCTGAGAGGGATCCATTAATGTCCACTCCTCCTGATAAGTATTTGTCCAAAATCAAATCACCATCTTATCTGCTTCTATCTTTTCCTCAGGATGACAGAAATTATTGTTTTCAGGGAAAAGACACCAACATGCCAGGATCGCTATGTCCTTGGGAAGGGAGAGACTTAGGAACGTGATTTGCTCAGTGGAAATTCATTTCCTACCGGTACCCAGGGGATCTGAGGATTCTTCAAGGACGGGAATGAGGCTGAGACCATGGTTCAACTGAGTAATTCTTAATTTATCAACAAGGAGATGGGAACTGTATTTAGAACACATTCCTATAAGAGACAACTGAGAAATTCTTAACTGATCCACATGCACTTATTTACTCACTATTTATTTTATACATCTGAGTGGGACAGCTTATCATGAGCAAGACTCCTTACGGAGTTCAGTCTCATTGGATAAGACAGAAGCCAAGATGCTAAGTGTAGTCACAAAGGTATGAGAGACCCACGCAGGCACAGAGAATGGCGACAAGTCCTTCTTGACTCCCATAACAGGATTCTCTAACTGGTGAAGCAGGCACTTAATCACAAAGGCCAACCTGGTTTGGCTTTAGTGACAAGCTTACATTATTTCAACTCAATAATCCACATGCCCAAAGGAACACAAAGGATTTCAGTAGTCATCCTTAAGACCCATTCCGCAGAAGTTAAAGTACTCCAATCACCATAAATAAAAGGCAAATTTACTGCAAGGATTGAAATGACCATAGCAGTAAAGCAACTGCAGGAAAAGCAACTTGGGTATAGGAAGTGGTGACTCAGTCTGACCAGGACTGTTTCCTCCTCTCATTATGCTTCTATCTCCCTGAGCGGGGACATGAACTCTGTACAGCTCTGGAATCAGACCCTTATTGCTTCACAAGAAGAAGTGAAAGGGAGAATTGAGTATATATTATCACTAACTCTTGAATAACTATAAGATAGCATTTTCAATGTTTTCAAGAAGAAGAAACTGAGTAATAGGCAAATTTATTAATTTGCTTTAAGTAAGTGGCTTATAAAGGGGAGGGGCAGAATTCAAGGAAGGCCAAGTCTATCTTTCTGATTCTAAAACGACTTCAGTGTACCACACAACCTATCAACGCTTGTTGGACACATGAATGTATAAATGTATGCATTTTAGAAGTGACAAGATGGTGAACTTGTAAGCTCTTGAGCTCACCGCCTCTCCACAGAAACAACAAAATAGTCTCTAGATATAAGCAATAGCTTCCTAAAAAGAACTGAGAATTTCAAAAATGAACACAGGCCCTAAGGAAGCTCAAGTCAAAGAATGCCTACCTTGGCAGCCAGTGGAACTGGATGTAGTTCGATGATGAAACTGAGGCACAGGGAGAGGTGAAGAGTCTTCACCAAGCACATCCCACAGAGAGACTCAGGATGTCTGGGGGAGAGCAGGTCCTGCGGGTGCAGCCCACACTCTGGAAGAGCGGGCCACCCACCGGGAGAGCAGACCCACCCAGAGCCATCCATGAGTCCTGTCCCAGAAGCACACACAGAAAGGACTGCTGCCTGGGAACCCTCAGCAGACATGGGGTTGGGCCAGAACTGCATGTTGGTCCTCCCGGCCTCTAACTGACACTGAATCTTTGATGTGTGAGGGAAATACATCTCAGACAGTGGCTGCATCCAATATGTATAGAGAAAGTAGCTGTTCCCATGCTGTGTCCAACATCATAATCACACATATACTTTATGATCTTCAGTCTACAATGAGGGTTGGGTAGAAACTTTGGGGGTAGTAAAAGAACTCAAAATAAATTTTTTAAAATGTGAAAAAGACGAATTCTTTTTCTAAATGTTTAACATGTGCAGTAGTTGATGATGACTTTATAATTATTTGATAATAATAAAGTGATCTCAATTATACTGAGCAAACTATACTGTCTCTAATCTTATCCTAATCCTATGGGGTCATTTGCTCTATTTATATTCTGACATTCCCTGTATCTACCCTTTGCTCCTGACAACAAAATAATTGATAACATGAAAATATAGCTCTGCCTGATATGGTGAGAAGCTTCCATTTAATTTCTGAGTATCACATAATGGTAATATTTTAGACTTTAATATGATTTTAAAATACAGTTAACGACTCATAAACTTTTATCATTTAGTATAAAATGGACTTGATTGAAATTTAGGAAGCTTAAATATTTTTCTCTCCTCAGTCACTAGCTAAATTGGGCAAATTTCTCTACAGGAATTCTTAGAGGCCCAGGGGGCACTTCAGGGGCTGTGTCTACATAAATTTAGTTTTACCAAAGATTTTATATTTTATCTGGTTTCTATCTTTCATTAAGGTGACAATGACATGTAAAGGACTTTTCCTGCTGGTTTTTAATAGCCCTAAAGCAAAAGATCTTGCTCTTAAAATATCTATATTTAAATCCTTTTAACTCAACACTTACATATTGTGTGGCCTTGGATAAATTTCTTCAGCTTTCTGAGGTTCAGATTTATCATTTTAAAAATGAGCTAATAAAGAGTTCAATCTCTTAAGATATAAGGTATGAGATATTACATCTAAATCTCTGGCACAATTCTTGCTACATAAAAAGTGTTAGACAAGTGTTAACTGTTGTTATCATCGATCTATCACTCCCCTCTATCACACACGTTTGAAACCCTAGTAACAGAATATCTGAGCCCGAAAAGAAAAACAGTGGTTATTCTTGGCAGACATCTACATATTTATGTTATGTTAAATATGGACAGACTTTCTTGTTGATGATAAGTAAGAAAGAAGGAATTAGTGGAAAACAAGAAATGTTTCAACAAATCAGAATTTCCTGGATACCCTCAAAGTAATTCTTAATACATAAGAACTTGAGAACCATCTTATCATGAGTATAAACTATCTGTCTAAGATAGTTTCATAGTAAACTACTAAGGTTCATCTTCATATGCTCTAGTGAAGTCAGTCCATTTCCTAAGAGTTGTTAAACAAGGGTTTCATTAAAGTGTTTATTTCAATAGATTCTTTATCCATTTCCATTCAAAAGTCTTCAATAAATTACATTTAAACAATTTTAATGATCAGGCTTATACAAAGATTGCCTGTGATTTTTAGATAAACATCATTGGTTTCTTTCTTTTTTTTTCAAGTAGACTTGAAAGTGCTCTTGTAATATAACCCCCTAATTCTGAATTTCAAACAGAGTACAGGGGATTTACCAAATATGTGAAGAAGAATCGTGTTTTCATGTTCTTTTATTTTGGCAGGAACTCTTATTTCAATTGAAAACATTCCCTTACCATTACAGAAACCCAGAGGGCAATCATGAGTTAAGACCTGGAAAATAAAACTGAGAGAAAAGACGGGAACAACATGTGGTTATCATTTTCAAGACCACAGAGAGGGGAAGTGGTTTTCCACTGCTAGCTAAGCAAAGGCAAGCACACATACCACATTAACATGGAGGCAGACAGTAAAAATACAGAGAGTGGTTCTCCTTTTTCATTCATGTTGAAGCAGGTGCTGACTTGCCCTGCAGTTAGGACTGATTAGTTTAGGATCCTGATGTCATTTCATATTTGAGGTAAAGGTTTTCTATTCCCAACTGTGGCCTCTTACCACTATTCCAGAAAGACGTGGCCAAAGTCAGAATCCACTTCAATAAAGATGAACCTTAGTAGATTATGTGATTCCCCAAAACTGCAGTTAGAATGAACTGTCCTTGAATACACAGTCTTACAAATTATTCTACCTATCCATGCCTAATAAAAAACAAGAAAGGAAGAAAAAAGAAAGGGAAGGAGAAAGTAAAGAAGAAAAAGTGTTTTTCTTTCAAAAACACATTTATAATACCAGGTTGTAAAAACAGTATTAACTTGTAGAAATCACTCTGTCATTCTTCCCACCTCCTTTATAGCTTGTGGTCACCTTTCTTGTTCAATGCCCCACAATCCACCTGACTTAAAAAACACAAAAACACAAAACACAACCCTAAGATATCATAATATTTACCTAGGGATGGAAACTCACCTCCCCCATCTCATGGTAGATGTTGCCAGCTGATTACAGTGCTTTCCCTCCAGCCCAGATGAATCCTCAGGATTTTCTCACTCCAGAAGAATAGAATCAATTAATTTGGGAGGAAATCTTGTTGTTCTTTTCAGTTTAGAGCACTGTTCTAATCTTGTAGCTCTTTTGCCCATTAGCATTACCTCTGCCAGTGATGTGGTCCTTGATATATTCAATCTTTCTGAGATTTACTTTCCTCACCCATAAGATGAGCTTTATATAGTCACCCCACATTGAATCTATAATAAGATAATGTATATAAAAACATAATGTAAACATATAGGATGACTTTAACATTATACAACGGTTTGCTTTATTCCACTTATTTTAATTGTTCTCATTATAATTCATTTTCTCCTTCAGAAAATTCTGACCTGTTTTATACATAGTAGTGCCTCATCTAACACAGTGACTACACATAACTGGTTCTCTGTAAATGTCAGTGTGAATCCCACCCCCAGTTCCTGACTCATGACTAGCACTGTTACTCACTCACCAATGGTGTTTACAGAGCTTTCATACTATTATCTGCTCCAGTTAAATAAATGACAAAGTATAACATCTTGAGGAAGGATTTAAAAACAATATCTGATTTTACTACTCTTTTATCCACAGGTCTCTACAACATACTTACCCTCACAGAGGGAAAACTGGAAAGAAAGATGTCAGTGAAAGGGCAGTCAGGCCTTGCCCTCCCTCGCAGAATGATGGTGATAGAGGCGTTTCTGCTGCACATACATAAACCCTGATTGAGACTTTCTGTGTGCCAGTCACTGAACGTGCATCTTTATGACAACCATATGTGAGATTATTAACTTCACTTCAGATTAAAGATCAGGAAATTGGCAGAGATGTTAAACAATGTGCCAAGGTCATGCTGCTATTAAGCTGGTATGTTAGTCAGGTACACATAAAGGTAGATAGATAGGTGATACAGGTTTAGATACAGATAGAGACACAGACATAGTAAGAGATTTATTATAGCGGTTGGCTCACATGATTATGGAAGTCAAAAAGTCCCAGGATCTGTGCTCTACAAAGCAGAGAACCAGGAGAAATGGTGACATAATTCAGTCAGAATCCCAAAACTTAAGGTGGTTTGGGGGAGGTTGGGGAGGACAGTTACTGATGGTATGATTCATGGTCTGACACTCAAAACTCAAGAATTAAAGAGTGCCAGTTAACGTGAGAGGATAGGAGAAGATGGATGTCTTAGCTTGCTACAGAGAGATCATTCACACTGCTTTGTCATTTTGTTCCATTCAGGCCCTGAAAGAATTGGATGATGCCCACCTGCATTGGTGAGAGTGATCTTTTCCCTCAGTCTACTGAATTAAAATCCTGATCTCTTTCAGAGATGCTAACAGACACCCAGAAAGAAAGTTTTACCAGCTAGCTTTCTGGGTGACTCAGCACAATCAACTTGTCACCTAAAATTAACCCTTACCAGTAAACCCTACAACTATTAAGTAGGGATTCAACTCAAGCAGTCGGATTCTAGAGCCTAGATTCTCATCTCAACATACTCCTGCTTGTTTTTTCTTTGCCTTTCTCTACGAAGTTGTGGAGCTTATGTTAAAACAGCAGAGTCTTCCAGGATATGTGCTGATAGCAGCATGGACTCACACCTGTCTTTCTTCCTGAGACCCTTTTCTTTACCCAGAGGACTGGAAGACACTGTCTAGGCACTGCCTGATTTTCCCATGCCAAAGGCATGATTTGGGCTTTTTAAATGGGATTTAAAAAATTTCATGAAAAAAATCGGAAGCTGTAGAAATGCAAAGGTATATAAAAAAGTGTGAACAATGAGGTATAAAGAGGTTGATTCAAAACAGACAGCAAAACAGACACAAGATAAAGAGAGATTCTGAATGATTGGATAAAAGACAAAAAAACACCCTCTAAACTCATTCTAGACTGATACTAATCCATTCAGAAACTATTTCAGAGGAAGACTAATATTGAAATTCATATAGCTGTTTCACAACATGTATGTAAATCAAATCATTACTCTATTGTCTTTAAATATCTTATAATTTGTCATTAACACTTCAATAAATATGAAAAAACACCAATAAATATGAACTAGCCAGTGTATCCCAGTGGAGTAATGGTTAGTTTCACCGCCTCTGGCCAAGAGCAGTGCACACACATCCCAAGGAAAATATGCCCCTGGACTGGGTGGTGGTGGGGGCGCATTGGGAGGTGGGGACAGCCAAGATGCACAACAAAATAAAAATAAAATAAACTGCTTCATCCTCCTGCCTCTTCCTGCCTGCTTGCCTACTCACCTTCATTCCTGCCTTCATGTTTCCTTTAAAAAAAAAATCAACTAATCAATATTTGATACAGTCCTTTGTGCTTTGAATATATTACCCCATGAGGTTACCAGATAACCTTGACAGAAAATCTTAGAATAAAACTTACAATAAAAAAGGGAAAGAAAGAAAGAAAAAGTAAGTTAAGGAAATAAAAATATGCCAATTATATTATTGGCTTGATGTAGTAATAGCATTTTAAACTTCATTTGCTAGGAAAATTCAAAATTTGTCTTCAAAAGCATCAATTTGAATTTTTTAAAAACCTGGTTATTTAACTCAGTCCATTACTCAATGATTTCAACAAGTATTTGTTGCTGTGCTTTCCAGAAATATGAATAAATACTGACATTTTCAATCAAATATTTACTAAGGTTTTGTCACCACCAGCAAGCTAGAATCAATCCTAAAGAATGTAACTGAGTTGAGGACAAAGTTGGTCTCAGATGGAAGGTCTGTTTTGTGTCAATAAGTATTGATCAAGCCAAAAAACACTTAAACATATATAGACTAGATAACTAAGCAATGACATTATAAAGTCACCCATAACCTCTGGGGGTCACCTATGTATGTGTGATGTAAGGTGAACTCGTGCCTATGACACTGTTTAAAACATTTCTCCAGTTCTCTCTTATACAACTGGAAAGTCATCTGATAGAGATGCATTTCTTTAAATCAGAAGGGTTTTCAACCTCCAAGCAACTACTTCTTGACCTACCTATGCACTCTGAGCACTCTCATCACTCTTGACTTGTGGACTTCTCCAAGCCTTTCCAATATGGGCCATTCCATGCTTTTGCCAATTTATTCTCTCCACCTGGTCAGCATTCTCTAAATCCTCTCCTGTAAGATAACTATTTTCCAAGGATGTCCATACTCTTCACTTCCTTTCTTTCTCACAGGAATGACTCCCTTCTTCTAGACTTTCCGGCAGACTTTCATTACAGCCCATCATACTACATTATATATTACAGCTATTATCACACTATCAAGTTCCTTGTTCCCTTCTGGTCTTTCCTAGATGTCCAGATGCGAACACCTTGAAGACAGGCATCCTGTCTTCTATTCTTTGTTGTTTTCATATCCCCAGTATTTAATAGTGTCCTACTCATGGCTAATCTTTAATAAAATTAGGAGTGAGGAGGACTGTTAACAGCTTGAGTTTTTATTAGTTCACAGTACATGAGGGACCACGACTGCTGGTTGTAAGTAACAGAAGAGAAGCTAACAGTCATTGAACACCGAGTGTGCCAGGCACTGTTCTAAATGTTTTATCTGAATTACCAAAGAACTGAGACCTAGAGGAGCTACATTAGCTGTGTATGGAATACAGTGGCACATCTGATCCAAACCAAAGCAGGCTGCTTCAGCATCGGCGCTCTTCACACTGCTTACCACTTAGACAGGAAAAACACAACACTGGGGTGGAGATTGGAGATTAAAGACCAAATGCACACATTCCACTATTCTGATCTTGACAGAAAAATACTTCACTAAAATCTCAGGGTACATAATCACGTTAGAAAGACTTTAAAATGCAATTTGTGATGAAATACAAAGAAGTAAAACGAAGCCTTGAAATCCATACCAAATATAAAAACAAGCATTTCACCCAGAGAGAATCATCCTTGATGGAAACAAGGACAGGCAGGCTACATAGAGAAGGAAAGGCTAACGTTACAGATGATATACAGAAAGTTCAACTAAGGCAGGAACACTCACAGCCTTGCTTCCATTTAACTGACTGTTAGTCTTCAGTTGGAGATAGTTTATATCCAACAGAATTCCAAAGTTGAGCATGCATATCTCCATCCAAAGACACTAAATAAATTTTGTTTGTTGTTGAAAGAAGCAAAGGAAAACTAAAAAAGGCCACAAGATATTAGTGGGGGTTGAAATCTCATCCCCAAACAAAGCTCCTGCAGATGTATACATGCAGAGCTGTGGAATCTACGCAATCAGAGGCGAATGACAGGCACTGCCTCCCAGAAGAACTGGCATGTGAAAGGACTCCCCGTGACCTGTGGGAGCCTGCTGGATCGGCTCTTGGTGCTACTTCTGTCTACTACTGTCTGCGCTCGGGACTGTCCTTTTCAAAGAGGCTAGGGCAACGGGGGGATTTTACAGCAGATTTTAGAAAACCTGGGAGGATAATTTCCTGTGAGATGTCAAGGAATCCATGACTATTTGCAAGCCCAGAAGCACAGCAACTGTTTCTGGGAGGTTGTCCATGTAGAAATTCAAAGGTGTTTTCTGCTCATTGAGCTGCCTACAAGAAAACTAGGACCAAGAGATAAATCACTTACCTAGTTAATTTGGAGTTGATTACTAGTAGTATTTTAAATGTCTCCTCAAATCAATGTGATATTTCTAAGAACTTTATTCTTTTTGTGATTTAAGGTAATATTTCCAATAAATTTTCTGGATTATTCTGATCATTTCAAAATATTAGTTTATTAATATATTTTAATATTAATTAATATTGTTATTGATATTAGTTTATTGGTATAAACACGTATTACTTAAATAATACCTTATTGATAGAAATGTCTTTAAATTAAATGTAGTTTTATTTCATTTTTACAATCAACATTGCCTAAATTCTTGTAATTTTGCTCAAAGAGTAATTTTCAGACTGCTTCCTTGACAGTGAATATAGTTATCTTAAACTACCTTTATGCAGAAGGAAAGAGGATCTTGATAGTAGGACTATTAACAGATAGAGAAGATTGTGGGCAGTGATATAAGTTTTGCTGCATTTTATTCTCAGTAAGTCCTAAACTTGAACTGAAAAAGGAACAAATCTTCCACCCTATCCTTTATCCCCACCCTAGGCATGTTAACTTCCATTTTGGATGTTATATTTGGTTTCATAAGAGAATAGAACAAAGGAAAGAATGAGGATAAAGATGATTGCAGGTAAGAAGGAAGATGGTCACTTCCGTTTCTTAGCTGTCTTGTTCACAACATAAGGCCATCAATCATAAATCTTTTATGTGTAATCAATCGATATGATCTTTAAGTGTAGTGAAGCTTAGGTCTATATTCTCAGTATCACAATTTATTCATGGAAATTTGAACACAGGCATACAGAGGAGAAGCCATGTGAAGATGGAGACAGACTGCAGTGATGCAAGTCAAGGCCTGTCAAGGATTACCAAAAGGAGAGAAAAGGAAGGAGTCCCCTTTACAGTCTTCAGAGAGACTATGGTTCTGCTGACACCTTGACTTTGAATTTCCAGTTCTTAGAACTGTGAGGGAACACTTTCTGTTGTTTTTTAAGCTATCCAGTATGTAGTACTTTGATACAGTAGCCATAGGAAATGAACACAATCATCTTAATTCACATGGTACGGTGACCACACATTGATGAACTCATATCCTGTTCAGTGGTGACCTCATATTAATCATGACATTCTCCTTTTTCCCCATGTTCTCGTACATTCTCACCATCGGGTTTCTATTTGCTGATATCTCTCAACACTGAGAAAAGATGCCTCTTTCTGACTTTGTTTTGAGTGAAGAGAAACCCAGAATTTCTCAGACAAGCCCACTACTCAGAGATGGTACCTTAGGAGTAATTTGTGTGTTTGTGTGTGTGTGTGTGTGTGTGTGTGTGTGTGTTTGCTCTCACAGTTCTTTCACCTTTTAAACATTCCTGTAGCTAAATTAAGAGGTAACACCTCTCCTGTGTTTACATCAAAAACTGTGTGTGGCCTCATCAACATCTCATGGCACTTTTTAACGTCTCTGAAAACTTTTGTTAGGGAGTTTCATAGAGAATATATGCCATGTATGGATTTATAAGATTTAAAAAATTAGGCTATAGCAAAATAAAAATAATAACTAGATTTTAAAAAAATTATTAGATGGTATTTGCAGATCCTATCTATAGTACCTCAGGAGCCATACCCTAGAGACTAATTTTTACAAAAACATACATTTATCCACAGCTAGGGTTAAAAATCTACCACTAGATTTTTGGGTAAAAAAGAGCTTACAGTGTTTAAGAAGTTTTTTTTAAGTAACTAAGAGAGCTAATTAAAATCTTAGGGGCATATACCTAAACACACCTAAGTTTCTAAGTTGCAAAATCAGTAACTGATGATCACAATTATAGAGGCAGTGAAGAGGAACGAGCATGTGACTTGAGTCAGAAAACACTGCATGCAGTTAAGTGCTACTCATTACAAGATTAAATGAAATATAGTATATAAGAGTACTTGGTAAAATGTTAAATACTTTGTGAAACTTCAATCCCCTACAAAGAAATACATTTCAAGACAGTTCAAGAAAAAAAAAATTTAAACAATTAAATTTAATCTATTAAAATAATTTATTTAATAAAAAAATCATTGGTTTATTTTGAGAATTTAGAATGACCTTCATTCTACCGTAACCACTATCAGGAAAGAGTCACATAAGGAAAGAGCTCACATGTCAATTCCTGTTGATTAGTGGCAAAAATCTGTTAATATCAAAGTGAATGTATCATATTTTTAAATTAAATATTTTAAACAATTGTTGAATTTGTTATATAGTGTGTCAAGTCCTGTTTGAAGTATGTGTTTATGTCTGTGCACACACACAATCTAACTTATTCCCCAACATAGCTCTGAAATTGGAACTATTACTTCACAGCAAAGAAACTAGAGCTTAGAAGGATAAGTTCCTTTCCCAAAGGTCTCCTTTGTACTAATTCCAACTCAACCATTGCTTTCCAATTAACTTTGAAAAGATTTTTAACACAGTTCTGACAATATTATCATTGTAGTTCAGTATCATTTTAAAGATTTTATCTTCAGTTTATTACCCATTAGTTATCTTTGAAATTTCCTCTGATATTTGTGAGAATCACATCCTCAAAGCATTCAACAATGCCCAAACACCGCGGTGGGTACATTTTTCTGTCTACACAAAGGTCAAGCTCATCATCCAGTAGGACAAGACAATCTAGCCCCAAGCCCCACCTCCCTGGCCCCTACCGCCACCCCCAGTGGTGACCTGCCTTGGGAAATGAGGCTTTCAGAGTAGTCAGCAATCCAGCCTCCCAGCAGGTGGGTACAATTTAGGTTTGTGCCTTAGTGAGGAAACACACATCCTGAAGGAGAAATCAGTCAAATTTTGATTGTAAGCTTTCAAATTGTCAAAACCCGAATTGTTAAATACTGAATCACCAAAGATCTTCAACATGATATAATTTGAGAAGCACTAACAATTTCCCTATCAGAACATTTCTGATGCTCAAAGAAATTTTGAACACATTTGTCCTTTGAGAGAGAAGAAACCCAAGTTCAGTAAGAGTATTGCTGAGAATGTGAAGATCCACCGCTCTCCTGGAGTCCTTTCCACAATCTTTTCAAAAGAGTGCCTCATCTCCATTTCTTACATAAATGTAATCACCTATTCTCCACAGCATTCTTCCCCTGGGTCCTTAAACATGCCGTCCCCCAGGTGTAGAAAAAAAAAATCTCTCTTGATAATAATATCCACATTTTTCTTGGAATAGGATTTTCTACCATCCCTGAGGAGTAATTATAGGATTACCGGCCAACTTTCTCCATGATCGCTATTTCGAATAACATTAAACACCATTTCATGAGTAACTACGCCTCATTCAGTATCATGCCAGGTTGGAGGGGAGGGAGGCGGATGCAAAGATTCCTGCATTCATATATTAGAAGAGTGATCAAGAGACAGTCATATAGACAATACAGGTTATGAAAATGCCAAGATTATGAAATGAGAAAGAAGATTCAAAGAGGCAGTCTAAAGAGGTAGGCCAGAGACAGAGGACAGCTGAGGGCACAGAGGGTTTAAGAAGCAGGAAGTGGTTAACAATGTCAAGCGAAGAAAACCCAGGAAAATGAGGTCTGAAAAGCATGCCAACGTGGCTGTAAATGGAAGGAGAGAGATAAGGCAACAGCTGGAACAAAAGGCACAGTCAAGGGAGTGAGGCCTGTTAGCTGTGTTTTAACATGCCTTGAGGGTGATAGATTCCGTGGCTTTAATATGACAGCTGCCATGGAAAATGTAATGGTAATGGATGGGTATCTGAACAGCTTCAGCTGTAATTAAATTAAGTTGGGAGAAAACATTTCCTCTGGAACATAGGCTAGAATTTTGATTAATGGAAAGACTAGTCAATGTTCTATTTGCTTAGTAAATACCACCTTTCAGGGATCTGAAGCAAATTTTTAATTTAGCATTTAAAAAGTTATATGTGGAAAGACAATATTCATTTCTCGAGTAGGCCGGCATTCAAATACTAGTTTTCCTGCTTGCTAGCAATTTTAACCCCGGGTAATTAATTAAATGAGCAGTATTCCAGTTTCCTCATCTGTAAATAAAGAAAACAATAGTACACCCATTGCAGCTTTGTTGGAGAAACAAATGAGTTAATTCACAGAAGGTGTTCAGAATAGAGACTAGCAATGGTCACCCCACAATATAGTTATCGAGAATTACTGTAATAATATCATTATTTAGTCTTTTTTTGGTTACAGTCTTATAAAAAATAAGTTCCATTTACTTAATTTTACATGTCAACAAAATGGCTGCATATGCGTAAATGATTTGCTCTAAGCCCTAACTCAAGCCAGAATTAGAACAAAACTTTCAATTTTCTTTCAAATACAGCTTAATCTCTGTGAAATATGAACTTTATACCAAGGACACCACTATCACAACATAGCCTGAAGTTATTTTATGCATAAGAACTGAAGTGATAACTAAAACATATTTACGTTCAAGTTCTTCTTATCACATCTGTACTGGGCCACAAGTTTCACAAAAGTGAAAAATAACTGTATTAGAGAAAAAAAAAAAACAATAACAATAAAATAAAATAAAAGGCAAAAGTGTTGAAATGTAGCAAAACGCCCAAATTAACATCATTCACATTCATTCCTGTGCTTTAAGAGGCTATGATATGAATAGGTACAAAACAGCAAGATAGAACCAAGATTTTATGCAAGAAATAGACCAAGGAAGTCATTTTTATAATTTCCCATTGTATAGAAGAGTCACAACACTCCTTTTTATCCTTAAAATGCAGCACTTTGCACCTTGCCTGGCACAAAGTTGGCCTGTGATACACGTGGGTTGCTTGAATTGAATGGAAAGTAAATTGCAGAATTGAGAATAATCTTAACTTCCTATAAAAATTTATGGGAGAATAACATCACTAAAATATGTAAAAGGAAGTGAAAACATCCAACAGATTTAAATCTGTTACGATGGGGGAGATAATTCTAAACAAGAGCTAAAAACAAAAGTCAGTTAATTAAGCACAGGAATGCACCAAATAGTTGTAATTTGAGGAGTAGATTTCTTTTTCATGCTGAACAAAAATACTTTAAGACAGAGAGATAGCTTAGTTTTCCAAAGGCCAACTGGAAAAAAAAAAAAAGAAAAGAAAAGAAAAGAAAGGGGTAATAAAAAGGAATGAATAGAGAGAGGACCTAAATAAAATAGAGTAGCAGTTCATTCATTTACTCATTCATGCAACCATTCATAAATATCAAGTCCTCATTTCAAGAGCTCTTGAGGGAATCAGTTTTATTTATAACTATGACTAAATTCTTGGTAAAGAGTTACGATGTATTTAGCATTTGATCTTAAGTAAAGAAAATATTTACTATATTTTACAATAATTTTTTTTAAAGCAAAGGTACAGGTAGAAATGATGGTGAGCAGGCAGGCAGGCAGTAAAAGGAGAGGAGGAAGAAGCATTTTATATTTTCTTAGTTGTACATCTTGGTTGTTCTCCCCAGCCCAGGATTGAACCCATGTCCTTGGGATGTATGTGGACAGCATTTCAGCTGGAGGCAATTGACCAAACCACCACTCCACCAAGGTGTGCCAACTTTACTGTAATTTCTATCAAATATCTTTACTTTTTTTCAGATTTCTGTGATGGTTGTTTGTCATGTTGAAAACTAATTTGTATAATTGATTCTCATTCTAGTCATGCAATAAATGGTATACATTACAAACAATTACAGACTCAGCAAATACACACATCAGCTGATTTTAGGCACTGAACAAGATGCAGTACATAACTCTGATCCTTGAGTGAAAGAGTACAAGCATGGTAAACTATACATTCACATCCATTTTCTGCCTTGGGGCACTTTCTAAATTGTAGGACAGGGAGGTTAATCCCAAGCAGAGACCTGTAATCTTGCAGATTCAGAGTTCAGTGCTGCTGAAGTGGTTGGAATTGTATTATAAGAAATTGGAAAGAAGAGAGCTGTGCAATAACAGAGCTCCTCATGTCTGCATAGGCAACACATCACGTCTTTTGCCAAATACTAGACTGTACAATCCCGGAACATAGTTTTGCCAATACCTGGCAGGCAACAACTACTACTAAAAGCTGTAAATCGAGATTTTGGAACTTTTTTGTTGTTGTTTCAACATTAGTATTTATTTATTTTAAAATAGGTTTTATTGAAGGGATATTGCATTTTGATATTAACTTGATTTCAGAGAAATCGCTTCAACTAGCCAGAGCAGAAAAACTTCATTATATACTCTGGTTATATAGTTGAGACCAAGAAAGGTCATGTCTTAGAAGGGCTGCTCAACCCCTTTTAAGCCCTCCCTAATGAAGCAAAAAATAAAACAAAAGAATAAATAAATAAAACACAAACCTTAGACAGGATAAAGATATCTGCCAGTAAATTAATTGCCTGCCAGAATAAAATTAAACTCAATGCTTTTTTAAAAGGAAAAAAAACCCCTACAATTCTCAACAACCAGCATTCATAATGTCTAACAATAAAAAGCATTAGACATGTATTAGACACATAAACAGGAGAAAATAAAAAGGTCAATAGACTTTGGTCCCAGACAAAATTATCAGACTTGAAGAAAATTATTATAAATAAGTTCACAATGTAAGAGAAAAAGAATGAACAACATAAACTAACAATCAGGAAACTCATCAGAGAAGTGGAAACTAATACATAAAAAAGGAATAAAATGGAAATTCTAAAGCAGAAAAATCTGAACTAAATAGATGGACTTCACAAGAGATTGGATATTTAGAAAGAAAAGGTGAGTGAACTTGAAGATAGGTCAATAGAAACTCTCCAAACTAAATCACATAGAGGAAAAAATAAATGAAAAATATAGCCTCAGTGATAAGTAGAAAAATTTATTAGTCATAGACAGAAGAGACAGTGAGGCAGGGAAAAAGTACTTAAATACATAACGTCAGAAAAAGTTCCAAATATAATGAAAGTTATCAACTCAGAGTCCAAAGAAACACAACAAACCTAAGCAGAAAAACATGAAGAAAACCATACTTAAACACCTGGCAGTCAAATTGCTTTAAATCAAGATACAGCCTAAAAAGAAGTTATAGGAAAAGTAAAAAAGAAAAAAAAGCAGTCATAGAGAAAAGACACATAACACTTGAGCAGATATCAGAGAGGAAGATGTATACATGACTGATAAGCATATGAAATAGTGCTCAATACTCTTAGTCATGAGGGAAAAGCAAATTAAAACCAGAGTGATGTACCATTATGCATCCATGGAATTACTAAAATGAAAAACACTGACTATACCAAATATTAGCAAGGATGCAGAACTCTCATTCATTACTAGCAAGTAAAATAATACAATCACTACTTGGGAACTTTATTTGCGGTTTCTTATAAAGTTAAATATATATTTATCCCTCTGACTCAGCAATTCTACTCCTTGGTATTTAGGTAGAGAAATGAAAAGAAATGCCTACAAATAGACTTGTACAAGAATCTGAATAGTAGCTCTCTTCATAATATTTGCTAATTGAGAACTATCCAAATGTCTGGCAACAAGAGAATGAACAAACAAAATACTTTATAGTCATAAAACAGATACTATCCAACAATAAAACAAGTGAAATGCTGACACATGCAGCAACTTAGATGAATGTCAAAAACACTACGCTGAGTAAAGAAAGTCAGATATGAAAGCATACATATTTAATGATCCCATTTATAAGAACATTTAAAACATACAAATCAATGATAATAGAAATAAGAACAGTCCTCAGGATAAAGGAGAAAACAAAGGGCAGGAATCAATTGGGAAAAGACAAGAGAAAATATTCTGGGGTAATAGAAATGTGCCATATATTAATTGAGTATGGGCTATCACGGGTATATAATAAAAACACATTAAATTTTATATTTAATATTTGTGCATTTTACTAGATGGAAATAATGCTCAATTTTAAAAAAGGAAAAAAAAAACACCTTATATAGGACCGTTTATTCCCAGAAGGTATCCTAGTATTTATAATATATGACACCATGACATTTATTTAGTGACTAGTGGCCATCTAGTAAATGTTTGCATGTATTTCTTGTGGTACATACATCACTGTTTTACAAAAATGGGACTATATTATATATACTTCGTATCTTTATTTTTCTCTCTTAACATGGAAATTTCATCAAATTAACTGACTAGGGTTTAAACTATTTTATAAGAAAATGTTATAGTTTTTTAAACTTTTTGCTGATTAAATGGGTGTTAAGCATGTCATTTTACTTCAGTTTGTACTTCCCTGACTACTAAACTGTTGAACATTTTCATATACTAATGTCCATTTGGATTTTCTCTTCTGTGTACTGTCTACCATCTACTTTGCCCTTTTGATGAACTTTTGCCTTTTGTTATTAATGTTTAGGATTATATTATATAGAATAAACTTTTATATTACATGTTTTCCCCCAATCTACCATTGCTCTATTGGTATTGTTTTGCTATCTTTTGTGATATAAAGTATTTTCTATATTACTGTTTTGTTTGAGTAGCTCTTCCCAATACTTGTGTTCAAATAATCTATTTTATAAGTTGTATTTATTACCTTTTCTTTACACTTAACTCTGTAATGCACTGGGAATTTACTTCTGTGTGTGGTGTGTGATAGGCTTCCAAATTTGTTGTCCTCCAACGGGATTTGCCAGGTATGCCATCCATTTATAATAAGTGATCCTTTTCTCATTGAATTAAACTTCATCTTTGTCAAATGTCAATTTCTTATATATGTTGAAATCCATTGCTGGGATCTTGATTATTTTCCATTGTTCAATTTGTTCCTATATCGATATACTATTCTTCTCATTATTCTTTTTAATACATTGACTCATACATTTATTTCTCTATATGAATTTTAAGATTACTTTGCTCAATTAAAAAAATTTTATGATTCTATATTGGAATTACTTTCCTTTTATAAATTTGGTAAAATTTAAATTGAGGGGTGGTATTAAGGATTCCCTCTAAGAACATGACATATTTTTGCATTTGCTTTCTTTTTGAATTTCCGACAAGAAGATTTTATGGATTCCTTCCTAAAGAATCTTTTTTTATTTGTATGTCTCTTTAGTTTTATTTCTGTTGTGAATGGACTTAATAGTTTTATTTTCTTCTTAACTATGATTTAAATGATTAACTTAAAATGATTACTATTTATAGAGAAAGAAAGTATACTTTTTAAAAATGAAGGCCCTAGACTTTTGGAAGTGTGGGAATTTATCATTAGCCCTATAAAGGCAAATGTTCACCAACAAGATCATCAAGCAGAGTCCTTTAGGACCGGTTCCAACTTTTGTTCTAAATTTCTATCTCTTGGTGGCTGCCTGATTTTAGCACTTATTTTGAAGTTCTCTTCAGTTCTTTGAATTCTATTTGTCAGCTGTTCTGTGCCACCTCTATCCTTTAGACTTATATAAAAGAATGCTTGCTTCTCAGGGGCTAGGGTCTGGTAGGTTACGGGATTTGTACTGCCTCATAGGCAATAAATATCACTCAATAATCTCCAGCTAAATGGAATGAGAATTTTATATCAGCAATGCAAAATAACTAACCATCTCTAAATGTTCTTAAAAGATAGTGTAAGCTGGTTCAGCAGTAAGAAGCAGAGACAAGGGAGCCAGACAGGCTCTAAGCGAGACCTTATTGTCTTTAGTGTAGGCCCGAAAAGCTCCTTTCTGAGAAGAGACAGAAAGAGTAATCCGAGGGAAGCTTTGAGAGACAGCTTTGTTAAGGGGAAGCCTCTGGCTAGCTTGAGGGGGTAGGGTGGAATCTTGATAAGGCCACCTGGCATGCTGTTGATTTAGGGGTTTGCAGTTGGGGATGTCTTATCAGGATGTGCTAGAATGTCAGGAGAGCAGGGATGGGTGTGAGTGGAGTCCTTGACTTTGGTAAACAGAAGGGAGGTTGAACAGCATCTGGTCTTGCTTCAGACTACAAAACATTCTGTTTCTCATGCTTGGCCGCAAAGTGACAACTTTCAGTTTTTTGTTTTCTTTTGTCTCCTGCCTCAGATAGATGCAGTAAATATTATTTCTACTGAGCAGAGGAAAATCACTACAAACTTTAAAAGTGACCATTTATATGTGATTATATTCAGATAATAAGTCATAAATTAGCAGACTAAAACTCAATGCAGGGTTAGTCTTCAATATCAATGTTAAGTGGGGGAAGTTTTCTTTTTAAGGCCCTGGTATCTAATGTGATTTAGCCATCTCAACTTCCCCTACTGCCATACCAACAAAGACCCCACCTCTGCCTGCTTAAGAGATAGGGGAATCAGACTTCTCTGTACAACAAAAAAGGTGCAGGGAGAAATGAAGGTGAGCAGGCATGCAGGCAGGAAGAGAGAGGAGGAAGAAGCATTTTCTTTAGTTGTTCATCTTGGTTATTCTCCCCAGCCTTGGAATGTGAGCCAGGTTCTTGGGATATATGTGGACTGTGCCAGCCAGAGGGCATGGACCCAGCCGCTATGGCACCAGAGAATGCCATAAGTGTTAATATTTTGTTACTAGAGGTCTAGCCCTTGAATTTCATTTAGGATAATTCCCTTATCAGCATAACCTGCCCCACTCTCCAACCACTAGAACCACCCATTCCATCCCTTCTCTGGTTCTATCTTCCACAGGCTTCTGCCCAATTTGACAGGCAGCATGCTGGATTCTGCCTTCAGACCGCCAGAGCAGATTGTTTACTGGACGTGAAGGACCCTGGCGTTGTTCTCACTGGAGGCTTGACAGTTTTCTCATGTGACCCTTACACGGAAGGCAAACTGGGGTCTCTAATCGTATTGTTTTCACTCAGCATAAATGAAGCTCAGAGAGGTAATATCACATGTGCAACATTAATACAGAAGTAAAGTCAAGACTTGAGCTCAGTAATTATAAACAAGCTCTCTGGAACTGTTTCTGCTTCTGAGCACGGTTAAAATTAAAACGACTTCTTATGACAATATAAACACCTGGAGAATGGTAACCAAGTCTTTTTGTCTGTAAATTAATTCTCTCTCTAACATCCAGTAAGGGCCAGCCTAGCACAAGGTCTCAAACAACGATTTTTGAAAACAACAATAATTCTATAGACAGTATACACAAGCAGCAGAACGAACATATCAAACCGATGTATGAAAGAGCAAGAATAAATATTCACATAACTTACAGCTGATGGGTTTTCTAGGGACAGATTTTACAGAAAGTAGATTTTGAGATATGGAATATCACAGAATTATAGAATATCAGCATGAGATCATAATCATAAAGATCTTTATAATCTTATCTAATCCCCCTTACTTGACAAAATTGACAACATTGAAAAGGCACTATGGAATAAGGAAAAAATACGAGTAAGCTCTTTTCCTTTAGTTTTTTTAGAAACACATAATTCAAGGACGGAATCTTCCTGGTTATATTTCTTTTGGCATTTCCTACCATTGTGAAGCTCTATAAATTTATAATATGAGCCATCCATTTAAATATCTAGTAAAAGCCAATAGCTTTTAGATAAATTCAAGTTTAAGTGCTTTGATGGTTTCTTTTAACTTTACCCCATTTCTTTTGTAATTTCCTTATTTAAAAATGATTACAAAAGATGTTACAGTTTGCTTCTTGACTGTGTGTTTCTGACAACTACAGTCTTAAATTCTTAAAGCAAGATTCTTAAAAAAAAATCTCTTAGAACACACACAAAACAAACCCAACACTACCTTTAAAAGTGATCAGAATATAATGCAGGTAATTTAAGCTAATAAGAACAGTATAAAAATGATCTTTTGATGTTATTTATATTACAAACCAAATTATGTTTCCTTCATTACATAGCTAAACCTCATCTCAAAAATGACCATATAAAGCCAAATGCAAATGGGGGTAGGGTGAATAACAGTTTTGGAATATCGTAATGTGCTTTTCTCTTTTGCATTTCTTTGTATGTGACCTTCTTCCTAACCCGTCCTTTAGCCTCAGGAGATATGGGCCAATTGTAGTAAGACTGCAAGGGGATAGTTAGTTCAGGCTCAGAACTTACCTATCAAAGTGGCCTTTTCAGTTCCCAGTGAGGCAATAATTTTGAGAATCAATTTTGTTAGGAGTAAAAGGAATTTCTAAATTTCCCAAAGTCTCCTTTTTATGATAATAAAGCTTGGCTGTGGAGTAAGTTTTACAAAAGTCACAGGGAAAGAAAACTTAGCATATCACAATAAAGAAAGACACACCTGCCTAGGGAAATAGTTGGGTGGCTTTAGAATGAGAGGAAAGAGAAATTCTTAAAAAGGAAGCTGTAAAATGAAAAGAGCATGAGCAAAAGTCCAACTTCTCTCTCTTCCCACTGCTTTGCCACAGGCATAAAGCAAACTTTCAAGCAGGGTGGTACTTGGAGGTGCCTGGGCTGCAAAATTCAAGCAGACACTGCCTGTCAGCATCTCAGGCCTATAAGAACTTCCCAGCCTCCACGCCACCAGCCTCATTTGTTCCCAGCCCTGCTACAATCCTGACAATGGAAACCTCCGAAGTGCTGAGGAGGCATCTTCAGCTATGCTCTCATTCCTCAGGTAAATCCTGGAAAACGTGCAGGGCCTTTGAATAGGATAACAGCACTGTGACACACCAACTCGATGGGGGAAAGACTGGGAGGTGCCTGCATAGACAGCTGAAATAATGTGACAGACTCACCACCATTCGCTCCAGAAGTTTCCTCATGACCCTGCAAGGGGACGAGGACATGCAGAGAGGATGGGGAGACCAGCAGAGGCCTTGAGGATGCAAAAGTTGTTTGTCAAATTAAGGATAGACGACTAGAGATAATGAGTAAGGGGGCCTGTGAGGCGATCCAGTTTACCATCAACAGACTCATGAGGACACCCTAATATACAGACACCAGCAGGACATAGCTTCTTTACAAAAAGCTACTTACAAGGTACTAAATGATGACCCAGGGATGTGGAGGAGTTCAAAACAGGATGTGAAGTTCTATAATCATCTAAACATTTCTGCAAACTTCCTATCAGCATGGGAGCAGACAGGATGGGCAGAGAGGATGGTACACATTCAAATGCAAGGAGTATGTGGGGTCGTCTCGCACAGTGGGTACAGGATGGGGAATCAGAAAGAACTGAAGCAGCTCCCTGAGCAGTTTCAGGAGCCTGTCAGGAAGGAAATTCTAACCGTCAGGTGTTAAGTAATGGAAAGACTAAGAGATGAAAGAAGCACCTGATTATGGAGGGCAGGAAAGGGAGAGGGAAAAGTGCATCAAGAGGGAAGCAAAAGGATACAATGTTTATTTTAGGAGAGACTGGAAGATGTTCCTAAACTCCGGGGAAATTGAGGGGAGAGGGGAGGATAAAGATGCAAAGAGAGGCAGCAGGTAATAGATCGAGTGATTTTGAGAAGGGCCTGGTGAATGCAGGGGAGGGGTGGCTGAAGACACAGAGAAAAGCAGAGGTGAGAGGTGGGCTACAAAGTGAGAGGTCAGAATGAATGGTTTGGAAGGGACCTATTGACTAAGAAAGAAAAAAAAAAAAAGCCAACCTTGAAGTTCTAATACTGACATTTTTCATTAGCGTGCTTGCAAGTAGCTTAATATATTTTCCAACGCTTCAACTTTCCTTTGGCTACCATGGGGGTGCTACCTCTGAATTCTAACAACTGGGTGTTACTGTGCCAATGTACTTACTTGCAAGAGTTTTTGGCTCTTTGTTTTATTTAAATTAATTTTGGGATGCTGGCCTTAGAGGGCAAAGGAACTGGAAGACGGTCTGAATCTTTTGAGCAAAGTAGAAGATGGGTTATCTGAGCAAGAAACAAACAATGAAGTCTCAAGACCTGAGTAGTCAGCAAAAGATTTCCTCAGTGGCTATACCCTAGGCCAGGCATAGGATAGGGAGATGAGCACAATGTGAAAAAAGGATTTGCAAGCATCAGCGAGGCCTCCAGGGAAACCTAAGGGTAGGAGTACCTGATCCTTGAGGAATCAGGCCCCCTGAGCTGAAAAGGTGTTCAGGGAGGTAAGCCCCCAAAGCTTCCTCACTGACCTGCTCTCACCTGCCAGGGTAATGATAAGCGAAATCAAAGGTCTCGATAGTTGTGATCAATAAATGTTAGTGATTCTAACTGAGGATTTGAACCCTGGGCACAGTCTAACAGATTGCTCTTTGAGGAATGTCCACTGTTACCATTGTGGGTGAAGTGTATGTACATATTCTGGTTGAAATATGTGAGAGAAGAAATGATTATCAGTTAATTTTAGCTTTGAAACTAAGAACCTCAAGCAAGTCATCTGGTTTACATCTATACTGATTAAAATGTCCATACCTCTATCAGTCGTTCTGGCTCATGGACTCCAGGTGTTGTCATCGGGATACCAAGGGAAGCCAGCAGAGCAGCTGAAAGTTATCTTACACTTTACGTGGTGATGCTTCCTTCAAGGGAGACAGGCGGGAGCGCTCAGAACTGACCTTTTTGCAAACTTCTTCCAGTGGATGGGGCTGGGGGAAGAGGGTGCCTAGTTCCCAGTCAGCATCTTCCTGCCCTCCTTTGTCACAGAACTAGGCCCACTCTGTTCTGACTTCAACCTGAACAGTTTTTCTGGACCAAGGATGGGGCGAATGTTCTCAACCATTTTTTTTTGTTGTTCACAGTAATAAGAAAGGCCTTTGAAGGCAACACTTGCAGAGAGGCTTTGGGATGGCTTCTCTGAAGGTCTTTGGGGGCTGCAGAATGGATTCCTTCATTTCCAGGAGACTGCAACCAAGACTGAAGCCGGTTGGGGGCTTCGTGAAACTGCCGGGACACACAGTCGTTCTGGGATCTCCGCCAGCCTGCCCAGCCTTGCGCACGTGCGGCGTCCAGGTGTGCGGTGCCACTCTTGGTGCAGGAACTTCGGGAACTCGGTTGTCATCTCTTGCCCATTTCATGACCTTTTGGGCGCGTGTGTGCAAACTGCTGAGTATGGAGACGCCCCGCCCTTCCTCGCCAGCCCACAGCCGGCTGCAGCGGCCACTCCTCCCGCCTCCCCGCCGGGGTTCCTTCCCGGACGGACTGCGCTGGAGGGACTGGCGGCTGCGGCCCATGGAGCCCTCGGCGCTGCCTGCCTGGCTGCAGCCCAGGTAGGGCGCTCCGAGGGGAGGGAGCGCGGGAGGAGGGGCTCTGGGGGCGGAGGCTACACCCCCGCCCCCCCTCCCCCCAGTCGGTGCGAGCTTCAGCGCCCAGCGCCCAGATCGCGCGTCTCGCAGTCCTCCCCTGAACTCTTGACAGGTATTAGCGAATTCCGTTGTCCCCACAATCCCAGGAAGAAGTCTGTTATTTACCCTACTTCTCAGATGGGGAAATGAGGACAGACTGCGTAGGGGGCAGACCCCTTTTGTGAGCCTTCTGCCATTCCTTCTTCCCTTGCCCTTCCCCCCACCCCGGGAGCCCTTCCCTTGACTTTCTCAGACCCCGCGTTGTGGGGTGATTTTTATTCTACTTGCTGCAGAAAGACCTATCACGCGCGCGGACTCCAGGGCCCAGGACCAGGGGAAGGGATCCCTTGGTATAAAGACAGGGCTTGGGACTGGAATGTTGAACCAACACACCCAGTGTTTCCGATGCTGGCTTAAGGAAAGACGTCCTCTTCCCCAGGCAGTTGTTTGTTTGTGTCGTTTCTGGGCGCCTTATCATCAAGCTACACTGTATCGACTTCCCCCAACTTATTTTGACTTCTTACTAGGAGCTTTCACATCTCCAAATAGTAGGAAACCTCAGGCGGGGCCCCTCCCACTACCCTCTAAGCCCTCTGGCATCACTTCAAACACAGGCTTTCCCTAACTCCCTCAACCCATGTATCTGCCAATCTTCTCTTAATCTTCGCCCCAGCAGCCCATTTTAAAACTCAGCCTGACTTCCTTTTTCTGGCCTGAGCTTTTGATTGCTATGTGTTTCTGATGAAGGAAACTTATCTGCCCTTGCAAAGTATAACAGGAGGCAGTGGTGAGTTACTGACCCCAATCCCAGAGTGCTTTCAAAAGTCAAGTCACTGAATCATCTGCCCTAGGAGAATGCCACCACCTAGGCTCTGCTCTTCTAACTCTAAACCAGCTACCTCTCAAATTCTGGGCTTAGCTGGCAGAGCTACTGGACGCAAATCGACCACATCAACCTCTCTCCATCTTTTTTGGGGTTTATTTTGCTAAAAATTTTTAAAGTCATTTTTGCAATGATTGCTTTTATACCTTGGTGAGCAGTAAGCTTAGAACTTTATCAAAGATGAAAATGTATTTCGAAATAGAACCATATCTGGCTTTAAGCAAACTAAGGATACTCACTTTAGCACACAAACGTGTGTCATGTTTTTGAAATCTGATATTTGGGGGGTAAGCAAATACAAGATTTTGGATATGGAATCGCTTTGTCTTGCTAAGGTTGACCTGTAGGTTACAGGACATGTGTATAAAGTGGAAATGATGATAATGCATGTGTTTCATGATATTTTCCTGTCATTTGTAGGTATAGGAAGAACACCTACCTTTTCATTTACTACTTAATTCAGTTCTGTGGCCACTCATGGATATTTACAAATATGACAGTCAGATTCTTTTCATTTGGAAAAGGTAAAAGTCCAAAAACAGTTTTTGATTTTTAATTTTCAATTCATTGTTTCACCTAGTCCAGCTGATATTCATGTTTTAACTTCTATGAATTTCACCTAATATCCTGCACTTTTCTAAAATTTAGTGATGATATTTTTTAGTAACCATACTTCTTGTTTACTGACAAACTAAAACCTTTTTGGAGAAGGGAGGTAAAAAGATGAGAGAAAGGGATTTTGGCTTCTCTAGGCAATTTTCCCTGAAAACATAGACATTGTGTTCAGGTGGTGATATTACACTCTTACTTTTTGGTTTTGTACCAAATCTGTTAATATTTTGAGGAAATCTCTAATTTCAGTAAAACATTTTGTACAGAGAGATTAGGAATTAACCAGCTTCTTCTTACGATTTTTAAGCCCCAGGTTTAAGGTAACTGGGAACTACTAGTAAATGAAAGACAAACTTCATATTCTCCAGCCCTCTATTTGGTCCCCTTACGGAGTAATGTGTCGCTAAGAAAATGACACACTTTGCAGATGAGTCATCTCAGATTTGGGAGTTAGTATCAGTGATCTAAGTTATAGACTTCCTCCAGTTTCCTAAAAAGTAAAGATTTAAAAAGCCATTTCAATTTTCAAAGAATGAATCACTAGATGACTGTCAAAATAACATTCTTTTCCTCTTGTGTCCCCACATGGGTAAGAGTCATCACAGTTTGCAACTGTTGGGTGACTTGATAATTTGAGCAACTGCTGGCTTCAGCTGAAAACAAACATGTAGACTGTATCTGGGAAAAATCATGCTGTGCTCATCACTGCAGACTTCTGTATCTAAAGGAAATCTACTTTTGAAGTACCATGAACTTTGAAAAAAAATTTTTAACTGCAAATCTGCAGATATATTTCTGCTTTTGTTAAGAACTTCAGAGATACAACCCAAGGCTTAAATTTTAGCAGTGAGTATTGGGAGTCTCCAAGCTGAGGCTACCACAGGCAGTGGGAAGCCTTCCTTTATAATCTTTAGAAATCTTTAGAAAAAAATGGTCAATTCTAAGCCTTGGCAGTTAGCAGTGGCTTTGTGGGCTTATTACTGGTCATTCACAAGTTCACAAGCAATGAACTCTCTTTGCTAAGCCTTTCCAGTAGGAAAAATGGCCTTCGTTAGCAGTGCCTTTATTTCTTAATTGTTATCCTGCTGTTATAATTATAGAAGCTACTTACTGTTAAAGAAACAACTCATTCCTATGGAAGGCCGACTGAAAACAACTAAGTGGGGGTTCAGTACAATTTCAGTCACTGTTGGAATTAAGTAGCTCAACAGCAGTCTAGGCACCTGAACCAGTAGTAATACCTGCTACCATTTTCCGTCACAGACATGTGGGCTTGGTGACACTGTTCCAGCAAGTTCATGGCAGTGGGTCAGAGCATATCTCAGGGATGTTTTGTGAAATGGGGATGATGACAGTGTGTCTCAGTGCTTGATAATTGTCATGTGAATGATCTCTAGGCAATAAAGACAGCAAAGTTTTCCCTAAAAATTTCTTACCATGGTGGGATTTTATTTAAAAATTTAAACCAACGATGTATGCTATTTGAGAAACATTTGTTTCTTTCCATTTTGGCTCTGTCTAAAGGCAGTATTTCATTTGGGTCTTCTGCAATGCAAATTCCCAGTCTGAATCAGAGACACTAGCTCTAGTGTTTAAAACTAACACAAATTCACAAACTGCAAATGAAGTATGTATAGTACACAAATGCTAGATTCACATAAGATGTTATTTGCTGTCATTTCCATAAGCTTCTCTGAATTCATGTTATTTTTCTCATCTGTCATTTTCTTATCAATAGAAAAGCTATGAGCATGGCAACTTTTTAAGAAGCTCATCTCCAACCAGTTTACATCTGATGCTGTTTAAAGTGTAGCTAGTTACTTTTACATGGGAACTGCTTTATAATCATTTTTGGAAATCTATAACATTGGCCATGGAGCCTTTTTCAAATTTTTAATTCTTTTTGGAAGAGGAACAATTAGTGTGCTAGAATATGAAGTGCTTTCTTTGGTTGCAGTCTGAATAGTCCATTTAGACAATTTCTAAGTAGTAGCCTATTAAAGTTTACTTTGTGTACAATTTAGAAAATACCTCGTTTCCATGAAAAAGATAATAATCTCAGTTTCATTTCATACTTATGTACAGATTTGTGATCTAACTTTTACTTACCATTATCTGTATTTTCACTTCACGGGACACAGATTCAATGGTTGATACTTTTTATGCTATTGGACTTGTGATGCGACTTTGTCAATCCATTTCCCTTTTGGAGCTGCTGCACATATGTGTTGGTATTGAACCAAACCATCTTCTTCCTAGGTTCCTGCAGGTAGGTTTTACTATTGTTATTACAGAATATGTTTCCTACCTAACTTTGTTCTGTTTACAGACTCTCTTGACTTTATGGTAGTTAAAAAATCAACTCTTGCTAGCTGGCAATCCAAGTCACTTGCAAAGAGAATTCCATGAAAAATGACCTCTTTCTAAAAACACTGCTGTTGGAATAGGTGGTTGGAAACATTCAGGGCAATGACACTTATAGATCTGTGCAACACCTCAATGGTCCTCTCCTGGGAGTTTGCACAGCCACTTCCACGTACTCTCTGCCACCACTGTGGCCGTGTAGAACAGAGGGGAGGCATAGGACTGGAGCCGCTGAGATCTGGGTTTGATGCGTGGCTCCTTTCCCTGCCACTATGCCATGCTATCACTCACAATCGTTGTTTTTTTTCAGGGTAAGGACCCCATATACAATATCTGGCAAAGATAAGATGATTTAAAAAAAAGTTCCCTTTATCCTTATACTCAGAGTGGAATACTCCCCAGCCATCTCTTGTTCATTTCACCACTTTTACTGAATTCAAATGGAAAGGAGTGATGATTCCTGTTTATCTAGTATAACATCTCATCCTAGCCTTGTGGATCATACAGACCTGGATTCAAATCCCTCTAGATCTGCCTCTAAACTGTTGTGTGAAACCAGTAATGTAATTATTCTTAACCTAATTTTTTCATGTGATGTGAAAACAACACGTATCTCATGGAGTAAATGAGGAAATGAATGGGGTAAGTCCTTAGCTGTTAGTTAAGAATATAATGCCTGATAACTAGTGCTGTATTTTGGCTCTTATTTTGTTCCTTCTACCAAGTCTCTAGTCCTAAGATGACCATGTTCCCTTTAAAGGTAGGTTGGAGGAAGTTGGAAGAGGGATTGTTTCTATATTGATAGAGATTCAGTATAGGAAATCATTGCTGGCTTGAAGCAAGAACAAACTTAAAAATATATTTCTGGTATTTTCTATAAGAAAAGGAGAGGCAAGGATTAGAAGAGTATGTGAACATGTTTAAAAAAATCTACAGGAAAAGGTATTTACATGAGTATAATTTTCCTCTAGTCACAAATTAACTTGAAAAATGGGTCATTAACTAAATTTGACAAATTCTGTTATGAAATAATCAAAATGTCAGAATCGAATTGTATTTCCAGCACTTAGTACAGTGCTTAGAACACAAACACATACCTTAAGTTCTGTTGAATAAAGGAGTGGCAGAGATTGTTGCATGAAAATTTAAAACGCCATAGGACTCCAAAAAATGGAAATAGAAATATTATCCCCAGGAGGCTGTTAAGAGCTCAGCTTTACAAGTTTATGGGAGATTTGAAATTTTACTTATTAAATAAAAATAGAAAATTAATATTCATAAAGGTGAAGACCTTTTAAGTGCTTAAATAGCAAATGCAAAATAAAAATCAGGGCAATATTTAGAGTCTGAACTACTAAGAATAGTCAGTTAGCTGGCCTAAATGTAATTCTCTCAAATGTATTTCCCTGCAAAATAAAAAGGGGTATCTCTCTATCCCAGAAAAAAAAAAAAGTATTACTTGGGAACAAAATGCATTGTTGTTTATTGCTTGTTAACAACCCAAATGCTTTAGTACCAGTTTCCCATAGTGCTAATTTTAGAAAACAATTTACAAAGCCCTGGTTCCATAAAAGTTGTGTTCTGTCATTTGGAATATTATCAAATTCATCTAAAATCTAAGTCACATTTTGGTAAACTTTTTTAGACTTTGGGACTTTTTAGTCGAAATTGGTTAGTATTAATTTAATGGTAAAACAGTGCTTTCGAAATTGAGTAGTAGTGCTTTACTTATTGTCAATGTAGGAACTGCAAGTGAGAAACATGACAGTTAAATCTGTCAGAAAGAAAGTAGAACACCTTGAATATGCCTAGAAAATGTGCATTTTAATACTTTCCAAAATTATGTATGATTACTTAATAATAGATTTTATTATATAACTTAGAAATCTGATTTTAACAGAGTCTGAGAAATTCCAGAATATTTGAGTTTGGTTTTAATCACTATTAAATACAACTAGTTGCATTTAACTATAGAAATATGGTTCCTGTAATAAAATAATACCCCGATTTGGTAATTAAAGGGTAATGGCAAATATACATTGAAACTTTTTTTCGAAGGTGTTAGAAGGATGACAAGTCAGGGACCACCACTGGAAGGGAGACAATTACCATTCTCATTCTGGGCTGATTATTATAAATTTCTGCTGTGATTATTTGATTTTCTTTTTATTTCTTTGAGACTTTATGTGTCCTCTATTTCTTTTATTCGTTTACTATCTTTTCTATGGTTTTCAGAATGACATCGTATTGGAGGAAGTTTCAAAAGCACAGGTCGTGATGTCCAAAGTTTCATTTTCTCCTTTGCTTTATTTGAGTTCTGCAGGCAATTAGAAGAATCCCCTCATTGTGAGATGATGCTGAGGCCCCTGCTTTAAAATAACCAACAGAACTCTAAGATTGTGTAATCATTGTTGGTTTTCCTATTTCCCCATTTTTAAGTGAAGAAACTTAGCTAAGAATGTGGCTAAGCAACTTACACAGTAGTTATAGCTGATTGCATACAGTATCTTGAAAAATGTATGGTGTTTAGCTGCTAAGTAGACTGAAAAGCGTGTTCACTCATTTGTGATGTTATTTGACATTACTTTTGTGAGATTGTTGTCACAACTGAATTCTCCTTTCAGGAACTGGTCTTCCAAAATATCAAGATATAATTCCAAAGAAAGCAGTAGGAATGACTAGCTAGTTAAGCAATTAGAATCACATGTATCAAATGGCCACGGTGTTTGTAGTTGTGGTATGTTTGTTTTGTGCGATTATTTCTGTGTATTTTTAAATGTTTTATACTCCATCTTTACTTTGAAAGTTAGGGAAAGCCATTATGATTTTTAAAAGTTACACACAACTGCTAAAGGATAAAGGGGGGCAGCCTACTGACAATGAATCTATAATCGTTTAATGTACAGATGTCTATTTTATGTATTTAAAAATACACAGGGGAAAAAGGCAAAGCTGTAATATAAATAGTTTTTCATAGATAACTATTCTGGATAATAATTACATGCCAATTAAAATTATATAAGAAAATACAGTAAACTTTTGATATTTTTAATTTATAAAATGAGTTATGAAAGTTCCCCCAAAATCATGTAACTATCAAAAAAAGCGATAATATAAGTGAAAACTAGGCATTTCTCCTCTCTTATCCCTTCCTCCCAAATGAACTTGCATATTTTATTAGCTTGGTAAAAATATAGTATAGGAAATTAATTTATTTTCATAGATATAATCAAAGCAACTTTGCTTTTACAGATTGGAAATACTACCAACTCTGAAATACTGACTTTTGAAGGGCTTTGCTCTGACTTTGCTCATGCAGAAGTCTGAGAAAGAGGTATCTATTGGTATACCTTTAAAATATTTGAACTCAAGGAGAGAGGAAAACATCCACAAAATTAATCTTTGTATCATGACATTGGACTGATGTGCCTATAGGAAACCCTCAGAGTTATCTAGTTTACTTCTTTATCTCTGGAGAAAAGCTTTAAAACTTCTTACATAACTGAACTAAAATGGATAAATCCTGCATCCTTCCCTTTGCATTACAATAAATACTGCTGCACATTATATTAATTTTTTTTAAAGGAAAGATCCAGGCAGGAATAAAGGCGTGTAGGCAAGCAGGCAGAAAGAGAGAAGAGAAGGAAGCACTTTATTTTTATTTAGTTGTTCACACTGGTTTCCCCCGACCCCGGGTCTTGAACTTGGGACCTTGAATGTATGTGGGACTGCTCCCAGGTGTGTTAGACTGCTAGGCCACCAGAACATGCTCAACATTGTATTAATTTTGTTTAAAGTCTAGAAGTAAAGCTATTTTAATTTAATTTACTTTGTAAGTGCAAATTATAAGAACCATTTTTATATTTACCAGTGATAAAGGAAGACAGGGACATGTTTGCCAAAAATCTCTCCAAAGATTTCACAATCACAAATTCTTGTGAGAAGAGTTATGAAGGAAATTCCAAAGGAGAGTGTCTTAAGCCCTTTTAGGGAAAAATCAATACAAAACAAGTTTCACCCTATTTCTACAGAACTGTGAAACAGGTGCTTCTTTGCATTAGTAGATTAATCTGGTTTCCCGTAAAATTATATAGATTTTTCTATATATAGTTTTGATCTGGAAGCCCAAAGAGAATTAGGGATAAAACTGTGCACTGAAGATAGTGTTGAGCTATAAAATTCTCAAAACTTTGAACCTCCTGGGAATGAACTATGCACATAGTTCACTGTAAGTAAAACTTCAGATTTTTTTTAAAATTTGCTCTGTGGAATTCTTCAGTGTGATAATTATAAAACTATATTTATAGTATAATTTTAAAGATGCTGAGGTTAACTTTCTAAATTTACTGATAGTATTGATTACCTAAAAATGCATTTTCCTTTAGCTATGCTAAATGCTACTACATTAATTTGAATTTATTTTCTTAATAATTTATACTTTAGAACTTCATATTAAACACTTTTCTAAATACTTTATATAAATTAACTCATTTAATCTTCACAACCACCATATCCTATATAATATTTACTACATAATACTAATTGTTATCTCCAGTATAACTATTTAACATAGATGCTAAGTAGATTACCTATGGACATATAAATTGTGAATGGTGGAGCAAAAATGTAGATTTAAGCTATTTGTCCCTAACTCTCAACTTAGACTCTAATTGTTTATGGTCTGTTTCACCAGTTAGGATGTAAATACTCTGGGGGCTGGAACTTGGTCTTGTTCATGGCTAGAATACCCCAGATCAATCAATATATATTAATAGGAGTAAATAAGCCAAAAATATAAATAGAATTATTTAAATTTTTTTTGTGGCTTTTGAACATATAAGAGTATGCTTCTAAAGCTCTCAACAAAATTCACATGATTCAAATTGAGTTATTATTTTAGTAAAATAATGGTCTTTGGAGCTAAAACTTTTTTTTTAAGGAAAGGTGCAGGCAGGAGTGAAGGCAGGGGTAGGCAAGCAGACAGGAAAAGAGAGGAGGAAGAAGCACTTTCCTTTTCATTTAGTTGTTCACACTGGGCACCCTCCCCATACCCAACCCGGCAGGACTCAAACTCGGGGGTGTGTGGCCTGCATCCTTCAGAGGCGACTGAACCGACAGCCACTCCACCAGGGCACGACAAAACTCGTTTATTTTTAAGATTCTAGAAATTCTTCCAAGAGGTGAAGCATCATTTTTGCCTCTTTCCCAGTTTTTAAATAAATAGTAATTAAAGTGCTAACTACTATTTATAAAGTAACAACTTTGGGCCATTGTTTAACCTAGAGTTTATGATTCCCAAACAGAACATAAACTACAAAATATTTTTATTTCACAGTTAATATATATTTGAGTGAATCACAATGCCACCATGTTTAATGTGGCCAAGTGATAGATTTTTAATAAATTTTTTCTATCTGTTTGAATTTCACTAAACATTACAACTTTACAAGTCATATTCTCACAGAATGTTTAAAAATGACAGAGTACTAAGTTCTCCCATATGGAAAGCTCTAAAGAACGTCAGTTATTATACATACAAAAAAAAAAAAAAAAGGAATAGAGTTCAAAAATCTCTTTTTTCAGAGTATTGATTTAGAAAATCAAGAAGTTTCTTGTTTTGAGGTTTAACTTTGGAGGGGAGGGTTTTGTTTTTTTTTTAAAAAAAAAAAGATCAGACCTGGATGTTTGGTGCTGAAGCGATCCTTCTTGGAGCCCAAGAGGGAGAATGTGTTCTGTGCTTCTCTCTTAGCTTCTGGTGATTACTGACACTACAGTCCTTGGCCAGTAGACCCAGCAGTCTCTGCTTCTGTTATCACATGTTGTTCTCCTCTGTAGGTCGCTCTTACCTCTGTGTTTTCATAAGATATTCTCTTTTGTGTGTCTGTGTCCACATTTCTCTTGTCTTATAATAAGAATATAGTTATTAGATTAGGGACTGCCTTCATCATTTAAACTTAATCACATCTGCAAAGACCCTCCTTCCAATGTGCTCACATTCATGGTTAGCAGGGATTTGGACTTCCACATACTTTTTTTTTTTTCCAATTTAAGAATATCTCCACCTATATTTTCCCATTATACTGTCATTGAATTCTCAAGTTAGATTTAAATAACTGTCAGATAATTTGTGAGACTAGAACTATCTGGGTTGGGGGATGGAGCCTTCACATATCCATATATATGGATGTGTTGTGATTTTGGGGGCATGTTGAGTGCTGATCTCTATGCAATTGGGATTACATCACTAACATGCCACAGACCCTCGAGTGAGGAATTTCAGCAGGTGAGTTTCATTGTGCAGCTCCAGTCTCTCTCTTAGATTTTTCACTCATCAATTAAGGGGCAGTCTGACATCACAGATAACTTACAACTCTGGAAACCAGGAGACTTGAGAAATACATATCTCCAGGTCTGCCAACAGCTTGGGCAAATCACTGTACTTCTCTGGCTTCCCAATTCCTTATTTTTAAAAAGATAGGACTGGACTAGTATTTAAAGGGAGCCATGGAGTTCTATTTTAGCATCAGTAGTCAGCCATATATATAATTAGAACTATGTGTTATTTGCATGTATTCATGTATGGGTGTTTCCTGAGATTTTTATCAAAATTAGTTTTTTCTAAATAACAAGCACGTAGTGCTTCTGTATTAGGTAGTGCTTCTGTATTTGCTTGCTTTTAAGATCTTTTAGCCACAGGCTACCAGGTGTCATGACAATAAGACTGGATCATTCAGTGATTACAATTGCGGTTAAATTCATTATATAAATCGCATTAAATTAAATCAAGAAATGAGGCATTGCAAGAAAGACTGACTAAACAACTCTGTAGATAGTTCCCATAGACTGACTAGGGTTTGAATCATATCTAACCCCCTTAGCTAAGCAAGGGCCTTCTTGACTCACTGCTATAGTCATAAACACACTGATATTGTGTATACATGTGGATTTCTGATCATGTGTCCCGCTGTTGGCAAATCTTGGATTTCTCTGCACTAGGTGATTTTCCAGGACAAAGAGCCCATGATGCTAAGTCAGAGGTTAGTCCTTTTTTTTCCCCTTGGGTCTGCTTTAAAAATAAAAACAGTTGTTGAAAATTATAAAGCAACATCCTCCTTTCCTTTATCATCAGTAATATGCTCCCTTAATATTTTCTTTTGACTGTTGAGAGAAAAATGAACTATTCTGTTAAAAAAAAATGCAGTATGTACAGTGGATAGTAATACAACATAAGAAGGTTTTGTTTGACAAAGAGGAATGCATTTGGTAAGGTCAGTAATTGGAGCTAAACCCTAAGTGTGTGCATTCCCAATGATTTGTAAATGCTTACTGACTTGGGGAGAAAATGGATATGTTGAATTCTTTTCATTTTCCACTAGTTTATAGGGGTTAGTATTATATTACTCCCTCCACTCACCCTCCCCCAAAGCTGCAATTGGCTTTCCTTTTGGATGAAATTGAAATTTCTCAGCCTGTCATTCAAACCCCTGCACAACCCAGCCTCAAATACATTTTCAATTTTATCTCATTATTTCCCTCTATGCACTCCCCGCACCCCACCGTGGCCATAGGTTCCACCTTAGTCCCAAATGCAACCTCTCTCCTCTGCCTCTTTGCTGGTCTTCCATCCCTTAGCCTAGGATGCTGTGTCTCCTACTCAGTCTGCCTGAAAAACGCCTATACTTTCTTCAGGATCTAACTGAATGTCTCCTGTCTTCATACATTGCTCTCTGTCCTTTCCCCAGGCAGGTATCTCTCTCACTTGTGTTCCCATATAGAGCTCTTTAGTGAGAGCATTCTTCACACTGTAGTAGTTCCTGCCCCACATTCTCCTGTCATTGCTACCCTCTCTAGCAAGGACCATGTTTTGTTTAGTGTGTGTGTGTGTGTGTAAAATCTTAGCATCTAATACTTAGTATCTAATATCAGTAAAATCTTGCCAATGTGAGTAAAAATGTTTGCAAGTATCGCAAGAAGGAAAAATGCCCCGATTCCGATTAAATATGTTATCTTTTCATTCATCATATATAATCTGGAGAATACAAAACAGCACAAAGTAGTAAATGAAATTCACCCATAACCCTCCTCCTTCAGAAATACTGTTTAGTATGCATATTTCCAGTTAAAGCATACTTGTAAGAGGAACTCTGGTTTTTAAAATTATAAAATCACCTACATGCTTAACAGATGATCCTAATTCTTGACTTTGCTGTTTCTTTGCTAGCTCACAGAGAGAATAATCATCCTTTTTGTGGTGATCACCAGTCAAGAGGAAGTCCAAGAGAAATATGTGGTGTGTGTATTATTCATCTTTTGGAATCTATTGGATATGGTTAGGTAAGGAGGCAAAATAATCTCTTAAAACAAAGCCAAATTGCTTTCTACAGTGAAGCCTGTAATAGCTGCTTACATTTGGTTACTCTGAATGAGAGAGAAAAACATAACCCCTTTTCAAATTATTTTATCTTGATATGGAAATGTATTTTTAGTGCTTTCCATAATGGGCATATCAAAGATAATGAAAACCTACCATGGTATTACAAGAGCAAATCAGTGCATTCAGATTTTCAGCAGAAGACTTGGCATAACCCCAATTTGGAATAAGCCTCACAGCTGTTTACTAATGAGCAGCATTCCTTGAAACGGCTCTGGTACACGTTACTTTAATAAGCAAAGCAAGATTCTTATTATACTATAGTCTGAATTTATAAAGTCAGATTTCGTGAATTCTAGAATATGTTAAAATACAGGGCCTCGTCTCTGGGAAAAATAAACCTTCACATTCATTTTTGTATACAATTCCAGTGGGTTCAAATGACTGAACCAATGACTGAACTGGACTCCCCGGGATCCACTGGATCTCAGGTTAAGAACCCTTGCTCCAGATTGCCTTCAGTTTGCTTCTAATTCAAACACTTGGCAGTGAGATGAGCCCCATCTTTCTGTGCTAGCAGTGGTAGAAAACAGTCCCCTAAGTTCAGTGGCTCACTTTGGGGTGCTGCTTCACCGCTACTTCAGTTTTCACAAATGAAGAACCAGGATGCAGACAGGTAATGAAAGAGCCCTGGTATGTCAGCTGATGTCGTGTAAATTGTGTATTTATTATATATAACTTAGCGGAGTTAGAATATTTTTAAATAATGGTTGTGCCCTGGAGTAAATTAACTTATCTTTTTGAATTGAAGTAACTATAATTATATATATGTATAATTACATATATAAAATTTAGTAAACTATTTCTCACTTTCAGCTAATAGTTTTGTAGACTTGGGACAAATTTCATGGACCTCTATAGCCCATGACTTGCCATCAGAACCTCATCTGGAAGTAGTTTTCTGCTCCCAGCATGTCTGACTCTGAGTGTTGATTCAGTCTCAAAAGTGTTCAAGAGACCTATTTGACAACAAAAAAACTTCTGCACTGGGAATGGTATCATGGTGTCATGGAAAGACTTTTAGATAAGTGGAAGAGCTCAGACCGACCCTCTTCTCCACTACTGATGTGTTGTAGGATCTTGAGTAAATCACTTATTTTTTTTAATGCATTGAGATAAAATTAAAATACCTTAAAATTGACGATTCTGAAGTATAAAATGGGTGGTTTTAATGTATTGAAGGACATGTGCAAATCATTACACTATCTAATTGAAGAGTATTTTCATAAAAGAAACTCCAAACTCATTAGCAGTCACTCCCAATTCCCTCCTCCTCACCGCTCTGGAAACTATTAAAAGACTGTCTCTATGGGGTTGCTAGTTTGGGACATTTTACATAAGGGTAATCATAAAATAAATGTCTTGTGTGACTGGCTTCTTTCACTTAGCATAATGTTTTCAAGGTCCATGTTGTAATGTATCAGTATTTTATTTTTTATGGCTGAGTAATATTCCTTTGGATTGACCTATGACTTTTTATCAGTTGATGGATGTTCGGATTGTATCTATTTTGGGGTCATAAGGAGTACTGCTATGAACCTCCATGTACACACTTTTATATGTTCATATTTCTTAACCTAGGAGTGAAATTCCTAAGTATCTAACCTTTTAAAAAATCAATCTTCATTCTGTATAAAATAGGGGGTAGAATTATAATCACAACTTACTCTAGAATAAATTTTTAAAAAGAAATGTCAGGGAACTTAATCTGATAAAGGCATCTATGAAAAATCTACAGATACCACATTAGTAAATGATGAAAGACTGATGCTGTCTTCGTAACATCAGAAATAGGACAAGGAGTTTTACTCTTGCCACTACTATTCAGCATTGTATTGGAAGTTCTAACTCTGGCAATTAGGCAAGAAAGTTATATAAAAGGCATCTGTATTTGAAAGGAAAGAGTAAATGTTTATCTATTGGCAGATAACATGATTTTATTTGTAAAAAATCATAAGAAATCCACTAAAGAATATTAGAACTAATAAACCAGTTTAGCTTATGGAAAATAAGATCAATATACAAAATTTGATTGTATTTCTATATATTTGTAAATACCTATCTTAAAATAAAATTAGGGAAACAATTCCATTTGTTAGATAATAAAAAATAAAGTACATAGGACTAAATTTAACAAAAGTTATGTACTGAAAACTATAATAAAACAAGTGAAAAAAAGATCTAAATAGCAAGATATCACATATTCTTGCACTAGAGCCGTAATATTGTTAAGATGGCAACATTTTCAAAATTGAGCTACACTCAGTGTAATCCCTATCAAAATCTCAGCTGCTGCTTTGTAGAATTGAGAAGCCGATTCTAAAACTCATAGAGAAACTCCAAGAGCCTAGATTAGCCAAGACTGTTTTGAAAAAGAACATGATTGGAAGACTCATCCTTCTGAATTTCAAAATTTACTATAAGCAAAAATAATAAAACATGTGATCAGTATCACTTAAGTATTTATGACAGAATAAAATTGGTAGTCCAAATATAAACTTGCACATTTTCTGTCAATTGATTTTTGACAAGGATGCCAAGACCAGGGAGAACAGTCTTTTCAACAAATAGCACAGGTACAACTGGGTATTCACATGCAAAAGAATGAGATTGAACCTTACAGCATGTACAAAAATTAACTCAAAATGAATTAAAGTCTAAATGTAAGAGCTCAAACTATGAAACTCTTAGAAGAACACATAGGAATAAATCTTTGTGATTTTGGATTTGGTAATGGATTCTTAGATATGACCCCACCCCCCATCAAAAAAAAAAAAAGTCACATTGTAGCAACAACTGAAAAAAATAGATACATTGGATTTAGTCAAGAGTGACTTTTAAACATAAGATGCTTACCTACTCTTGTAATAAGAGGGGGGAAATAAAAACAAGCTAGAGGGATACCATTTTTCACTTCGGTTGATAAAGATCTGAAAGTTTGATAATATGTTTAGAGAGGACTCGCACTATTGGGATATAGTATATGACATACATAAGCATATACAAAATATTTCTGAAAGAGTCTATACAGTATCAGTATTGATCATTGCCTCTGAGGAATAGAATTAGGGTCCTGGAATAAAATATCTTCCTTCATTCATGATTTTAAGGACTGGGATTTTGTTTTGCCATATGTGTGCACTGCGTATTCCCATGGTTTTCAGGGTATGGTCCTGGGATGAGTGGCACCAACATCATCTGGAATTTGTAATAAAATTCTCAGTCTCCATCTCAGAACCACTACAACAGACACTCTGGGATGGTACCTAGAATTTGTTCTTTAGCAAGCCTCTTGGATGATTCTGATGTATCCTGCAGTTTGATAAGCACTGCTTGTTTAGTGAAATATAAATATGAAGCCTACTTTATCTGTTACCTTGTGAAGGCAGTTTTAAAACTACTATAACCAAAACAAGCTCCTAATGCCAGTTCTTTACTTGATTACATAAGATGACCTAAGAACAGGGATGCCAAAAAGAATTTGGGGGTCATATTTTAATTTTTTCAATTAATTCCCATGAAGATTTACAAGTATGCCTATCTTAAAAACTTAGGTGTGTTCTGGTGGCTCAGGTGTTAGGCCAATGCCTGGGGAGCAGACCACATTGGGTCCTGGGACCCAGGTTCACAACCAAGGGGAGCAACTAAAGTGAACAACTGAATAAATAAAAATGCTGCTTCTTCTCTCTTCCTGCCTGCCTGCTTTCTTCCTCTTAAAATAACAACTAACTGCTTGCTGTATAAAATGGGCTTGATTTCTGAGTGAAAATGAAGTAATTAATCCAGGAAACATGTAACTGTAATTTCCTGGGTGATGGGCTATGTTTTTCCTCTGCTCACCTCCACAATTATCCATGATCTTGCCAATGAAACCAGTCTGACTTATGTGTTCCTCTCCCTTCATTTTTAATCTCTTCTACTTAAATTATAGAAAATGAAAGATGGAAATTGCACACTTCTTCTTTTGTTATTTAATCACATTGTGAGGTATTTTCATCTCCTGTTATTTTCCCCATATCAGCAGAAAGTGTTGTTTATGACACTGTTTCCTTTCAGGTACACTTACAGCATGTTATCAGTCATAGGAATATCCTATGATGTCTTGACATGGCTCAGTCAAACACTATGGATGCCTATTTACCCCTTGTGTGTTCTTGCTGAAGGTAAGAAGAGTGACTTGCTGTATTGCTTATGAACAAAAGCAGTCTAGTTATAAAAATCACTGAATTTTTGATGATTAAGTCACTATTGTTGTTACTGCTTAGCTGACTCAATGTATCTTTCCTGGTATATTTCCTTGATGCAAAAAAACAAAGCATTAAGGTTAGAGGAGGAAGCAACTCTGCACAGTAGACAGATATTGGATGAGGAATGAAGACACTTGCAGTCCAGGTCCTTACATGAGCTTTGGATAAACCATTAAACCCCTCTAAGTCTATTTACTCACCCAGAAGGGGTTTAATATTTGGTGATTCAGTGGTTGTTTTTACTGCATAGAAATTAGTTCTAGTGGAACTCTGGTGGAGGATGTGGTGTGAAATATAGCTTCAGATACAATGTCAATATTCATAAATGAATACAGCATTGTGAACACGAGATAATAAATACTAGTAACTGAAAAAATAAATTTAGCTACCTCTTTCCACTTACCAGCCACCATGTATCCCACTCGTTGCTGGAGACTAGTAGCGCCACACTACATCTATCATCAGTTCTCAGGGAAGCGTTCCTCACAGTCAAGTCAGTTCTTCGTAGTAGAGTATCATAATCTCTCTTTTTTAAGATCTCTCTTACTTGTAATTAGATTTTTTTTTTTGTTTTGTTTAATGTCTGTTTTTCTGACTAGCCTCTAAGCTCCAAGCTCCATGAGGAAATGGGCTATTTTCGTTTCCTCCCTTCATCTTATGTACCCAGTACACATGTTCAGCAAATACTGAGTGAATTATGGACAACCTAAATGTAAACCTAAAACTTAAACTCCAATAATAAAATCATTAATTTGAAAAGAACTTGAGGATATTTTGGAAAATACATGCTTCTTGCTATAATGGATTTGGCAGAGAGGTAGGGAACTTTCTGAAAGAGATATGATTATAGTTTTTGAAAGGTATAAAGAAATGAAGAAAGCATGTTAAGGTAACTAAGAGAAAACATATGGAAACAGATTTAACATAAAATGATGGTGATGCTGGCACTAATTGTACAGTATATAAAATATAACCACATTTTTTATCTAACAATGATCAGAGATAAGAGGATTATATTATGATAAATCATATATAGAATTTTAAAATTTATTTCATTGTCAAGAGGAAGAATTATTAAATTTTGATCAACTAATTGAGAGAATAATCTTGAAAACTATAAAAAAAAACTGTTCATTTCTTTTAGAATGAAATCCCTTAGTCATTGAAACATATTATATTTAGTGTGTTTCTTTTTATAGCATATGAAAAATACTATAAAGAGTATAGAAAGGGATATGATCAAAATGTGACAATTTTTTCCCCTCAAAATAAGAAATGAACAAATGTGCAGAACTTTCCCATTCTCTTTAATTCTGTGATTCTAAGCCTTCTTTCCAGGAAAGTCATGTTCCTATAGGACAGCTAGACAACTCATTAGTTGATTAAAATAGTATTATAAACTTATTCTTGCAGTTAAAAAGTATGTGCAGAAAAAGTCTGGAGGCATACATAGCAAAATGTCAATAACGATAGACATTTCTGGATAATATGGTGGCGATCATTTTAACCTTTGTGTATTTATATATGTTTAAAATGTCCCAAAGTATCAAAACATGTAGTTAAGAAAACCTCCGTGACTTTTGATAACTATACTACCTTTTAGAAACTATAGTTTTCTATTATAAACCAAGTTCATATAAGTAACCAAATCAACTGTTTATATTGATAGAATGCTTGAGACTTAGGTGCAGTCCATGGAAACCTTAGGTGGCTTGCTTTAGTCTTAAATGCAGACTCTGGGCCAATGGCCCTCATCCTGCTATCTGGCTCTAAACTTGACATTTCCTCTGTCTTTAAAATAATCCTTTTTATTTTCAAATAATTTTAGGTCTATAAGAAGTTGCAAAAAAATAGTGCATAATTCATGTGCCCTTTACTCAGATGAGCCTAATGATGACATCTTACATAACCTGAATAGATTATCATTTTATTCTATGAAATGTTATAAAAAAATTTCTACTGGGGATCTCATTTCATAGAACCTCCAAGTCTTATCTGACACCAGCCTCCTCCCTCAAAGCAATTTAGGCCAGCATTTCTTCTAGAGTTCCTCATAATTTTCACTGAGTACTGCTGTGGTGGAAAGGAGGAAGAAGGAGTGATTGTAGTGCCAGTTAGACTGAGGAAATGTTAAGTGAAACAACTTTTCAGAATCTCGACTATTCTAATGGGTGTTGTGAAATGCCAAGTGGAAAATATACACAGTATTTCTGAATTTATTTATCTCTCACCCTTATTGGTAGCTAAGAAGACAGGTACATTTTGAGATATCATTTTAAGAAATTTTCTCTGTAGGCATAGTAAAATACAAGAGAAACAGAAATTCAACAAGTAACACTACTGTAAGAGCCCTGCCAACTTAGTTATTCATCCAATTTCTGTATCAAACTGTAGCTTTAGTTAAAGGATTTAGCAATTGTCACGAGAATCATTAACTCAAACTATCAGCTAGGAAGACATACATACACATCCCTGTAACAATAAGGATAACCTTCATGACTTCTTCATTCTTTGTCAACAGCATTTGCCATCTACCAGTCACTACCTTATTTTGAATCATTTGGCACTTATTCCACAACGCTACCCTTTGATTTATCCATCTATTTCCCATATGTGCTGAAAATGTATCTCATGATGCTCTTTGTAGGTAAGTGACTATTCTGTTTTTGTCATCTTCCCATCCTTTTTGGTTTGTGCCACCTTCTATCTGGACAGAAGGGTCGTCAAACATGGAGAGATCAGAGAAGAAATCAACACAATGAACTGGATCTAGTTAGTAAAGCACCTAGAAATTAGAGGACATGTCGTGATCAAATTTCATGATCAAACCTTTTCATTGCATGAACAAGATCAGTTTTACTAGTATAAAAGGTAAATGTATGGTGTGTGAAATACAGATATTTTAACCAGGGACTTGGGTATCTACAAACAAAATCTAGGTATCACGTAAGAGGGTTAGGTATTTCTGTTTTTTCCATTAATTTTTTTTTCCTGCGTTATTTGGCTGATGTTCTAGAATTTCTTAGCGGGTAGTAGGTGTAGGTACTACAGACTCAAAGATTTATGGAACAAAAATAGAGTTGAGAAACTTTGATCAATGAACTTCACTTTTCCCCAGGAAATTGGGGAAATGACTTGCGTTATTAAATTTTAGCTTCTCCAGTTCCAACCATCACAAATCCCCAAGATAATAATGTTTACTTCAAGAAGAACAGCTATCAGACATAGAAGAACACTTATAAGACAAATGTGAATTGTTAGAAGGGGTGGAGAAAGTTATAATAAAGACAGAAAAATTAATTCCTTGCAATAAAAAATATCAGATTAGAAAAGTTTGTTTTACTACTTCAGCAAAATATGCAGATACTTCATTAAGTGTCCCTTCTTTGAGCCTTCCTTGTCCTGTCCCTGGAATCTAGGCAGCACACTGTATTATAAAAAATGGGTAATTAACTTTACTTACTTTTGTCACTTCCTTCTCTACATTAGGTATGTATTTTACCTACAGTCATCTTTACTCAGAAAGACGATATGTCCTCGGAATCTTTCCCATTAAAAAGAAAATGTGAAACAGAATTCCAGTGTGATATAAGGAAAGCCGTGTTGGTGACTTCAGTAAATAACACAGCAACGCATTCTGGTGGAAGAATACTTAGTGTTTGACAAAAATTCATGATATGAAATACTTGCATTCCTCTCCCAAAACTCTTGACCTATCAAAGCAGTCTGTTTCTCTCACATTGTATTAACAAAATGTATACTTTATACAACCTGGTTCACCCAAGCTGTGGAATTTATACATTTATGGTGTGTGAAGCCTGATTGATTTCCTGTAAGGGTAATGCTTAAGAGGAGATTAACTGGAGTAGATTTAATTAAAGTGAGGAACCAAAGTTGTTAACCCAAATTGCATCTATTTACACTTATTTCTTCTCACTTCTTGAGTACCCAAGTAGCAGCAGATCCATAGGAGAAGAGCGATGTGGAAATGCTCTGCAGTTGTCTAGAAGAACATTTTATAGAGCTAATGCCCACTGTAAACATGAGACACACTTAGAAAATTAAAAAAAAATTTTCCCAAATCCTGAAAGAGTGATCATTAATATCATGCAAGCTATTCAGGCTTTAGTGCCTTAAAAAGAGAACTGTGATGAAAACAGAATAAACTTTGGTAAGTATACAAATAATGTCCTAAGTTCCTTAAAAAAATTAGGTCATATTCATGCCTTACAAGGAAATAAAATATATAAAACTATAGTAAATTACTTACAGGAGGTGAGAATCTTAAACAGTAATGCTTTAGATCATTTATTACTGATTATTATTAATTACTATGTCATATGTCATTATTTATAGCTCTGAAAAATGTTCCTTTTTTGAAGAACTGAAATATTCATGAATATTTGAGTAACAGAATTACTTCTGTATCATCAGAATAATTCACTTTTCTTGAAAGAAATATAGAATATCATCATACAGCAATTATATAAAAAGGGTACTAAATATTTTGTGCCCATAAGAAACAAGCAATTATAAAAAGGCGTCATTTCCATTAAACATTTGAAAAGAAATAATTATTAATAAAGATAATTGATACCTTTATAAAGTCAGTATGGTATTCAGAATTAAAAAATACTGATATTGACATGTAGCCCAGAAGCTAAGTATAGGCCACATAAAGTTCAAGGACCTGGGTTTGAGACCCAGGACCCAAGGAAGGAAATTTGAAATAAAGTTAACATTATTATTTGAAAACCTATGTTTTATTTTCCTTCTAAAGTTGCTTATTTTATTTCTAAATTAAAGAAATATTCCTGGAACGCATTTGTGTATAAAGAGAACAGAATCTCTTCGCAAAGTTTAGGTGACTTAGTTTATCTTCCTCTTGCTACAATGCCTACCTGCTTTGCTGAGGTGCACATCTAGAATCACTAAAATAAAGTATTAGAGAAGCTATACATTTTTAGGACATTTTAAGAAATTAAAATTAGCTAATAAATATTTTAATTTTTTAAACCAGTTACCTTAAAACCCTTTCTACTCTTAAAATAGAAAACCATAAAGAAATACAAGTAAATTTATAATTAAGGGACTTCTGAAGTAGAAATGAGGCTTGGCACTAATGGGAGCTATCTGCATCAATGGTAACATAAAAAGATTCCATGATTTCTTTTGGTGGCAGAGTCAGTCATAATTATTCACTGTTGTGGCTGGTTGCTTCTATTTATAATTGAAATAAATACTAAATTTCCTTACACATTAGCAAAAAAAAAGATGTAATTTCTTTTTCCACTCAAGTTTACTTCCCCGGTAGTTGAGATAATAATTGTCTGTCAATCAGATATTCCCCAGATTACAATGTGGAGTCTCTGGTTAACTGTGTGTCCTCCTTTTATGCAATGTCATAAAAGGCTTAATTTCTCCAATCTAATTAATATAGCTGAAATAGAAACCATTAGATATTTGGAAAGTGTAAGATATAAGATTTTATTTTTTAATGGATTTTTATTTTATTGCATTATATCGTTAACTAGGTTGAAGGTATACATGACATGACAGTAACTACATCTGTATATAATACAGTAAGTTTGCCACTATTGCCCTTTTTCCTTCACAATAAATGCCAAGTTCTCTTTAAAGGAGTCAATCATATAGTAGACAGAATTGGATTGTTGCATTCTATACAGACAACAATTTATGATGAAGGTATAGAATGTTATAATGCGGTGTTTTTTCAGTGAAATTAAAAATTAAATACTTAAAATACTCTTATCCTGGATTTAGGTTTCCATTCAATAAACAGGTTGGCTTTAGTAGACTGAGTTGATCTCTGTTCTGCTGCCTATACATGTCTGTCTGCATTCAAGAAACAATTTGTGCTTTCACTGTGCCAGACAGCACAACATTAGAAAGCTTTTTTTACTAGGCTTTCTCCAAACAAGTTTATCACATTTCACTGAAGTTCCTGTGAGAATCTAACTTTTATTGTATTCTGTCTGCCTTAAGCAAGTTGTTACATAAAACGATCTGTACTTTCAGAGACAGTAGCTATAACCTCAATACCCAAATATTTTTCTAGAGAAGAATCTTAACATTATTTAAATTTATATACAGTCATATTTTATTGTCTTAAAACTATTAAAGTGATTTAAGATTCAGTGAATTGTCTCCCCTTTCTCTCAAATCTTTGTTTTTTTGCATTTCATTTTTGCTTTGAAAACACTACCACATTTTTTTTTTTTTGTTTAGGTAATTTGTACTTTCTTCTTCTGATCTAAGTGCTATGCTAATTTTAATATGGCACTTTTCCCGAGGGCAGATTTCCAAAGTAATCCCAGGGAGAAAGGGACACAGAACTAACAAGCATGTCTATTTAGAATGCAGATTCTTGGGCCCCATTAAAGGTCTGTTGAATTGGATGCTGTGACAATGAACTCAGGAAACCTGTGTTTTGTCAGGCTCCTCAAATGAACTTCACGCACATGATGATTTGAGAAGCATTGCTTTTGAGTCTAAAGAATTTTAGCTTTGGACAGTAAATACCTAGGGGTCACCATGCAGTGTGGTTCTTTGTTTTTAGACTTGAGATGATGGCATTCATTTTTTTCTTATATTTAATACTTTTTAGACATGTTTTTCATATGCTTAAGAGGAATTACCAACTAGTCTATCTTTGCTACTGGAAGCTGGAGTTTTAAAGCTCATCTTCAAAAGTTTATAATTAATTTCATATGAAAATAAACTAATAGCAATGCCTTAATCCATCAGGTAAGGGTAGCTCTCTTTACTTACTTTATGGTATTCATGTGAACTACGGGGTCTTTTGAGAGAGTGATTTGGTGGTAAGAAGTGGGTTTGATTTGGCGTTGAGCTCCAATACTTAATAACTGAATGATTGTAAGTCTAATTTCCTTAAATGCCCAAGGCAGTTGTGAAGAGCAAAATGAGTATGATAAATTAAACCTTTGTAAATTAGCGAGGACTCTACAGAAGTTGGGCATTTACAACATGTTTCCTGGATGCTTACATGATGGTTTACTGATTTATATTTCTGAATGTAAATATGCCCTCTAGGATGGTAGGAATGTCCTGTCTTGTTAATTTGTATGCCAGAACCTTGTATGGTGATACATAATAGATCCTCTCAGTTGTGCAGCTCTGACTTTATGGATTATTACTATATTCAGGAAAAACCTGTATTAAGAAATCTATCAGATGAGGTGACATTTGGTTACTCTCAAAGGTTCTCTCATATTCAGAAACATATAATTTTTTAAACTTATGTAACTATCATCTCAATGTTTTATTTGCTTCTAGACTATTCTAACTGATAACAGAATACTTTCTAAATTGCAAATTTTCCACTATATTCCCAAATCCCTGCATACATGCTGTCACACATGTGTCCAAATATTACACCTATTTATTTTCAGTGAAACATATAAATATCACATTTTAATTATGCTTTAGAATCTATAAAGCATCTTTTAATATGTTTTCTAGTAACTCTCATGACTACTTTGTGAAGTGGTTCTTCCATCTAAAAAATAAAACCAAAGTCCAGGAGTTATTAATGTCAATTTTATTCATAAGCAATAATTTAGTAGGCAAAATTATTTACTATGTTGAACAAGAATCAGATTATCTCTCTAAATTGTAATTTAAAAATTGTACTATTTATGAAGAGTAACAGATTACTCTTATATATAGATTAAATAAGTAATTTATATGTCATACATTTACAAAGATGAGACTTTCGAGTTTCCAGGGTCAGAATAAAGTATTTCCTTCCAGAAAATATAAAAAGCATATTACCCCATCCAAGACCAGAGCAATGATGAGACACATTTATGCACAAGGATGATGCTGTGAGGTGTCTTTCTGGAAGTGTGATGAATAATATGAACTGTTCAGTGAGTCTGTCCCCTGCTTCTGTTTGGATGCACGCAACTATGAGTAGGCTGGTTGGGTCAGAAGTACAAAGTGACCCAACAGTGAGACCCAGTCTACACCTCTGCCTTTAATGAAGGCCCTATTCTTTTAACCAAATGATCTGATTTTTTCTTCTAAATAGTGATTTACTAAAATATTTACCAAAAATATAAAACCACAACTTAACTTTCAAAGCAGCTAAGTTATTTCAAGATAATAGTCGAGTCCTTAACAATGTCTACTCCTTTATCATTATCTTTGGTTAATTACTAAGGAGAAGTTAATTAGTGGCAATTAATTTTAAAAAAAGATTATTAACTGTCTCTGAGTTACCATGGTACCATTACATTACAAATAAAACACAAAGAAGATTTTAGACTCTTGCATGGATCTGAACATCTGTTCCAAATGTATACTTTTCAAATCAAGAGTCAGTGTTTGGATACTTCTGAGTTACATAGCATGGCTTTAACCCCACACATTAATTTGTTAGTATATCCCAGCATGCTATTTGTCTTGGCAACTGGTGATTTCAAAAACTAACAGAAGATGCCTTGTAAGGAAAACTTTTCCTTTTTCATACAGTTTGGAACATCTGGTCTAAAAAGGCAGAGACTTTTATTTCTACAGAACAGTTGAAGGGAATCACTGAATTCTTATCTGAGGTCATATAAGTAACGAAGAAAAAGTGTGGGTTTTTTTCCCCCTCTTCAGTGACCTATATCTTAGAATGTTTTGACGTTAAAATCTTCAGATCTTCAAATTTAGAATCTTACATTTCAGATTCTTGAGAGCTTCCCAAGAATAGGAAAAGCCTATGAATCTTGAATGACAGATTGCTGTAAACAAAAAGAAGGAGCCAAGGAGAGAGGATAGAGATGTATCTTATTCCCTCCCTCATGTACTCCCATTTTCATGTTAAGGACAGAAGCTGGGACAAAGTTTGAAGGAGAAAAAATGGAACTGAATTGAAATAGGCAGTTGGTTTAGAAGATTCCTCATCCCTCCCTTTCTGTGAGCATTCAGCAAGCTCTGCCTGCTGATTCAAGGGGGAAAGATGCAGAGAGAATCTTCCATGTTTGCAAGCTGGAACTGAATGTCCTCTAATCAGGATGCTCTATTCCTTTACACTACAACTCCTAAACTTCCCAATTCCAGAGGCTTAATAATACAAGGTAGCGTTTTATTTGATAACAGTAAATCTATATGAAGTATGAACAAGGTTAATTTTTCATGGGAGTCTCATCTTAAAGTGGGTGCTGGTGAGTCTGATGGACTAGAAATAGCATTGGATCTGGGATTCTAGGGCCTTGGCTCTAGACACAGCTGTGACACTCATTCGATGTGCTGTATCCATTTAAAAAGTGAAAATAATGTCTCTTTACAGTACTTTTGCATGAGTAAGATAAGTTATTACAAGTGAAAACCCTAGTGCCCTAACAGTCTGGCACCTAACAATAAATGTTAGATAAATTCCAACCTCTAATTGGTAAGACTACAGGAAAGTACATGTAGTTTCTCTGGTAAATTTTCTGCTGTTCTGCTTCCTTCAAATTCATTTTCCTTAAGCCCACCCTCTAAGGAAGCAACATGTATGAAAAGCTGCCTATGCAAGTTAAGTACTACCTGAGAGCACACCCTCTCTTCCCTTTTTTTCTGTAGGCATTCAGTACTCCATGGAGTTTAGCAAAAGAAAGAACTCTGACCTGGGAACAGAGTGAGTTACATAGACAAACAAATATTTGAAACATCCATTCATAACTCCAGATATTTGGAAAGTAAAACGAACAGTGCTATTTTTAACCTAAGTGGTAAATAGGTACACTTGATGACAACATGAAGCTACATGTCATATGGTAAAACCAAAAGCCTCATGTGCTTGTAAGTACCTGGCACTGCTATGGTATGAGAGATATAGAAGTTCACTTTTCTAGGCATACATATTTTCTCCCCAGTAATGCCATGTATGTAGACATCAGCACATTTAGATGATTGGTTAACAGCAGCCCTGATTAATGGCTACATGGTACAGAGATAATTAGCCAAGGTCATAATTAAACTGATGGCTGATTCTCAAGCACTGAAGTAAAATGTAACTCTTGAGGGCACTGTCACATACCTTCATTTACTTGTCATTAGGCCACTAGTCACCCTGACTACGATAGATTTGTGCTTCTAAGATATCTGCCATCTTTTCTTTCCCAGCATCCCAACATATTTCTTTTGCCACCCAGTTCAGGTGGACATATGACCCAGGCCTGGTTAATTAGAGAACCCCACCTCCTGGGACCCAGAGAGTTATTCAGGGATTCATATGTGACTCAAGTTGAACCAATGTTCTCTTTCTGTTGCTTCTGTAACACCTGTGAGCATAAACACCATCCTTCCCTTTGAGGTTGCTGGCAGCCATCTTGCTAACTACGTGGAATGATCCTGAGAGGAACAAAGTCTGATGGCGTTGTCTGAAGCTGTGCCTGATTAGATCTACTTTTAAATGTCATGGTTTGTGAACTAATGTTCTCTTTTGTAGGCCGAAGGTATTTTGAGTTGGGTAACTTTCACTTGCATTCAAGAGACCCAAACATAAGAAAATTATAGCCACAAATGAGTTTAATTTAGCTAATATTTAATACTATGCTAATTATTTAAATGTGTATTGCAACTCTTAAGAGTGTTTTATCAGTAAGAGTAAGAAAACATGTCTAACTCATTGAGTTAATGAATATCCTGTAAAGACGGCATCGAAATAGGTCATGATGCCATTGTCATCACTATAGTTTGGTTATGCTAGCAAAACCTTCCTCATGCCAACAAATAAAAGCCACATGCACAAAATTCAATATTATTTTACTTGGATGTGGGTGGCGGAGAAGATAACAGTAAAATTTTCACAAAGAAAAGCTTCGGATGGAACTCTAGTCAAATAAGGAAAATTCCAGTTCTTGTTTCAGTCTCAACTGTCCTGGGTACTGAAGCAACACCCTGTCTCCATGCATGAATGTGTCAAACCGTGAGTGACATGGCCAACCTTTCATGACTCTTAACTCTCCATATCATGTCTCAGTGATCCCAGACACAAATTCTGAAAGTTTCTTCCATTTCTATGGTTTTCCTCATCCAGCAGAGAATGCTGCTGGTTACTGCAAAACTGTTCACCAACCATATGCTCTGGTCCACACAGCTTTCTTCTTAAACTCTGGGAGAACTCTCAAGGACAGCATCGTGGCTAAACGGACAAAAAAGAAAGTGCCCAGTTGCATTTTGTGGAACTGTGTTTGAAAATGTCATTTAGATCAAAAGGGAGTCAGAACAAAACCTGGCTTTTACTCACTTGGCTAATCTCCAAGAATAAGAATTCCCATCAAGCCATAGGCAGACTTTTTTAATGGCAGAAAACTGTTAATACAGGTTGTGGAAAGGTTTTTGCTTTTAATGTTACCCTGGAACCAGTTTATAGGAAATTCTGCAGAATATAAACTAAAACTAACATCTGAGATGCTGGTGGTGGTCTTTTTCTTGAACTGGATGCTGATTACACGGATTTGTTCCCTTCCTAAAAATCTACTTATGATTTGTGTACTTTTCTGCATGAATATTACTTTTCCACTAAATATTAAAGGTTAAAGGAAAACACTGATTCTGTAACGAAGTTACAAATTCTCAGTGGAACAAACTGTACCAAACTATATTGGAACAGATACCCACAAGCACATCCCTTTTATTTCTCATGGAGTCCTCAGAGATCAATATATAGTAGGTAGGTACAGTAGAATCTCTCTAGGTTAACTTATTATATATTTTATTTGAGAATACAAATGTAAATTTATTAAGATATTATTTAAAATAGTGTGAGGGAATATAGGTTTCTGAGTCACACTATTCTTGTGTGACTCTAATAAGCCCTTGACTATATGGTCAAGGAAACATGCACTTTCTTGGCCCAAATAACTATTTTCCTCAGTTTCAGTTGTTTGTTATCTTCATGACCTAAGATAGTATGTCTGGAGCAAGTAATGGTACTATGAACCCACGGCCATTAACAATGAGTCCAAACTCCCCAAGGCAAACAAGTGGAGGAAATCCTGGCAAGTGTCTCAGGATGGGTTGAGTAAAATATGCCAAACCATGGCCCCAATTCTCAGTGAAGCTATGTGACTAATCAGAAAGGATCACTTCATATACATGCCCTTCGCTCACTGTGGGAGTAGGAAGAAGGAGCAGAACCAAATGATGAGGGAACTCTTGCTTTTTGGCAACCAATAAATTATAGCATACTTAAAGGAAAACATGATCATGTGACGCCTCCACACTACCCACATAAATGATGACGTGAGCAGGCCAATAGGCAACCTACCATGGGGAGATTTTTACAGCATGTCAGAGACATCAACAGCAATCATTGGCGGGCTCCAGAGCCCCATGTGCTCAGACTGAGATAACAGTACAAGCTGTGTTGGGCCAAAGTGCTAATACCAAGAAGACTTTTCAGAGATGAGTGGAAAAAATGAACTTAATTTTCACAGAAAGATCTTCTATATTTGTAGATCCTACGGCCATCGCTTAACAAATTTAACAGAGAAGTATAAAAAGCACAAGAAATATCTATGCCTGAATGCATGGGAAATGTCTAATTCGCTTGTCAAAATACTACGCAGCCATTAAAAATACTATTTATGAGGCCAGTGTAAGAACAGGTTAAAATAATTTTAAAATAAAAGTAATAGTACTCAAAGTGTGTGTGTTGTGTGTGTGTGTTTTCAGTTGTGTATTTTTATAAATATGCTAAAACAATGTATTTACAGAGGGAACAATAATTTAGGGAAAATGTCATTGGGTAATAGGAAGCTGGATTCCTCTCTGCTTTTCTTTTACTCGTCTGAATTTTCTAAATTTTAATTAAAGTCCTATCTTACTATGATAATGAAATATTTAAAATTATTTCAGCAAAAATTAACTGTAAAGGCATTGGAACTCTTTTTAATCCACTTCCGAATTCAGAGTGCTATACTGGTGGCAGCTACGGATGACTTCTCTAAACCAAACCAAGAGAAACCCTTTCTGGAATCAACACACGAGAATGCTGCTCTGCATGCAGACAACACTAGGTGGTTTTCGAACCTATGCTGGGCGTAAAGGGTAGAAGCAATACCTTTTAAAAGATCCCTGGATTTTGCAGAAAGTGCTTCCTTGGGACATTCCATGATGCTGAATAGCCAGTCAATGAACTAAGGTGAAAATGAAGAACAGAATCAGTGAAGATAATCCCATGATCAGTAAGAGATCAGTCAGACCCCTGTGCCTGCATACATGTGCATGAGTGCAATAGTCCCTCGCAATACCTACCTGGGCTGGCGGGAAGGAGATGGGACAGGGACCAGGAATGGGAGGTTATAAAGTTGGACACATCTCCCATTTACTTAAATTACCCCGTGAATTCACATCTCCTGCTGAATATGTGTACACCTGCTGTAAGTTCTAAGAGTGAGGTAGGCATGGGTCCAGAGGGTCTCCTGTTCTATGAACATTATCTCTCATTACTCCTAGAGGCCCAAGTTGGTTAGGAACCATGCCCAAGTCCTCTCCCATTGAGAAGCAGACTCGAGTTAAACCCAAGTCCGAATGACCTCAAAGGCTGATACTTCCTATCATGTCTGCTACCTGGTTCTGTGTTCCTCTTGGCCTAAGCTACTACTCTGGGTAATAAACAGGGAGACATCAAATATAAACCCCTTTTCTAAAATAAAATGTTTCTGTAGCTAAAAACAGTTTGTACCCAGGTAATATAAAACAGGAAAGTGGAATGCAGAGAAAAGGCATAAAATAATTTACTAGGTAAAGTCAAGCTTGTTAACTGTATAAACCTTGCAAATGAGGTAGAAACTCTTAGTATTCATGAGCTTGACTGATCTCCCAGAGTGCAGTCAAAACTGTTTTTGAATTAGATAATTTCATTAATGAATGAATGTTGCCAGTCTTGACTCATTAAGAAGCATAATTTAGTCACAGTACAGGCATTTTGACTTTGGACGTAGAAGTTGGGTGGAAAGCAGAGTAAAATAGAAAAAGAAAACAATCCTAATTCCTTGCTTTAATAAATTTTTTACTCTGCTTATTTTCTTTCTCTCAGTTTTGTTTTTATAATATCCTAGTGGTAAATAAATCAAGCATGACAGATGCATGAAGGGTGGAGATCATCTATATTGTGATCTGAAGTGGCCACGGTGCCCCGGGCCAGAAACAACATGAGAAGATGCCACATTTAAATCTATTTTGACATAAAGTGAAACAGAAAACAGAAAATCTGGAGCAATAATACTAATGTTATCAAGTTTAAGAAAACAGTGGCATTTTAATTGAGACCCTCTGTGGAATGGCATATAGTCAAAGTGTGGGTTCACTGTTGAGAGATATTTTTAAAGATGAATGCTCTGATTTTAAGACTAGATCACAGAACATTTTAAACTTTCAATCGCATAAAGATCCAGTTTTGATTAGTGGGACTGAAAAAAGAATCTTTCAATCAACTGTATTAAAGACAAATTGGAGCCGTGTAACAGGAAGCAAACAGCTCTTAGCCTGGGGAAACTCAATGTTAGAGACCAAAAAAGCACTTCCTACAGCTTGGATTTTTCCTGAGGGCAAGGGTGATGACAGCAGACCTTTAGGATCTCCCTGTGGTCTCTAGGACAGACCAGGGGCGTGACAGGCATCTGGAAATGGCTGTAGGCTGGAATGTGCCATGGGAATCGTAAGTGTGCTAAAAGACAACGCTCTAGTTTCATCGTTCCCCTGAGAAGATTTCCCTGGCATTGCTGACCATCCCTCTCCCACGCTCATCATCCTGTATCTTCCTTACCTCCTCCCATCTTGCAATTTTGACCTTGTCATCCTGTCAGTTCTCACTCTGAGATTCTGAGCTCCCGGAGACCTACTCATCTTCTCATGCCCAGGATCGAGAACACATGTGCCTCGAGTAAAGGAACTCAAGTGGAAGCTCTTCTTTCCACCTCACCTCCACTGTAAGCCCGTTGTTGCTGTCATTTTTAATCGTTGATCCACCCTGAGCCTGGGATAGCCTCAGCCTCTCAGATGCTGCATCTGGCTGAGATTTGGGGCTGGGTAGGGAAGCCTGTGGTATGGTTCAAGCTTCATTTATTCCTACCTCAATTCTACAGCAGAAACTGCGGAGGAGAACATGGTCTCCTGCCCCAATAAGCAGGTGGCTGCCAAGCTCACCTTCTGGGTATGTTCCTTCCATGGCTCTTTCTGCAGCAGAGAAGGCATGCTACTGGGAAGGAGAGTGAGTGTCTCCCGCAAAGTAACCCTGTGCATTGGACTCCTGCCAAGGAAGCTTGATCCTGGCCCAGCTGGGCTCTTTTCCTGATGCCACGGTAACCAACTGGCACTGAGGCCAATGAGGAGAGGGGTACCATGATCTGCCCATGCAACGACTGTGCTTGCGAATATCAGCAGCAGAAAATCCAAAGCCTACAATGGAAATGGAGACAAGGTTAGGTCACATGTTTTAATGATCCAAAGTACACATGTTCACATACACCGCCTCCATCATGATGGAGTGTTATATTACCCTTACCCTACCTTCTTCCTGTTTCATCCTGAAAAGAAAGTGGAGGGAACAGCAAACCCACTTCCATGTTAATGAAGATAATTTTCAGGGCTTGGTAGGTTTGGGGGATCCTTTTTATAAAGAGAGAAGGCTCAACAATTTCATTATTATCGCTATAACCTTTCTTTTCTTTTTTTTTTAAGAGGAAGGCCTATAGGCAGCAGATAGTAAGGAAGAGAAAGGAGGAGGAAGCATCCTACTTATTTAGTTGTCACCTTAATTGCCCCCATCTCTACACCCCAGGCCCTTGGCCTATACGTGGACTGCCCAGGCACAGACTTAACACCTGAGCCACCAGGGCAAGCCTGCTGTAACATTTTAAGACACAATTTATTTAATTCCTAGTCATGGTGAGATTCAAAAACTCCTCTGTTCCGGTATTTTCAAAGAGGTAAAGGGTTATGAAATGGATATGGAAAGGGATATTTAGAATTACTATTATGAGAAAATCTGATTCAATTCTTAACCAATAACAAATGTCTCTCCTTGTGCATTTAAAAAATCTGTTTAAATTCATCTATTTAGATTTTAGACTAATCTGAACACTTACAGAAATGGTGGTAATGGACTATTTATAAGTCTTGGATTACTGTGGTTTAAATAATATTCTTTCTGTTTATCTATATTTTCTAAGTTTTAAAGAATTTTGTATGTAAACAGAGTTAATGAAAAGAAAAAGTAAAAGATACATTATGCTAGTTCAAAAAAAGTTTAGAAAGTACTCTTGAAGTTCCTCATCTCCCTAATTAAAATTTTAAAATGGCAAAGCAAAACACACAACTCTTGAGAAAAATCGGTAGAATTTCATACAAAATCCCAGGCTATACAAATTTCACAATAGGAAGCTACTCATGAAACATGAGTATAGAAAAAAAATTCTACTACTAAAAATACATAGTGAACAGCTAAATGAAAAATGAGGAGAATGGCAAAGTGCTTCTTTAGTTTATTTATTATTTTTTCTTTTTTTTAAAACCCACCCAGTTAACAACTCAGGGTTGTTAACCTTTTTGGGTCATAGGTCCCAAAGGTTTGAGGTGTGATGAAAACTCTCCAATATGTGTACACATGCACAGGTAATGGCACACATACAGATCATATATGTACACTTCAGAAATCTCTTCCAAACAAGTGTTTGAAGCCACATTGTAGGCTGGGTGAAGGCTATAGCCTTGTAGCCCACATCACTGTAGGATCAACCTAAGCACACAGGAACCCTGGGTTCCCTCTCCAGCTACTGCCTGCTGTGTGCCGCCTGTCAAAGAATGCATTGTGTTGAAAACATTTTTCCAAAGGGCAGCCCTGGGTACCTCCAAGACTGTGGTGAGAACATTCATTTTCTGTGACATGAGAGCATTGTCAACATTGTTTCCAAAAATTAAAGGAAAGAGGGAAAGAAAGCTTCAAGTAACAACATATTCCTCTTTTGGGAGAGCAAGTATAAGTTCTCCAGTTCAAGGAAGCCACAAATTACTCCTCTGATTGTACCTCATCAAGAGCCACATTCTTAAGAGATGTTGATTGGAAAGCAACATTTCTGATATAACCCATCAATTCCAAGAGCCATTCCATTCTCTTCAATACTCCTGAAAAAAAAAAAAAAAAAAAGCATATTTTCTTATCAAATGCTGGTTTTTCCTTTGACATATAAAACAAATCAACGAAAACCATTGTGACTAAAGCAGAACACCGAGTGAGGATTCAAAAAACAGTCTCAAGTTCTCTTGTGACACCGGAGACTTAGCGCTGCCTGTGGGAGAGTTCCTTGACAGCATTCATATGAGATGACTGAATTTTAATATTTATTTATTGTTCAAACCTACCTACCCATTAGTGATAAAATGCATTCACTGGAGTTTTCCCTTCAACATTAAATACACTGGGATAAATCTGGCATGCCAACTAGCCAGTAATCATGCATCTTGAACAGCTGGCTATTTTTATAATTTTCTCTTGCTCAAATGTTTCCAATTTATGTCAATGACATACAGAAAATCTATTCTAAAGACATAAAAATAAAAACAAACTAGCCACTATAGGGCAACTGGAGAACAAATATTAGCATAAATATATGATATCTCTTTTTTATTTTTTAAAAATAAATAGTCTAGCACCGTAAAGACTGCTTGAGAAGGTTTTAAAAATTCAATGAATAAAAAGAAAATGGGAACTAAATGTGGAGGTCAACTAGTTAGAACTAAAGGCAATATAAAATTTATTTTCATTTACTTCATGTATCTTCACGTTTAATTGGGAGCAATGTACTAGATTTCTTCTTGACAAATATACGTTTGATTCAGAGTGAAAAATTTAGTTTTTCATCACAGTTTCATTATTCATTGGGCAGGCACTAATGCAGGCAGGAGACAACTATCTCAATTGCCAGACAGGAGGAAGAATCAAAGTTTCTCATCCAGTCTTGAAAAGAACATCACAATTATGTTTGTCAGTTTTCACTCAGAACCTCAAAGTATAAAAGCAGGGGAAAGAGGGCACAGAAATGTAAGGAACTTGCCTAGGGTCATAAGAGCTTCCCAGCCATATCTCATTTGCTTCATCCAGTACCATTCACAACTGAACGTGGACTTGAGGAATTATACACATGTGACCAAAGGCACGGGAGGAGAGATGGAAGAACCCCCTTTTCAAGTGATTATTAAAATGCAAATGGTAAAAGTAGTTTAAACGTTACACATATGATTCGTTAGCAGAGTTTCAAGCCTGGAGCTTCTGGCTTGAGGATGCACGTAGGGTGTCCAGATTGCACCCCTGACAAGTTCTTCTATAAAATAACTATTTGATGCTGGTCTTCCCCTTTTGTTTGTTAAATGACCACCCAAAAGTCATCTTCATGAAAATGCCATGTAGCATGAACTTGACATTGTCTAGTTTGGGAAAATGAAGCAAGTAGAATCAACCTAATAGACACTTTTTTTTTTTTCTGTTCTTGAGGGTCTAGTGGTTCAAATACAATTAAAAAATCCTCAAAAGAATTAATTACCCCATCTTCAAAGTATGGATGCTGTGAGCTGTAACTGCCGGTTTCTTTCCAAGGTGTTCCTCCTTCCATCCTAACCTGGGTCAAGAAGCACTAACCTAGCTTTCAAGTTGAGGAAATTGTTAGGTCTTAAGAGGGATGGTAGACAGATCTCTTTTCGGTTTTGGATGTGCCCCGCAGGGTGCCCTCACCTGTGTTGACATGACTCACAATCCGGGCCTGATATAAACTGTGCAGCATCATCCAGGCCAGTGTGTCTTTTTCACGGAGCTGAACAGCCACACCGAGCATATCAGTCAAGTACATCAGGGGGAATCGTCCTTGAGAGACCAAGTACAGTCTGACAAAGGCTGTCTTTTCTATGCTGCTCTGCAAAAAAGCAAATTGTTCCGGCACCATTAAATTAACTTAAGTTGTTATAAAACATCAGGGCAAGGGCAAAACAGAAAGGGTGAGTTTGAAAGTTGATTACTATTCCAAATGCTAGAACTGCTCATTTCCTACAGCCTGTGACCTATCCTCTTGTGAGCTATATTAAAATGTTCATTTTGATAGATATTGAATTATAATGTCATCTCCTGTCTTCTCATAAACATCATAAATGATTTTAGGGTTAATTGGTGGTCATATTTAATAAGGATATACAAATAATAACAATGATAACCAACAAATATAGTACTTACCATGGACCAGGCACCATTGTAAGCACTTAATATCTATTAACTTGGCAGTTTGCAGACCTCTGGGGGACTCAAATACCCTTTTAGAGTATCTGTGAGGTTAAACTACATTCATAACAGCACTGAAACTGTAGGAATATTCATTGCATTTTTCACTGCCACTTGTAATTTTTTAAAAAGCTAGTTTTGTTTAAAATATCCTTGTAAACATTAAAAATTATTAGCTTCATTAAACCTTTGCCCTTGAGTACACATCTTTTACATATTCTATGTGGCAGAATAAAGGACTTCTGCTGTATAACCAAGTATAACGGTTGTCTCAAAAAAAAAACTCGTAAGAATGAGTCATGAACTGAAATAACCACTCTTTTCATGAAACACCATTTACTTGGGAAAAAAATGACTGTTAAACAAACGATGGTTATTCAAACTGAGTATCTGACAAATTAATTTCTTAAAGCTGAAAAAGAGTGATACTGTCACTTCAAGGAAAATACTTGACAGTATTTGTTGCCAAGGATAAAATCTGAGCTTTTAGGCAAAAATTAAATTTTTGGAAATTTTTATCTGCTACCATGACTTTGGCAGTTCCCCAATATATAAAACTTTTCTAATGAGATTGCTGGCGATATTAACAAATATGTCTTGATATGATATGGTGAGATATAGCAACATTTGGAAGATCTTTAAAACTTAGAAATTAAGTATTTTTCCAAATGACCAATACATGATATTACAAAATCATACATTGATAAAAGACTCAGAGTGCAAGACAGATTAATGGGTGGGTTTAACATAAGAGAACATGTGAGGTTCACTGATAACTGTTTCAGATTCTATACTACAGATAACCTATAAGAAATGACCACTTGGTGAGTTCTGGTACTAAATCAAAAAAAGAAATCCACAATTATTTGATAATATTATGAGCACAGTATTTCCTTTTTACCTACATATTTGTACGAGTTTGGATTTTCTTTATATACTTCACCAAACAACATTGCCACAGATTGAATGAAGAAGCAGCTATGAAAATCTGTTTTCTATTTAACTACATATCATAGAGATTTATAAAAATATAAAAGACTGTCACATTTCCCACCATCATTTTTTTGGGAAAATATGTTTTCGTATTTATGTTAAGATACTTTCCTTTATTATGATTACTTTGAAGTAAATAGTTCATAGGCTTTCTAGTTTTAATCTAATATTGATATGACGTATACAAATCAAAGTTCTTGGGCATCTTCAAAGACTCTAAGGAGTTCTGAGACCAAAACATTTCAGAACAACCGTATTAAACATTTAATTCTCACACCAAACAAATGCAGTAGATTGCTACTATTATCCTCCCTTGTTTACAGAAGAGGAGACTGAAGCACAAAGGTTAAGGGACTTGCATAAGGTTACATAGCTATAGGAGGGTAAGTATTAATTGGAACCAAGGAGTCTGATCTTTTCTTCACTAGCTTATTCTGATCTCTATTCTTTTCCAAAATGAATAGAAAACACTAACTCAGTGGAATACACTGACTCTTTTGGGGGTATCAGAACACTAGTATTTCCTAGTAACAATGTTCTGAATGGTACTTCAGGAACCCAAGTGAATAACAGTGTAACAGTTAGCTCTAGGTACTCAAAAGTAATATGTTACTTCCAATATATTGCATTAATATAATAAAAGGGTATACAAAATTACTAAATGTAACAATTAAGATAAATACTAGTTTAGGTGAGATACTTTTCCAAGAAATTACAATGGAGTGATTTAATTCTCAAAATAACCCTAGGAGGTAGGCACTATTATCCCACTTTTATAGACGAAGAAAATGAGGCAAAGAGGCTATAAAAATGAACCAAGGTCATATTGCTGGTCAATGAGAGGTGGATTTCAAACCCTGGCAGTGAGGCTCAGAGTCCATTCTCTTGAGCATTTCCTTGTATTGCTTGTCCTTACAGAAAACAAACTAATCTCCAAAGCAATGATATTCCACATACTCTAACAGTGGTTCTCAAAAGTGAGGGCATACCACAACTACAGATTCCTGGGCCCCATCTTCACTTTCTGACTGAGTAGGTCTGGAGTAGATTTCAAAATCTGCATTTCTAATCAGTTCCCAGGCTGATATTGCTGGTCCAGGGACCACATTTTGAGAATCACTGCTACATGATGCAGAAGCTCAAGAATTCAACTGAAGAGGCAAACCTGTTATAAAGTGAAATAAATGGAAAGATGTCCACCAGCTATGTGAGGGCTCTCTAGACCTTTGGTATTTCCTGGTATGTACGGTTGCCAGTAGGATAAGTATATCCACTGGGATATACTTATAACAAAAATAATATTCATTGTTTATCTACAATGCAAATTTAACAAGAAACTTTGTATTATATTTACTTAAACTGGCAAGTTTACTGGTACCCTACCTTTTACACATTCATTCTGTAGGAATGATGTGAAGGGTACTTGTTAATTATCATGTTTCAGGATCAATGGTGCTTGGTTTTCAATCAGCCACCTTTCTTTATTCCAAAAGGGTAAGTATCAGGTGAAGGAAAATAAATGTGAGAACAGAACTGTTTATTTATGCCTTCCATGCACCAGAAAGTTCTTTGGTCAGGATGGTCCCCTTCTTCTGGATTTTTTATTGGAGATATTGTCCTGTACTTATTTTTTGTCCATTGATGACACTAAAATGTTCTTGACAAAGTGAGAGTAAGTAGATTATAAAGTTAAGCAACCCTCTATCCATTCACATTACTACATACCCAACCATACTACTAGGATGGACATAAGACTTCAAAGGGAAACAGAGGTGATTTCCTGAAATCAATTATTAATAAATATGAAGCTAAATAATATAAATAATAAATATGAAGCTAAATAGTCAAAATGATATTGTAATCACCTCTTCAAGCATACTTCCAACTTCAATAATGAAAAAAAAACAGATAGGTCATTACCTCAGTAATCTGGACAATTTGATGGGCTGTATCATCTGTCATTTCTGAGAGGCACTTGGCTACACTGATATACAGCTCCAGATCATTTCTCTGGGAAAGACAAATCCCAAGCATATCAAAATACAATGTAAGATAACAAGCCTGTTCTTAATGCTCTGACCAATTATTAGATTTGCTTATCTCTATAAACAGCAACTGATAAGATTTTTTTAATTTTCACCAAACCATAACATGGGTCCAATTTTTATCATTTAAAAAAATTATTTCTATTATTTTTACAGTATTTGTTTGGCTGTACTTTTTTCTCCCTATCAGATTCCATATTCCAAATGGATTTTTAACTTCTTTGTAAAGCAGCAATTCAGAGACTTGTTGAGAAGGGTCAGGGAGGGAAAAAATATCAAGTCACTTGATATAAATTGTATGTTGGACAATATGTGAAGTGTAATAACAGTTTCTGATTGCTCATTTTCTAGAGGCATTTGGTAAAAGGCCTAAAAGCAAATTTCCTGGTGCATCACTGGTTAAGCTGCTTCTAAACTTGCTCAAAACATTGGTTCTAAATATTCAGCCTCAATTTAGATCTTGGAAGCAAACACATTCTTACTGAAGAACGTGGTTATTTCTTGCTAGCCTTCCCACCACATTTTTAAGACATACATCTCCCCACATTGCCAAAACGACTTTAAAAAATGCCAAACATAAATTGTCAAGAGTGTAAATATTTTTGTTCCTCACCCGAATCTTATTTGGCAGGAGGTCAAATATTTTCCCAGTAGCTTCACAGAGCAGACTCCAGAGGTGGTAGGCAGGGCTGGGCAGTTTCATGGCCTGGCTCAGACCCTCTAAGGCACTCAGGCATAACTCAGGGTTGGACAGTGAGGAAGTTGTTTGAAAAACTGCCACCATTAAATTTTCAACAAAACCCCGGATGTGTTCATCAGAGACATGTTTTATCCACAGAGGTGCAGACACCAGGAGGTATTTCTTGATATTTAGCTGCAAACAAAACAGAAGAGGTCAGATGTAAATAGGCAAGTACAAGGCTTGCAATGTTCAAAACCTCTCGGCCCTCTTTGTGTTTAAGGGTAGACTGAGACAGAAGGTGCAGGTGGCCTCCTTGGCCCTCCCTGGTTTTCCCATAGCTTCATGGTCCAGCGGGCCTCCAAAGCCTGTCGTTTTGGCTGAAGTGACCTCTGATCCAGGGAGACTTACATAAATATGGTCTCTGCCAATCCATCTGTGAACTACTCAGCTTAAACCTTGGATTTTTTTTCGCCGAGTGGAATATATCTGCGCCTTATACATGCACATGCCAGTTGCTATCCAGTTTTAAAGGTTACATCCTCTAGCAAGAAGAGCCCCTGAAGATGAAAGGCTCAGTCTGCTGGAAACCAACTCTCCAGAATAACTGACATAATTAATTTCTTCTTCTGAGGAAGCATAACAAAATACAAAAGGGAACTGGTAAGCTGGCCAAAGAAAGACCAGCCAAGAATGTGGAACTGACCAGGGTATCTTAGAGTTCACAAGGTCTGAGGAGGGGCATGGTTAGTAACGGTGCTGGTGGGTGCCATAGATTTTCAGAGAGATCTTCAAAATTATTAGAAATGAAGTATAATAGGTGGGAGCAGTCTTTTTGCAAGTTCACAAGTGGTATTAAAAAGAAAATCTGACTAAAAAGATCAGTAGTTACATGAGTTAACTGAAGAGCTCTCTTTGAAGAATATTGCCATTTCTGATCATTTTTAAAATGAGAAGGTATATAAAGAAGAAAATGAACTCATAAGTTTAATTTGCTAATTAGCAAAGATAAGAAAGGTTTATAAGCAAGAACAAATGCAAAAGAGTAGCACAGATCTAATGCAGAAGCATAACTAAAACCTAGAAATATTTCTGAGGTCAACAAAGCAAGCTGTTAGCTATAGCTGAGCTGAAAGAAAGAAGGAGTTAACAGAAGTTTCATATGAGGGCTTTGAAGTCAGTCTCTTTCCCACTTAATTAGCCATGTGAATGCTGTTTAACTTTCATTGGCCTCAGTTTATCATTCTGCAAAATGGAAATAAAATCTATTTCTAAGAAGTAAAATAAGCCAGGCACAAAAGAATTCACGTTACATGATTCGACTCCAAAGAATTTCTAAACTGTACATGTTTATGAAAGCGCTTTGAAAAAGGCAGACTTATAAAAAGCAGATAAATTTGATATTAGGAATGGAGATTGACTATAAATAAGCACAATGGAACTTTATGGGATGATGGCAGTATTCTTGGTGATGAATGAAAATGTATAAAGGTACCAAAATTCATTAAATGATACACTTAAAATGGACATATTTATGACACACTAATTTTATTTCAAATAAGCTGTTAAAAATAAGTCAACCTCTTAAGAGGTGAGGTAAGATTAGATCTGATGTCCTGGAGTACTCATTGCACGCTTACAGGTGGCAATTACATAGTAAGTGCTCAATAAGTAGCAGCTACACGAGGCTTCTTGGAGCAGACAGACAGGGTAATGAAGCAGCTGACAGAGGCCTAGCTCAGTAACATCCAACTTAAATGAAAGAGAAGTAAGAGGTGCAGAAAAGCTTTTAAAAAAAGACAGAACAGGGAGTAATGTCAAAATATTGAGAAAAGGAAAGGGTTTTGCACTGTCCTTAAAGAATTAAAGCCCCCTAGAATACAAGAATAACAAAGATGAGATCATTTAACGTATAATCAATTGATAAATTTGTCCTACCTTGAAATGTACTAAAATCTATACATCTTTACTAAAGTCACACTTTCAGGCCCCATTCTTCTGTCTGCATTTAGCCTGCACCCTGGAAGATGTTGCCCCACTCTCTCTAGAGCAAATACCAGTCTAATCAAGTTCTTTTCAGCACTCTGCTCAAGCTGGGCACCGCAGCAGAGATGTTCTGTTCTTTCCTTCTATACCCTCCCACCTAATTCCTTTATGCTTCTAATTGATGCCTAATCAAATCCTACCAAGCCTTCGTCTCACCCTAATTGCTGCCTTTTCTGTAAAAGGGAGGGTCATGTACGCAGTGCACATGAAATTGCCCTTAATACCTACTAGAATGATTATTATAGCATATAAATAATAAACCCAGGTTCAAATGACTCAACGACTTCCTACCTATATGACCTTAAGAAAGTAACTTTAATATCTCTGGTCACAATTTCCTCTTTTTCGTGAAAAAATGAGAGCTGAAAGTGTGAATGGCGATGGCTATAGTGAGTTCTGAATCGAACAGCTTTCCACTCTTGCTGGCCAGCGATGGCCAAGCCCTTGACTTTGTAGGTTTCATGTATCTATCGCTGACTATGATGACATACAGTCAAATAAACGTCAACCTTCCCCAAAAGAAACGCTGTGTCCTGATGCCGCCCAGGGCCCTGCAGCATGACATACACTCAGACCGTGGATCAGTGGCGGCACCACCCACATTCCCAACAGAGCAGCTGCGTTCTGGGACGACTGTGCTTGGGTTGCCAGGACTTCAAGGCACAAGTGCTGTATCTCTTCACCTGAAAGAGAAGAAAGGAAAAGAATATTTACTGTAGCTGTTTCTCTGACTCCTTTCAGGGTCTGAAATCCAAGCAGGTGCTGGTGTGACTTCTACAGGGAACAGAAGTCCAGCAAACCAAATGCATTTCAAGAGCTCTTTTTGTTCTGAGGCAAAACAATGTGTCCACTGGCATGAGAGTCTCAAGTCTTGGAACTGACAAGTGCTTTGAATTAGCTCAGGAAATTCCTCTTACGATATTTAGAGAAAACTAGACACTCAAATACTGTTCTGGATTTGAGAAAATTCTAGCTAAAAATCTGAATCTGCTTTTCCCTCCTCTCAACCTCGTGTTCGGTGCACAGAGAAGTCTGTCTAGGCCTAAAAGGACTAGAAGATACAGATATGTTCTCTAATGATCAAGACTTTTTAGTATCTGATTCCCATTAGTGCAGATATTTTCCTAACTAGATCTTTACTTCTTTTTTTTAAAGGATTTTTACTAAAATGCACTTCTAACACAGCATACTAAAGGAGTAGGGAAACAGGGGAATATATTTTTCAAATGAAATCTTTAGAAACATATGGTGATATCGAATCTTACACAGGGATTAGGTTCAAATGAAACCATTTTGTGTGAAAAATTTTGTGATAGTAGTCATCTATGACGATTTCTTAGGCTGCACAAAAATTATAGTATATAAATCTCTCTATATCAGTATAAGTAAGCATTCAATACTGTATCATTCATGGAACATACATACACACAATTTTACAGCATTATTAAAATTACTCTCCCTTCTCTGTTTTTTGAGGTATGTGAGTGTGCGACTTGAATGAAATTACATTTGCAGGAATAGCTCTTAAAGATGTCCACATCTTAACTTCCAGAACCTTTGAAAATGTTACCTTACCTGACAGAGAGACTTGGTAGATATGATTACAGTTAAGGATATAAGGTTAAATGGATTATTCAGTTAGATTCATTCATCTCATGATTGTGGAAAACCCATCTCAGCTGCAGAGAACCAGAAAGAAAATAGTATGAAAAGGCCTCAGCTCTCTGCTGCTTGCATTGAAGATGGAGAAAAGAAGCAAGGAGTGCGGGCAGCCACTAGAAGCTAGAACAGAGAAGGAAATGAAGTCTCCCTGTCATGGTCTGTTTGGGCTGCTATAACAAAATGTCATAAACCACGAGATTTATAAACAACAGACATCTGATTCTCACAGTTTGGGAGATGGGCAGTTTAAGACCAGGGTGCCCGCAGGGCTGGGCTCCGGTGAGAGCACTCTTCCAGGTTGCAGACTGCCCAAGTCTGGCAGTGCCCTTACATGGCAGGGGGTGAGGTTGCTCAGGGGCCTCATTTAGAAGAGGACCCCATTTAAGAGGGCTCCACTCTCAGACCTAAGGACCTCTGAAAGACCCTACACCTCATGTCATCACACGAGGGGTTAGGATTTCAACAGATGAATTTAGGAAGGACATCAATGTTCAGACCATAGCCTTCTCAAGAGCTTCCAGGAAGGAATGCTGTGCGGCCGCCATACCTCGACCTTATGCTGATGAGAATAGCTGGACTGTGAATGCTGGACTGTGAACCTAAAGAACTTCAGTAGTAAGTACGTTTTATTTCAAGCCACTAAGTGTGTGGTGATTCATTACAGCAGCAATAGAAAATGAATAGTCTTCCTTGAGGTCCAGGACTCTGGAAATGCAGTTTGGTAGCTATCAGACCAGATTTCTGAGAGTTGTACCCAGCAATAGTGTGCATTCAGTCAAGTACTGTTTCTTCATATTTATGTTACATTTTTATTGCGGTAATACTGGTTTATAACACTACATAGGTTTGAGGTGCATAACATCATAAATCAACATCTGTGTATACTACATTATATTCACCATCAAAAGTTTACTTTCCATTGTCACCATACAACTGACCCCTTTTACCCTGTTTTGGTGAGTACAGCTGGTCTGTGTTGTCAGGCCTCCTCTTTCTCCTCCTCAGCTACTTATGAAATGACTCAGTGAAAGTGACCTAGCTGTTCCATTTGAGTTTCTTGTCCCAGGAAGACAAACCTCAAGATCCCAAAAGTCTATCCAGTCATTACCAGCTGTGACACAGAATCTAGTGTTCTACTCAGGGCACATCCTGAAAACATTTGCTATTTACCAAAGTTTAGCCTCATAAGTGGAGAGAGGAGGGCAGCCCAGTTCACAGGAGGGTACTGGTAGCTTTCTCCCACAGTTGCAATGGGCTTCATCACTACTTTGAGAAGGGAAGGAAATACAGCTTCAGGACCTGCAACAGAAAGGAAAACACAAAAAATAAGAATAAGCATAAAAACTTTGGTAACATCAATAAAGTGGAAAATGCCAACTTTCTCTTCTTGCTTCTAGTTTTAAAGGTCTTGGTATCACATCCTCAACTATGGTCAGTCTTTGAATTCTCTGTTCTCAATCTCAACTCCATTTGCTCCCTCTATTCTTCTCTCACTTTTCTCCTGTCTTTCCTTCTATTCTGAATATTCCACATTGCTACCTGGTTGTCTTCGACACTCTCCCAGTCTTTATATTCAGTTATCAAAAAAGAGCATTTTTAAAGAGTATACATTATTGTCTCATTGCTCTTCAATTCATTTACAGATGAGGGGACAATTGCTACCTCCTTGGGTACATCTCCTTTGAAGGACAGGTTGCCTTCAGTTCCTGAGGCTCTAAATGGTCATGCCCTGTGCATGTGATTCAGGATACATCTTTTACTCCTCAGCCTGTCACAGTTGACTGCTCCAGAGGCGAACACCTGAGGAACAGTCAGTCCATAGATTAATCAGCTATCTATGTAGCAGTTCCATGACCTTAACATCACATTCTTTTTTCTTTCAGGTGGGAGGTAATATAAAATTGAAAACTGAAAAAAAAAAGAGACACTGGAGCAGTGGAGCCATAAGCAGCAGTTAGGCTTAGAGTAGCCATCACGGGCCATGTAATAACAAAGACACAAAAGGTGAGAAATAATATATAGAAGAGTAGAAGACAAAGATATAAAAGAATAAGAAACAGTATCAGCATAAGCAAAAGAGAGAAATTGGTATCAGCAGAAAGATAAGCATAGCAGCAAAATGAAACACATCAGCAAGAAAAGGAAGAGGGGCAGAGTCAGCAGAGAAAGCATCAGATCAGCAGGCACTGGTACCGGGGAAGCAGAGTTGGGAGCAGAGTCAGCAAAGCGAAACCCACAGAAAGAATCACAGGAAAAAGAAGAAGAAGAGCACAGAACTAGCAAGAGGGAAAAACCCAACAGAAAGGAGAAGCACAGGAAAAAGGAGACACAGAGTCAGCTGCAGAATCAGCAAGAAGGGAAAACCCAACAGAAAGGAGAAGCACAGGATAAAAGAGACGCAGGGTCAGCTGCAGAATCAGCAAGAGGGGAAAACGCAACAGAAAGGAGAAGCACAGAAAAAAGGAGAAGCGGAGTCCACTGCCTAATCAGCAAGAGGGGAAAACCCAACAGAAATGAGACGCACAGGAAAAAGGAGAAGCAGGGTCAGCTGTAGAATCAGCAAGAGGGAAAAACCCAACAGAAAGGAGCAGCACATGAAAAAGGAGAAGCAGGGTCCGCTGCCTAATCAGCAAGAGGGGAAAAGCCAACAGAAATGAGAAGCACAGGAAAAAGGAGAAGCAGGGTCCACTGCCTAATTAGCAAGAGGGGAAAACCCAACAGAAATGAGAAGCATAGGAAAAAGGAGAAGCAGAGTCAGCTGCAGAACCTGCAAGACGGGAAAACCCAACAGAAAGGAGAAGCACAGGATAAAAGAGACGCAGGGTCAGCTGCAGAATCAGCAAGAGGGGAAACCCAACAGAAATGAGGAGCACAGAAAAAAGGAAGAGCAGGGTCCACTGCCTAATCAGCAAGAGGGGAAAACCCAACAGAAAGGAGCAGCACAGGAAAAAGAAGAAGCAGGGTCAGCTGCAGAATCAGCAAGAGGGGAAAACCCAACAGAAATGAGAAGCACAGGATAAAAGAGAAGCAGGGTCAGCTGCAGAATCAGCAAGAGGGAAAAACCCAACAGAAAGGAGCAGCATAGGAAAAAGGAGAAACAGGGTCAGCTGCAGAATCAGCAAGAGAGGAAAACCCAACAGAAAGGAGAAGCACAGGAAAAAGGAGAAGCAGAGATGGGAGCAGAACCAGCAAGAGGGAAAACCCTAACAGAAAGGAGAAGCATAGGGAAAGTGAGAAGCAGTGATAAAAACGGCAGAAAACTAACAGAATCAATATTTGCTGAAAACGGGGAAGAATAGAGACAGAATCAGCAAAAGGAAAAATAGCTACAGATAGGAGAATAGTAAAAAGGAGAAGTCAGAAAAATCAGCCAGCAAAATGAGCAAGAAATATAAGGAAGCAGAGGCAGCATCAGCAAAAGGAAAAAAAAAAAGCTGCATAAATATACATAAGGAAAAGGAGATGCACAAAATAAAAGAAGAAACACATGAAAAAGGAGAAGCAGACGCAGAAAAGCAGCAAAGTGAGCATATCACCACTAGTGTGTGTGTGCATATAGGTACACACACACATACACACACACTCACGAAGCAGAAGTGGAGGTTAGAGTCAGCAAAAGGAAAACAGCTGCAGAAAGGAGAAGCACAGGAAAAATTCATGGAAAAAATAGCAGAATTAGTAGGCATTGAAAAAAAAGGTGGGGAAGAAGGAGCACAGCCAGAAAGGAAAAATAGTTGAAGAAAGGAGAAGCACTGGGAAAAAGAGAAACAAAAATGGGCAAAGAACGTGAATAGAAATTCTTCAAGGATGGTCAATAAAGATGTGAAAAGATACTTAACATTATCAATTATCAGAGTAAGGTAAATCAAAACTACAACTACCTCACAGCCATTAGAAAGATCACTATAAATAAAAAGAAAAGAAAAAGGAAATAAAAGTGTTGGCAATAACATGGAGAAGTTGGAATATCTGCGCACTGCTGGGAGGAATGCAAAATGGTAGAACCACTATAGAAAGCAGTATGAAAATTCGTTAAAATAATGAAAACAGAACTACCATATGCCAGCAATATCACTTTTGGGCATACAGCTAAAAGTAGAGTCTCGAAGACATATTTGTACACCTACGTTCACAGCAGCTCTATTCATAACAACAAAGAGGTAAAAGACCTGCACAGAAAAATCTTTAAAGAAGACATATTACAAAAGGCCAACAAGCACTTGAAAAGGTGCTCAATATCATTACTCAGAAAAACATCAAAACTAAATGAAATATTACTTTATAGTCAATAGAATGGCAATAAGACTAATTGATAATAGTAATGATATTGATAATAATGGAAAAGAACAAGTGTTGACAAGAATGTGGAGAAACTGGATGACAAGAATGGGAACCCTCAGACATGCTTGGTAGGAAGTTAAAATGGTGTAGCTACAGTGTAAAAAATTTGGGCGTGTTTAAAGTGTTAGAACAGAATTACTACCTGACCTAGCAATTTTCCACCTAGATATATACCCCAAAGATTTGAAAACCAGGTTTCAAACAAAAATTTGCATGCAAATATTCATAACAACACCAAATAGCCAAAAGGGTAGAAAACCCAGTTGTTTTCATCAGATGAATGGATAAATAAAGGGTATATCCAAATAACAGAACAGTATTTGGCCATAAGAAAAATGCTATATTGATATAACATGGATGAAACTTGAAAACACTGTGCTAATAAGTGAAAAAAGGTAGTCACAAAAGATCACATATGGTAGGATTCCATTTAAATGGAATATACAGAATAAGCAAATCCACAGAGAGAAAGGAGACTGTTGGTTGCTAGAGGCTGGGGGAAATGATAAATGGGGCGTAACTGCTCAGTTGGTACAGCATTTCCTTTTGAGGTGATGACTACACAACACTGTGAATGTACTAAATGCTACTGAAATGTACATTTTAAAATGGTTAAAATGGTATGCTTTATGAAATGTATATTTTACCGCAATAAAAATAATGCCCAGGAAGCACTGGATGGAGCAGTCTTTGAGGCAAAAAGCACAATATATTAAAGAGATGGACAAAAAGAGAGAACATGATGAAGTCTTGGTGCTGGTATCTTTCTGTTCCTGGCATTCCAGAGGACTGAATGTACAGCTTCCGCCCTTTGCTTTCTGGGAAACCAAGGAATTCTTGCAACAAGTATCTTTACTTTGATTTCTGTAACAAAAAGTTTCCTAACATAACTGCACCTCCCTATTGGTCCCGCCATGCCACTTAAATTAGTCTAGCAAAGATTTCTAATTACTTATCTAAATGCCAAATTCAAGGGCATATTTTCAGTCTTTCCATCTGAAACACTATTATGGCTTCATTCTTGAAAAAAATGCTTCCCTCGACTTTTGGGTTTTTCCTCTGCTTAGGCTCACTGCCTGAGCTCATTTATTCTCATAGTTTCACATACTATTTTGTGTTGATGACTGGTAAATCTATAATTCCAATCCAGGCCTTTCTCTAGTGTTTTAGACTCATTTTCAACTATAATCATCTCAAAAAATCAGCATGTTTTCTTAGTCCAGCCATCAACAGATCTAACCTCCTTATTTTGTCTCTACCATCTTGGGAAGGTAAAACTAGCAATGATGATCCAGTGATGTTTCTCTCCCTTCCAACAAACATTTTTTGCTTTTTGCAAACTGAAGAAGCTCAAGACATCTGCCACTCTTCTATGCTATATACCAGTAACTGGAGTTTTATTTATATTCCATCCTGAGATGTAATATTATATTTTCAGGGAAATTAACTCTGCTATCACAAGGAGAAAAATTTCTGACAAAAGAGTAAACATATTCATAAACATTTATTCAACCATTAATTATCAACTAGGCATCAGATACTGTTTCAGACAGTGGAGGTAGTACTGAACAAGAAAGAACAGGTCATTATGTTCGTGGAAATTATATTCTAGTATGAGGACAAACAAGAAAAAAGCAGGTGTGATAAACTGTGATAAAAGTAAGATTGCTGCGATAGGAATCAACTTGCTGATTATTCACAAACTCATACATGTGGTAAGTCTCCCACATAATGTTGGTTGCAAATTGAAGTCTTTGCACACACACACACTCCTCTTAAATCAAATTGCTTTTCTGGGATTCTTTTGCTGATTCATAGAAATGGCCTGATGAACTGAGAGACTATAGTAAATATCTGTGTATAACATTACTCTGTGTATAACACTATTCCTTTTCTCCTATGAAGGATATTAATCTAATCATGTATTAGAAATAATTCTTATTTTTCTCAGATTAAATGTTTTCAAAATTACATCACATTTTATTCCAGATCCTTCTATAGAATATACTATGGAAAATTTGCAGTTTCCAGAGTATCTAGGAATCAAGAATAACATTCAACTTGTCTTCTAATACTAAGACCCAGTGTGAAACGTGACCACTTTCCAGATGTTTCATTGCTTAGATGGCTTCTCCTTAATTGAGCAACAGACACTTCACCAATAACTTAATTTTATTACATATTTTACAGATGTCTTCTATACTCTTTAGAATTGACCTGATACATAAGCAAGGGTCAGAAACAAGGAGACCTTGTAAAATGGAGTATAAGGTTAAAAATCAAGTAAGTGCTATAATGTAATAAATCTTCCACATTTACAAGGGCAGAGAATCAGTACTGAGAAGCATAACTAGAATCACTCAAAATTTTCTACTGTATTTGCAGGGAACTAATTCTAATACTAACTGGAATGAAAGGAATTAGAGAAACTATTAGGAATGGAGAAAATATTTGGCAGTTCCACCCATTTTGGGGGAGAGAGGGCAAGAGAAGAACCCTAAAGCCTTGGGTGAATGGAGTCACATGGCTCCTAGCCCACTAACAATGGACACAAGAACCCAAAGCTAAGCATTAGGAATGATCGGCTTCTTTATTACAGTGGATGGTCTTTCAGGCAAGTGTCAAGATAAAAAGAAATACAGGAATGCTTTACAGACAATGGATTTGGAAATGAGAAGACCTAACAGTACTTGTTAAAAGGTCCAGATGCTTTAAAACCCAGATATAGAGTTGCTTTAAATCTCTCATCGAGTTGACAGCCTCAAAGAACCCTGATATAAATGGCATAACCGAACATAATGCATTACAACAAGACCCATTATCACACATACTTAGGCTGCGTGAAGGATCAGATACTTGATGCCATAATGCACATGTGTAACCCCTACAGCAAAGTCTGGTATCAAGAGGGCTAACAGCCAGTAGTGGGTATATTCCCTGTTTCTAGTATGTGACTTGTGTAACTGTGAAAGAAAAGACATTTGTCTTTACTTTCTCCATTTTCAGTATTTTTTAGAAGCAACTTAGTTTAGAATTAAGCATGCATATATATGTGAATATGTAATTAAGCACACATGCAAACATGCTTAAAGCTATAGATCAACAATATTTGGAAACTGTTATATAGCAAGTAGTCTATTCTAAATGCCTAGGATAAAACAGATGTTCTTACTGCCCTTGAGGAAACTATAATCCAATGGGACAGATTTTCAACAAAGAACTACAATTATCAAATAATTACACAGTTGTAAAGAATGACGAAAAACATATAGGAAAGTATCATATAAGAAATTTCAACTAATTTGGGAACATCAGGGACTCCTCCCTTCTCCCCCACCGAAGAAATGATGTTTTAAATCCAGATGGAAACAATGAGTAGGATTTTTCTAGACAAAATCTTTAGAAAACACAGGTAGAGATAACTACCGCATGGTATATTTGTGGGAATGGAGAGATGCTTATTCCCCTGCCAGAAACTACTGTGCAATCAAGACAGTTGTTGAAATTAGTTGACAATTCTCAGAGTCGGTCAGATACTAAAAGTTGAAATTAGGATGTTCTGTCTAACAACAATGTTTTTGTCTACTTCAAAAACATTCAGAGTTACCAGAAACAAAACTATCCCTGGGCCCTGTAACACCAAGAAGGCTGCTAAGTGGAATGGCCGCCCAAGGGACATGGGGATCTGAGTGAGGAACACTTTTGTAGCAAGGCCATGTGAGGACAAGAGCTCGGTTACAGGCAGTGGGACTCAGCAGTTTCTTACTGCTAGAAGCATGTCACAGATAGGAAAAGAAGGAAGGCAGAATGAGACTTGTGGCACTGAGTTGGAGAGATTGGTGTAAACTTGACTTCAAACTATACAATATACAGCAAGATATAAAAATGCAGGTGTTAATGCATATGTGTTAGAGAGAGAGAGAGAGAGAGAGAGAGATAGAAATTTCCTAATTTCATCCACCAAAAGGGAAGAGTGTTTACCTTTGGAGTAATGAGATATTCTGTGCTGAGATCTTTGCATCACTAAAAGGAAACTGAATTGAGATTAACATAAGAGGAGCTTAGAACATCTTCTTGTTACACAAAGCGGGTACTCAAAGAAGGATGGGGTCATGTTAAAAGGACAGTCACCTTAATAAGCTTCTGACTGATTTAATCTGGAATAGTTTGCGTATCACAATAACAAATAATTGAATAATAAAATAGAAATTCAGGCATGCAGAAAACTATATCCACCCACCCACCTATCTAGCTATCTATCTATAATCTACTACTAGAGGCAACTCTTCTTTACAGCACGATGTCCACTAAAATGTAAATTAAAGAATGAAATTTAAAAATCACTTTTTGGCAATCATCATTGTAATAATTAGTTAAGGTATAAAAACATTAATCTGGAACTAACAGGTAAAAGTAGGGTGAAAAATAGGTTATTCGAAAAGTCTCAAGTATCTCTTCACACAAAATATTCACTGATGATAAAGGGAAAAGAGCAGCTTGATAGTGTGGAAACCTGGGAGGTAACACTGTATTCAACCATCAAAGGAAACATCAGCAGCAGATAGGGAGAAGACATCAGCCACCACTGGATAGGATGCAGCCAGAAGAGCAGAGTCCACCTCTGGGAAATTCTTGCCAAAGATGCTGACCTGCCTCTCCTGGGTGCATTGGGCAAAGCAAAGAAGAACAGTCTATCAAATAACTGTCTTCTAGCGTTAAAACGTGTTGCAGTCATGAAGGTCACTGACTGCGGAGCAGTTCCAGATTGAAGGGGACGGAAGAGGTATGCCAAACAAATGCAGCGTGGCATACTGGATTGGAGTCTTTTTTCACTAAAGACATCATCTGAACAGTCTAAAATTTAATAATAATAACGAACAACCTCTCATATAGTAAATACATGCAAAAAATGTTCCTTCTGGCAATGAAAAGCAGTCTTAAGGTATCATTTTATACCTGACTGTTTTTTATTATTGTCATTTGCTTATCTCCATGTTGGTTTGCTTTGTAATATGATAACTAAAAAGGGTTTATTCTTTGTTTTCTAAGCACTGTTACATAAAATGACTCATAATCCTTACAAAAACTTTATAAAGAAGATTCAATTATTCTCTCCACTTAACAGAAGCAATTAAGGCTTAGAGACTTAAGCAGCTTGCCTGAAGTTGACAGCCAGCGAGGGCAGAAGTGAGTAGGGACCCAGGCAGTCTGACTGCCACACTTGAAACCTTATGAAATACAGCTTCACACATTCCTGCAGGGTTAAGGCACTGGAATCTGGCACAGTTCTTTTAAAAGCAATAAGGTCATGCCATTCCTTCAATCACCAAATCCTCAGACTCACCAACTCACAAATTCCTAAGAATTCATTCTAGGGAAAACTATATGTAGAAGAGAAAAAGCTACACACATAAAGATGTTCTTTATAATTGAAAAAATTTAAATGACCTATAGGGAAATGGTTAAGTAAATTATGATTCATTAACTTGATGGACTATTCTTTAGTCTTTTAAAGTGATAATCATGAAGATATATGGAATGTAGGGAAATAAATATAATGTAATGTAATATTAAATAAAAATACAAACATGAATACTTGAAAATAATTAAAAACTGTGAGTGCATGAAAACAGCAAATGAAAAAGATTCAAAAGTGATGATAGCAGATTAGAGAACGGTGGGATAACTGGTGACTTTCTTTTCCAAATATTTTCATGGTGTCTATAACAAAAATAGAAATCAAACATGCCCAAAACCTAGCCTATGAACAAATGTCTAGAAAGTGATGCAATAGGATCATTTAAATACTTTTCTCCATGTCTCCTTTATGAAGAGATTGATGATGATTATGTCCTTTTACATGGAACATTGTTAAATTTTGAAAATCAGATTACATAATAATATAAACTTTATGATTCAATAGAACACCCATACATATAGAAGGCATAGACTGTAATATTTACAGCAACTCCCTTTATACAGTGAGAATGTAGGGAATTCTTATTTTCTTTATATCCTTTTTGAACTTAGGGTTATACACAGGTATTCATTTCTAATAATATTTTTGAAAACAATTATATAGGTAACTATTGCTAATTTGAAACTATTTAAGAGCAATAGACAGTCCTGACAACCGACTCCCTAATTTCATCAAAAAAAAAAAAAAAAAAAATAGGACAACGGTCTCATATCATTTATTTTACACTCAGAGTCTACTAACTCTGCTCCTTTGGCTCTCTCCTCAATAATTATACTTCATGCTAACAGTGTGAAAATAAGTGCGAATACACCTATATGTACTTTATACACAAGCCCAATACTTACATGCATAGATTCACATAAAGAAGGAAATGCCATTCTTAATGACTTTCTTAGAAGGGTTTAAATAGACTTTCCTCAAAAACTATTTCTTACTATAAACTTTAAAATCTAATAGAAAAATACAAGCTTACAAATTGTTAGTCACATTCCTCAGTGACAGAATACTAAGAAACATAATCCTATTATGTAGAAATACCTAGTGCTTGACAAAAAATTACCTTTATTAAGAACTTTGAATACATCTTAAATGCATTCTATAAGAAGTATACAATCTTGATGAAATCAATATGATATGAAGTTGAGAGAAATCAGGAAAAATAATCTTTAAACAGAAATGAAGCAAAAATCAGAGTTAAAGTTTAAAGGTTCTTAAGAAGAAAAATAATTCCATGATAGATAGAACTAGGTTATGAGCAAACTTCAAGCCTCGCAGAGTTAAGAATTGTCCATCGGGATAATGATGGTGACAAAGGGTTAAGAAATAAACAGCTGTGAGGAGAAGCCTAGAGTGATTAGAGAAGAGAATGTTACGTAGTAGAGCAAAAACCAATTATATGCAAACCTATTAGCTTAAGCCTTTAAAAACTAGAAAGAATTTCATCTATTTGATACGGTTTTAAAATGTTGGTCTGCATGAGAAAATGCATAGTATGACTATCTTATATGTTCTATTATATAAGTATTAAAGTCAGGACTCCAAATAAGCAAAGCCTTAACCATTAAACAACAGATCAATCTATTTACTAGCTCAGATTTGATTGGTTTAAAATTGAGAGTATGATGCCCAAGTTCATCCTAGCGTAAGTGGATCAGGGATAACTCATTACACTTTTCTTCCTCTTGTCAGTTATTAAATAGCACATAGAAGCAATGCAGCCATGCTATCCCTCAAGTTTTCTCTCTTCTGCATATGTCAAACACGATTTTTATTCTCTAAAGCCAGTTCTTCCTTAAAAGAGCTCACCGAAGTTGTCATCCTTCCTATCAGCAGCCCCACTGGGCTCTGGTGAGTAACATCCAGACATTTAAACTCAAAAGCTGCTTCAGAAGGGAGTTATTAAAATTCAAATGAGCTGGGCATATTGAAGGAGAAAACACTCGTTTGCATGCACACCTCCGCATTTGGCCATCCCATTTAGCCCCATAGAGCAGGGTCTGGTTTTGTTTTTGTAAATGGGCTTCCGAGCCTGAGGTCAGCCTCCCACGGCCCCCACTCCTCTGGGGTCATCATTAGTAATGTGTCAGGCTGAATAGATTTTCCTCTGAATCTAGTCAGCAAACCTGACAAGAAGGCAGCCGTCTCCCACAACCTGAAAACTCCCCAAATCGGATCAGTAATATGGCACTTTTTAATGCTTCATTTATCTGTTTTAAGATAACTTTCAGCAAGACTGCACATGATATCATTGATATTAGCTGCACCTGATTTTTCAGTTTTAGAGCAGAACATTTCCTGTTGTGCAATGATTGTGTAATCACAAAAGTGTTATATTTAATCAAGAATTTTACATCAGATTTCAAAGAAAATTCATTTTTGCAATATGCCAAGAAATATGGATCTGGGAAACCAAAATGATACTTTTTCACTAGACAAAATAATCTTATCTTTCATTTTTACCTTAAGATTTTTTTTTTTTTTTTCATGGAAATATCTCACATTATCATCATTTAAAAATTTCTCTATCAGTGAGCGAACTAATAAAAAACAAAGCAAAAATATATACTCCTGGAATTATTCTGGTCATGGAAATCACAGATGCTTGCTTAATAAAAATTCGATTTCTTAATGAAGACATCTCATTACGATATCTATTTTGAAGAGACTTAATCTATAAATATAAGTACTCTATGCATAACATATGACATGCTCATATATAAGGCACAACAATGATATAACCATGTATCAATTTTTACTGAGGATATGTAAAAGCAAGTATGCTAACTCACAACCTTAGTATAAGGGCACAATTTCCAGAACTCCAGAAACTAAAGGAATTTGTATCCAAGACATGAAAGTAGTTTATACTCTGGAAGCTCCAGGGAATACTGTACCAATGGGAAATCAGATGGTGTGACATTAACGTCCCTTCCAATGCCAGTATTTTATTCTTCTACGACCTTCATTAATCAAATTTGCTGCCTCCAGATTTCTTCCATTTTATTTTAATTTGTTTAAAATAATTTTCCCCTAAAATTGGGATTATCTTAATAGCACCAGTTTTGTTCAGACTAACCTAATCAGTCCTTGGGATAATAAAACTAGTAAATATCAATGAAGGAATAACTAATGAATGAAACTGATTCCCAAGTCGTGGACATGATTTTTGGATCCATTTTTCCTCATGGCTCTGAAACAGAATGTATATCATTAAAGAGCATGAATCTAGTAATCCAGTAACTTGCATGACATTATTCTAGCTCCAGTTAAAAACAAAATGGAATTAATCTCTGTCTTCAGGTTACTTGTGCTTTAATGTGGGTGACAACAACAAAGAATCACCAAGGGAAAATGTTTACAGAGGAAAAAGAACATAAGCTGAAAATAAGGCCTAGAACCAGCGATCCCAGCAACATAGAGAAAACCATACAAGGTGCGGGGAGAAGACCTACTTCCAAGTCAGTCCTGGAATATAAACTGTATCCAGGTATATATATCCTTTATAGGTCATACTCACTTGAAATTGACAAGAAAATTAAAATGTACTTATACTTTTGAAATGGCCAGATGGAAAACTAAGACCTCCCCAGAACCCTCCCGGGTTAGATACAGTGATTCCCAAAGACGACAGTGTGTGTATATTTACGTAGACTTACTGCAGTTGGCCTCCTGGCCATCTCTATTACAAAGATGGTCTACCAAAAGAACATATTTACCCCTTTAGATTTATACTAGAGCATTCTATAGAAACATGCGAGGGGTGCACAAACTTACTTAACATGTAGAAAGAATGATAAAATTCAAGAAATGTGCTCACTTGCCTTTTTTTCCGCCTGTAATGAAGAAGCCAATAGCTGCTCTAATAAAACTGCTTTCAGGCAAATAGCTATAGTCAGTAGGAACTGTGGAGACAGAAAATGATCAAATTAACTAGTGAACTTGGCAGGACTAATGAAGGAAAGATAATGATCTCATGCTGCCATATCAACCTAGAGACAAAGCAGAGATGTTTATGCCATTAATCTCAGCACAATACTCTGTGGCTGCAACTAATTCTATTAGATTAAGTGACTGGCCTTGAAGTAATCACTTAGGCTATCCAAGCAAAAATCTAAAACGGGAGTGTACCTAGTAGAGGTTGAAAAACCACAGAGGATGAAATTTTACTGAAGTGCTTAAAAAAATCCTTCCCACGTAGTCACATCAATAGCCCAATCCAGTGACTTCCTCAGTATCAGGAAGGAGTCTGCTGTCTTTTAGGCTGAGACTACCATTCTGGGGGCTATTTCCTGGCATCCTGAGTCAGATAGATGAACCAAGGAAATACAACAATCAGTATTAATAGCAGCCAGTCTCTTACTTTGAAAGGCAGGGACTTCTAAGTGACCAATATGTGCAAATAACCAGATGTGGTTGCTGGCCTGGAACGATGAAGCACTGACATTTATGCTAGCTGAGTCCTGGGAGTTTCCTAGATTCTTTTCTTCTCAGTCCCTCATAATTGTTTCATGAGATGGTTTTTATGGCAATAAATGGCTCAACTGGAAAATTCCATCAGGAACAAGTAGCTGTACTTTTCCAGAACTATAATCGTTTTGTTCTGACGAACCTGGGTGTGAGATGATTCACTGAGACCCGACTTCAATACATATGTGGGATAGACCATGTATCCCAAAACACAACAATTAAAAGCCTAGGAAAAAAAAAAAGCCTGACATAAACATGCTATTTTACCAGGACATTGTGAAAGCATTGTTCTTCAAAACTTGCATTTCCAGTGGTTTCCAAAATGACTAGTTTTTTTTTTCCCCCATCTTAATATGATAACATCTAGCTGTATAAGGTTCATTATGTTGATAAGGCTGTGGAAAAAACGTCCAATTTCTATAGATAAAGAGTAAAAGTGAAGAAAACAGTAATTACAGTGGCACAAGTTCACAATAATGCTGCCTGTACACTCTTTGTCAAGGGCTATGCGAAAGCAGGTTTCGATGAGGAATCTTTGGGACCTAAACCTCTCTGGCCTGGATCCAAGAAAATGAGTGGGTGAAATTCTTTACAGAGCAAGGAGTTGATATAAGATGTAAATTGCAGTATATTACAGAGATGGTTTCCCCAGGAAATCTCCCAGCACAAGCATAAATAAAGTATGTGAGAATTAGAGCTACTTTTGTATTACTTTTATCAAAGAGTTGGAAATAGAAAAAGCCTTGTTATAGTAAGACATAGGATTTCAATTCCAAGGAAGTTTCAACATCTTTAAATGTACTTACTGAATTGTTTTCTCAAAAGTATGGGCCAGAAGAACTCCAGCCCCATATGAAGAGACTTTTAATTTAATATGAATATTAAACAATCTATAATTACATTGAGGAAAGTTAAAAGAACTCTGTATGAAAGTTCAAGGATCCAGTTTCTAATTTTTGGATTTGTTGCTCATCTAATTCTGTGTATAAGTCATGTAATCTTCTTGTACCTCTGGCTCTTCATTTGTAAAACATGGAGTTAGACTGCATGTCTAAACCATCGTGAAGATTTAAGCTTCTAAAGGCCCAAGTCAGCAATCCTCCTCCTAGTGCCCAATGGTCTAGGACTCCAATCTTACCAGAGGTTCTGTTTTGATTTGAGGATATAGTAGACAGATGAAGATGTCCTAGAAGCCAGATTGCATTTGACTGAAGACCAATCACCCCAGAAACACTGATGACCTAGGAATGAAAACATAACAGTTCAATGATGAGGCAAAATGCAATTACATTCAATAAAAGGTTGCTTACAGAATGTCACCAATCTTTATTGAGATGGTACTTGGCAGGTAAGGAGAAGTTCTATGACAAGATGCAATATGTATCTAGAATACTAAACCTGCAACATACAGGTGGTCAACAAGTGCTGCTGATTGCATAAATGAATTAATCAATCTCAAGAGCAAGCACTTGCAGTTGTCTCAAGTTTCATTTGTCAGATCAGTCTCAAAGGAATTTTCAAAAAATGGGAAAAGAAAATGCAAAAAGTGAAAAGAAGCAATACTTACTTAAGAAAACCTCTAAAAATGGAAGGAGATACTATACTTTCCTTTAAGCAATGTTCTATTGTTGCTTTATCTTTCATAATAAATGTCTTTAAAATAACAGTTTTTATTTATAGTCACAGTAGAATTAAGTCACAATAACTGATGTTTGAGCAAAATTCTTTTTTTTTTTGAGAATATTTGCATTTATCCATGCAAGAGAGTTTCTTCTGTTTAGAGATTTATGTTTGTTTTTCAAAGTATGAATTACTAAAACTTCTTTATGTAGTAAGTGTTCTAATCAGCTTTATTTAACAAGGATGAATAAAATTATGCTTAGTAAGAAGTCTAGGATACAAAGTTCTATATATAGTAAGAATACCAACTACACAAAGAAAATGAGAAATATGAATAAATAGTAGTTTCATGATGAGAGGACAATTAAAGATATTTTTTCAGTTTCCTTCATTCTGAACTTTCCAATTTTATGCATTAAACAAAATAAATTTAAAAAACAGTATTTTAAATATAAAACCCTTTCTTAAAAGATGAGTATGTTTATTCTTTAGTCATAAATAATGCTCATAGTGAGTCACCCAAATACTTTGATCAGTGGCATATGAACCTCGTGACCATTTTGCTTCAGGTACCTGCACTGTCTTCCGCTCACCTTCCGTTTTCCTTTCTCCTGAGGAACTGACAATCCTCGCAGGGTCAGGCTTTAGTTTTTAAGGTGAACCAAGGCAACTTAAGTTAACTCAAAAATGCCAGCTTTCTCTTTTCCCAGAGGCATTGCTTATGTGACAGTGAATGCAAGACTATTAACCACTCTAAAATGCCCCTTGAACTTCCCATGAAGAACCAGAGATTTCTCCATTTGCCAAGTAAAACTATTTGCATCATGGAAGAGAAAAAAAAAGTAACAACAAAATAGAGTTTCCTTTTCCCCACATAAGGATTTTCAATTCTCTTCTCACCTGAGTTAAGGTTCTAACGACTTCATGAAGTCTGCCTTGAAAATGAGAGCTCTGGGTGGCTTCTGACTTTAGCTGAAAGGAAAAAAAAGAAAAAAGAAACATCAATCCAAACATTCCCCCCAAAGTAAATAATATTCTCAATGAATGAACTGTCATCTTCTGAGCTATGGAATAATTTATTAGGTTCTTATATTTTAAAAACAAAACCTATGAGCTCCTTGAGGGTAGGGTCTATGCTTTATTCATCATTGCTTTCCTAACACAAGTTCAGTGTAAAACATGTAGGAGTCACTTACTAAACCATTACCGTATGAACAAAAGAGTGCCCCAGAGTTACTTGCAAACTTATGCATTAATATGACCACTGTGGAAAATATCCTTAAGTGAAAGAACAATTAAATATTATTAACTTAAACATTACAGATACAAAATAGAAATTCTTATGAATGACTTCTGAAATTTCTTGTGATTCACTCTTCTCAGGCAGGGAACTTTATGGAAAATACATAAGCCAACTAGGTCTAAGTACTATAAACCAAATAAAAAAGGAACAAATCTCTATAGAAGGAATTCTCAGCCAAGACCAATTTTTCACACATCAAGGTATTGAAAAGTTCAGTAATAACCATTACCAGGAACATATATTCTTCTGGCCTTGAGATACTGATACTGAGATACTGAATATACAACTCCTGCTGTGGTTATGTATACATTTAGGTTCCACCCAACCTTTTTTTACCTGCATTACATCCCCTTCAGAGCCTGCCAAGGCCACCATGCCATGAAGAGCTGCCAAACAAAGCATTGTGGGAGTGCCCTGAAAGCAAAGCATCAGAATAGGTCAAGAGGGAAATGGCCTTGGATTTGAATTCTAAAAAAACATATTGTATCAAAGAGAAATAAATGGTACTAAATTTATAGAGTCAATGTAATCTATATCACGGAACTAAAAATGCCAACAGACTTAAAACAAGTCATAAGTTACAACTGATCACAGGTGGCTTCTTGTTGATTTTTATTTTTGAAAACCACAATGATGTTTTAAAATTAAAACACTAAAATAAAATAGGCAGTTTAAAAAAAAAAAAAGGTTAATCATTGACAGGAAGTATCATTTCTAAGGGATTTAAAGTATGTGCCTCTTTTATTTGAACTTGACTATTCTTTTATTATTAAGCTATATATTTTAGCAGCACCTATAAATGGTTCAATAAAGTAGTTCTTTTCCCATTATGAAAATATGAAATAATATGCAGGAGGTGGCTTCTACCTCGGTTAGAACAGTCTTGATCCAGGCAGGGAGCAATTTGTTGCCCAAGTCCTCAGCTTTTCCATGTCCACACACAGACAAACCATAAACTATGTTTCCTAAAGCCAGGGCAAAACCTGAAGTCTGTTATAAATAAAAACAAGGAGTAAGAACATAGAACAGAAGCTCAGATGAGGAATGCTTATACATACATACATATCAACATAAGCACTTCCAGAGGCTTCCTTTCACACTGACACAATCTTTTGCCATCAAAAATTGGAGATGTGTAGTTATTTAAAATCTACACTTTGCTTTGCAGCAGAAACTGCAAGAAATTTCACTTCAGTGAGTAGTTTATTTTAGGGAAATAGTACTCAAACGATCCAAATTTTCAGAAGAGGCAGGGTGAAAATACTGAGGTATATCACACAAGCCTATTCAACTCCTAAACAAGAAGAGAAAATGTCCCATAATGAACACGGTAAATGCAAACTTCTACTTTTTGGTATTGCAAAACCTCTTCTGAATGTAACTTAGAGCAGGCATATCACCATAAAAAGGCAAAGGTACAATATAAGCTTATAACCTGCGCAACCTACAATAACCTACTATGACTAAAATGAACACTTTGGAAAAATCTTTAAAAAAGTTGAATTGTGGAAATTCTATAGTTTAAAATTTTTTATTGTGATAAAATATACATAACATAAAACAACATTTAAAAAAAAATTTTTTTTTTTTTTTTTAAGGAAAGGTATAGGCAGGAAAGAAGGCAAGTACGCAGGCAGGCAGAAGAAGAGAGGAGGAAAAAGCATTTTATTTATTTTTATTTATTTGTACATCCTGGTTGTTCCCTGCCACCCAGAATGCAATTCCAGATGTATGTGGATTGTGCAAGCTGGAGGAGGCAGACCTAACCGCTACTCCAATGGGCATGCATCCTAATCATTTAAGTGTACACTTCAGTGGTAGTAAGTACATTCATATTGTGCAACCATCACTACCCATCTCCTGAAATCTTTTCCTCTTGCAAAACTGAAATTCCACACTTAGTAAATAATAGCTTCTCCTTGCCCCTCCTCATCACCAGTCAACCATCCTCTCCTTTCTGGCTCTGTGATCTTGGCTCATTCATGCGGGAGCATATGTCAGAATTTCCTTTGCTTTTAAGGTGGAATAGTGTTTCAAAGGGAAGATTTTAAAGGCCATTTAATTAAATTCTCAGGTATTTAAACTATCCTATACATATTCAGTCCTGAGCAGATTCCATCTTGAATGTGCTGGCTTGACCTTACAGAGTTCTTCATGCATTCATATCTTTACAAAGCGTTGTCTCTCGTTTACAAACTCTTATATTCCCTAGCCACATGTTTTAAGATTTTATAAATACAGAGCTATAGTTGCTTTTTGTATTCAAGCAAAGGAAAAAAAAAACTTAAAAAAGAAGATATGAGATAAGGAGAGAAAAAAAAATCTGTGTTGGCTATATCTGTGAAAATAGTTAAAAGAAAATGGTTGGAAGTTCCTCAGTTCTGGGCATGAAAAATATGCCATTATAATCTAATTCTGAGTGTGTTAAAATTAGGTCTTAGCAGCAGCCCGAGACCCACAGAGAGAAATAATCAGGGCACATTCCAACCTGCTGGTTGTTCTCTACTAATAGTCGAAGCTTGTTCATAACATCTTCAGCCTCCTCGGCCTCAATAATTCCAGCACTGAATGCTGATGCACATACACAGCTCAAGGTATAGGCAAGGACCTGAGAAGAAAAGACACAGAAAAAGGTTTCTTCATGAGGGAAAAAAAAAAAAAAAAACCACACAGTTTAGTTGATACAAATGTTCTGTCCAAATTCTCCCCAGGATAAGGATTAAGTTCAAATATACATACAACAGGCTGGGCATTATTTTGTTGCCTGACTTGTAGTTTATATGAGGGTTATAAAGTGAGACTCATTATTTACAGCTAGAATTGACAGAGGCGAGATTCAAACCCAAGTCTTTAGACTCCAAGTAAAACTTTCCTCATTGCCTTATGTCAGAATACAGCATCTATCAACAGCAAAAGCAGCTTTTTAATCACTAGTGGACACTACTAATTTCCATGTGCTCTGAGTCAAGGCCAAACAGAAGAGGAAGTTCAATGTGAAACCCAGTTATATTAAGACTCTCTAATGGAAGCCACAATGCACAGAAATGTGAGTTTTAGAGTCAGATGAGTTGTATAGAAGAGAGATAATGGGAGAAAGTAAATACATGAACAAAGTAAGAACAAAAATAGTGTTGGAAGTAGAGAGACAATACTCAAGTCTATATCCCAAACTGACTATTTATTGGTTAACTGACTTTGGGTAAGTCAATTAATCTATTTGAGCCTTAATTTTTCCAAAGCAAGATTAATCCCCAGTTGCCTTGTATTTTCATGATGAAGCCCTCCTTATAAAGATGCTGTTTAGACATAGTAGAAATTTTTACCTCCTAACAGTGGTTGAAAATGCATGAAAAAAAGGAGTGTTTTTTAAGGTAGAAACTGGATAATAAAACATCAGAGGGGAGAAAAACAAAACTGCTTGCTCAAGGCCTTATAAACCAAAACAACAGGGCAGACAGAGGCATCCATTATAAAAACCTGGCTTTCATTTATTAATCAACTTGTTCCTTGGTGGCAAGATTTTCTCCTTAGGCTTTTTTTTTTTTTTTTTTTTAAATGTGTACTTTTAAATCATGCTCCACACTGCTTTAAAAATGGAAATGTAGTGCATGTCTTAGAACAAAACTTCAACCCTCTGTGCCCCAAAGAAATTCACCAATTCAACAAGTCCTATTGCTGAGAGCACAGGAGCCAGGCAGGGAAACACAGCAGCCATTATGTAGTCATCAATAGCTTGTGGGCAGGCTGGGGGAAAATAGAATCTGCTCTAATGAGAGCGAGAATCTGGCCAGGCCAAGAGGCCGTCCCTCCCCCCGCCCCCAAAAAAGAGCGGGGGCACAGGAGGTTCGGCTTCACCTGGACACAGCAGAGACACATGGCTACGATGTTCCTCTGCACACAGTTAGCACACATGGGCTGTGGGACAAGAACTGCAATTCTGCATAGTTTTGTACCATAAGAGAAAAATCTTCATAAAGTGTGGTAAAGGGGATTTCCTCAATCATCTTTCATGCTAGCTGACATTTAAAAAAAAAATCAAATGCCTTCTGGATCCATAGTTGCTTAAGCTTATTCCTGGCCATTTTTAAAGTTACATTTGGCTTGCACATAATTCTGAAAATCTCTATTTAACCTTCCTCCAGAAATTGCAGTGCTTCCTAGAAAGTGCCGTCTGGTGATGCTGACTTAGGTTTTTGCATTCACTAAAGGCTCTTATCTTCTATGCCATATTGAAGTCTAAGTCGATTTAAACAGCTGCACAATTTGAAAGCCTCCTGATCTAATACAGGTTGTTTCCCAGTCAGATTTTCTCCTGATCCCAACTGAAAATGAGGAAGAATTTAATTTCAAGGTTACTAAAACAGGTGAAGTAGAAAATAGGCAGCAACAGGAAAACAAAGACAGCAGAGAGAAGAAAACTGTCCCCTCCATTTCCTACCTCCTGAAATGTTCTGCTCTGGTTCCCACTGTCGTCTAGGTATGTGGAGAGCTTGCGAAGTGATGCGGCCACGTGGACTCTCGACTCCATTTGGCTGCTTTGGCTCATGAGGGACAGGACAAGTCCAACTCCCAGGATACAGCCTGTGCTTGGATGCCAGAAAAGAGAAGGCGTTAAGTCATCACTCTTCACTTCTCACAAGCCTTTACAGCAGAGGCAGGTACTGAATGTGCCTGGAATAGAAGGGTGTCCCCCGAAACACACAGGTCGACCCACTTCCGCCTCAGAAGTAAAACTTGATGTCAGAACTGTCATCTATGCTCATGCTAATGTGTGCTGCACCCACTGGAGAAAAACTAAACAATGGCATGAAATAGTTTCACTTACACTCTGTGGTGAGGACACAAGGAGGCATGAGAATAAAGCCAAACCAGCTCGATCCCTGCACTTGGAGAAATGCGGCAGCACTCTCTCCGCCAGCTTCCCCATCACTGTGTTGAGTGCACTGTGAGTGAGCACATATGCAGAGAAAGACTGCTTTTCAGGATATGAGCCGAAGACATCTGACTAGAAACAGGGTGACTAAATGCAAGGCATGATTATGAGGTACTGCTAAGTGCTTCGTGTTTCCTAGTCAACTTCAACAAGTGGAATTTCTTTCTTGAAGAAACTGTGTATTTGTCTATGCACAATGACATTAATCCTCTTCTCCCCTCTGATCTCTCAGAGTACTACTGGGTCAGGAGAGAAAATGGACAAATGACAGGCTTGTCAAAAGTTAGCCCATGTGACAATTCAATTGGAATCTTGGGCTTTGTGCCCCAATTCTCCTGAAAGAATACATATCCACTGAAAGAAAAGAACTGTTCTCTCTGAAAACTTCTAGTTAGTATGATAAGGCAAAGCAGCTCAATTTTTTACTTTTTAAAGCAAGTTGTTGTCATTCATTATTGCTCTTTTTCAAATGGAAAAAATACTGAGTCTTTTCAGAAATCATCATCACTCTGGTTTGGCTTCTTTCTTGATAGCTGCTGCTTGAGAAGACATTCCAGGGCCTTTCTCCAATAACGTATTTAAGAGTCAGCATGTCATTTTCTCTTAAATAGCAACCATCTCCTTGGCTGGATCAAGGACCTTCCCACTATTTCAAGAGCATGTTCCTTTACTTCCCTTAATACCTCTATGCAAAGTGAGCATCCACATGTGCCAGGAGATGCCCAAAGGGTGGAGGTGATGTGATTTGCTCATGTAGTTTCCAACAGATGTACAGCCAGAAGACAGGAGTTTTTAAATCTAATACTTCTGCTCCATCAGCCAAGCCCAAGGCCCTTTACCCTTTGTCACGATGGACCCCTATGAGAAGGCAACATACCTCCAGTTTGCTTTTCTAGTTTATCCTGCACAACAGCTTGGCATTAGAAGTTACTACAGTAATAATCCATCATTAGCTGGGCAGAACAGCTTAACAAAAAGCTCAACGAGCATAATACCTTTCTAACGAGTTAAATGTACATCTTGAGTATTGCCTGATTTTGAGACAAATCATATTTTGGAAAGAGGAAGGGCTATTCTTGATTAGTATGGATTTAAAGTCTTTGTCTTCATTTAAAATGTATAGGGAAGAATCTGAACTACAGTGATGCATATAAAAAGTCAAAAGAATTAGACAAAGATATGATTAGACAAAAACAGATGAATTCTTTGAAAAAATTTGATTTTTGCTCCCTCTGCTTATTTAGAATTATCCATACTTAAGATTTCAGATATTACTGTCCGAAGGACACCTTTTCTAGCCAGCAGGGAAAAAGCAAAACCAAGCTTAATTTTTTTTTAAAGGAAAGACAGGAGTGAAGGTGAGCAGGCAGACATGCAGGAAGAGCGAGGAGGAAGAAGCACTTTTATTTTATCCTTACTTAGTTGTTCACATTGGTTGATCCAAACCCCACCCCTGGACCTGGGACTCAAACCCGGGGCATGTAGCTTCCTCCTTTCGAGGTAATTGACCAAATCACTGTTCCACCAGGTGTGCCGACAAACTTAATTCTTTAGTTGGAGGCAATATTATGAGTGGTAAAACTCAATGACTGTATCATCCAAGATTTAATCAAGTAAACTTGAATTCTATTTCTTTACAGACTAATTTAAGAGAGACAGGTTTTAGGGACATGTGAAAAAAGGATTCCTCTCAAAGGTCATTTGTGTGTTGTGTTTCGTGTTTCTGAATAAATAGGCAGGTATCTAAGTCTTGCCTTTTGGGTTGTCTGGGCACATAAAAATCTTTGTCCTCTGGACTGAAGCTCCTCCTTAACCATCCCAAGGCACACAGGCACACAGGCTCAGATAAAGATCCCATTTACCTAGAAATTATCATAGCATAAATATTTTTGTTAAGATAATTACCCAATGATTCTAATTTGGTAACTGAAAATCTAAATGATACTAATGATTCCAATCATTGCTACAATGCTAGCCAGCTGACTATTGTCATATATAAAGATATAATCTATATATGTGTGCCCATATAAATAGGTTAGAATATATGCATCTATCCATCTTCTAAACTATTTTCTTCTACTTTGTCTCAATTTTCTAGTTTGTAACAAAAAAGCAGTTCTAACAGGATATTCTTATTGTTTCCTTCTGATTGCTAAGCCTTCCGTTTTGATGTGCTTAGTTTTGTCCTAAATCTTAAAGATCACCCCAGGTGCTTACTTCAGCATTTCTACACATTTATCTCATTCTAGCTTCCCTTTGCTATGTCTGCCAGATCCAAAGAATAGCTTGGGGGAGGTAGCTCTCACATCTTTCTGTCCACTGAAAACAAAAGAGTTAAGTGTCAGTTTCTCCAACAGATGAAATAAAAATGAATATGACATTAGGTAGACAATTGAGGCTTCACAATTGTTAACATAAATCTTTTATAAGGATACTAAAATGATAAAGAGAATATGTTTTAAAATTAGATGCTCTATTACGTCATCACTTATTTGAATCTCTTATCCATGTATATCAAAAGAAATTCTAAGACTTAAAAGCTATGTAATTTTAATATATCTACTGCTATGTCAAGTGAGATATAATGGTATATTATATACTATTATATTTTATATTATATATTATCAGAGATGAATCTTCAATTCCCTAGTTTACTAGGGAATCCTGCAGATTAAGTATTAGGCTATCTAATAATTAGTTCTAATAACTGATAACATTTGTATAGCACTTTGCTCTTTACAAAGTGCCACACAAATGTTAATGTATTTGTAGAAGCGCAATAGTAATTTACCAATGCTCGGGTCATCCTTGGATAGCAACACTAGTTAAGGCTGTAAGGATTACAGTGGCAGAGTAAGTACCACTAGATGGCAGCAAAATGTAAGTGAAAAGACTACAAACACAACCAGTCCAGGTGCTTGCTTTTCTCAGCAGGGACGTGTCCATTAAATCAGGGAAGCGTGGTGAATTTGCTCTGGGTGAATTCTATCACTTGAGGTAGCATGCTTCCACTCCCAGATCTATTAACTCCCTCCTGGTAACACTTCCACTATCTCCTTTGAGGTAGGGCTGCCCTCGACGCCTGCAATATCATTAGATAGGGGAATACTTTATGCCATGAGCCAGGCATTCAGACCAGTGTCTAGTTAGAATCAATCTCTCTCTCTCTAACGGTGGGCAACACCTGCATGTCAGAATATATATACATATATATAATGTAAACATCATACTGTCAAGTTTCAAATCATTCGCTATTGAAATGTGTTCTCTACATCATACTAAGCAAGAGAAAGAAAAATGTCTTTGAAATCAGAAAACCTATGCTCCTCTCCTAGCTCTGCCACTTATTGTATGACCTTGAATGAGTCTCCTATTTGATATTCACTTTCTTTATCTGCAAATCAAAGTGATGATCCTTCCTGCTTGTCTATCACTGCTTATATTATAATTAGGACTTAATTACATCGGAGAGGGATGTGAAAATGTCGAGCATAATATGAGGCTGTTCAGTAAGTATTAGTTACACCTAACACCAAACAGAGAACTACAGTTATATCCATAAGGCATTATGGAATGACAAAATAAGAAACTTTACTAATTGTAGGAACAACAATTTAGAGAAGACCAAGGGAGGCTTTCTTGAAGGACCTGAGCTTTTAAATGGGCTCTGAAAGACAAGCAAGATTTTACTAAATGGACAGGACATTTCTGATGGCCCTATTTTATTTTCCTTTGCAAGTTTAAGTCCCTAATCTAGGACTTCCCTTCCCTCCTCTCCCAAACACAGTTGTTTACTAAGATTAAAGAAAAAAGATAAGAATGAAGAAATAAGGATCTCATTAACAATTATTTAAAAGTTAAATATGCTTAGACATGTGAAATTTTAAAATACAAAAATACCCAAACTGAGCAGAATGCAGTTATTCCCAAGGTCTTCCCTTCATTCAAACAAATTCCCTGCAAACTAATAGAGACAATACATGAAAGTCATTCTCAAATGTTTCAATTGAGTGAAAGTTTGCATCACCTTAACTTGAAATTGCTTCCTAATTTTATAATACACTGAGCTAGTTATGATGAACCCCTTTTGGGAGAAGGCAGGAAGAAGAAAGCAGGGAGGGGGAAGGAAAGGGAGAGGGAGGGAGAGTGGGAGAGGTGGGAGAGGAGGGGAGGAAGGGAGAGAATGGGAACAAGATGTAAATGAATCAATGAATTGAAGGTTAGAACATATAATCTGTTGAGTTTCCTAGTTGCAATGAATATCAAAGGATTCAAACTGAGGTTCTAAAACACAAGGGAATTCAAAAAGGTATAATGTGGGTCCTCAACAGTGTCACTATTTCAGAAAGCTCAGTAAAATCATATATTCTCTCACACAAATCACATAGACTGAAACATCAAATACTCACTAAACAAGTAAGTTGCACATTGTTTTTTGAGCTATTCTTTCCTGATTATTTTTTTTCATTTTGTAATATTTCATGACCAGAATGAGAAGAAATTATAATTTAAGATTATTAGCTTATTAGACAAATTCTTAAAAAGCATGAGTTCTATGAAGGATAAAGATCTAATATTAAAGAGGCTGGGAATCCCTGGCGTAACCTATGTTTGTTTCTATATTGGTTTCTCAGTCATGGGATTTCACAGGGAAATCTCCATCATGTGTCAAAGACTCTCTTAGTACAATTAAATCAAAGGGTTTCAACAGATCTTTAAAAAGATTAAGCCATGCATACAAATCCCCAGATATATGCCTTATATAAATATAAGATAGAACTAAGGTATAAGTAACTTAATGACAGACACAAAATCACATTTGTTGCTTTGTTAGATAATCGAAGTAAATTATCTATTGCTGAAACATGGTTTTACAAAACAAGTACATTTTAATTATAGATTTTCGTTTATTACTGAAAACTCTTTGCAAAAGAATTCAAGGTTAGGTCCTATGAATATTTCACCACAGAATGCAAAGTTTATGGCAGAGAAAAAAACCAATTTCTAATTTATTAGAGAATAAATGAAATCAACATACTTGTATTCAAGACTGGTGTCAAAGCAGCAATTTTCCAAAGCATCCAAAGACTTCATCAGAAGAAGGTTCATCTGCTGGCCAGATATATCGCTGCACAAATATCAAAGGGAAAAATGAATTAGTTAAAATCATTCAACTGTCAAAAAAATACTTACTATATAATATTTTGCTTTCAATATTTTACTGATGCCAGCATTTCTTTAAAAAACAGAAAAATATTGATAATTCACATATACTTATTTTGTATATAGAAAACTAAGTTAGATAATTTATTCAATAATTTGGTTTCTGAATATTATTATCACTTATAAACCAATAAACTTTAAAATAGCTACTTTCACATTTATCACACCATTCAACTTTTAAATCACTGAAGAAAAGAACAAGCAAGAATTCCAGAAAACTATTTCTAAGAATGCTAATGTGATTTTCTGTAGAATATCTGATAATTCACTAAGTTGATATTACAAAGTATCATTCCAAATCTCTTGTTTACAATGACTGTTACTTCATTAATTTTTTTTTATTGAAATAAAAGCACTGTAACACTATATAATGTGCATCATTATAAATCAACATTGACATATATACTGCATTAGGTTCACCACTAAAAGTCTAATTCTTTCCTTCACCATACAACTGACCCTTTTACCCGATTTTCCCACCTTTTCTTTCTCCCCCTTCCCTTCTGGTAACCACAGATTAGGCAAAGACAATTACTTCTGATTTCATGTCTCAGTTGTGGGGGTTATAAATTCTATTCCCTTACTTACTTTTTTTTTTTCCAAAGGGGAAAAACCCAACTGTATATTTTCTGCCTTTATAAAGTAATTGATAATAACTTTTATAAGTGCCTTGGTAAGAAGGATGACTTGAGTAGTTAAATAAAATTTAAAATATAGTTTCGTGGCTGCTTTTTGGGGCAAAGTTGTAGTCTTTATTACCACCACTTTGTAATTAAGGACTTCCTACAGATCAACTCTGCTGCTGCTGCCTCAGTCTTCGCTAAGTGGAATGCAGTCCCAGAAACACCACCAGGCAGACAGAAGCTACAGTCTTTTTAAACCAAACTATAGCAGTTTTGTCTGCGATGAAAGATTACATTTTCAAGCACCCTGCCCCCATCCCCTATATTTTAATAACCTTAAGTAAATAAATCCTATTATAGTTGTTCTCTACAGTAAAATATACTAAAATATCCTAAACAAATGCTAAAGATACTCCACTAGCATCTTCTGGAGTTACGACAAAAGCAAGAAGCTTTGGGATAATATGCTTTCCTGAATAAATTTTAGACTGGAACTTAAATTTAGGGAGTTTTTTCATAAGCCTTAGTCAAAAATAAAAGGATTGATTATCATAATTCTCTTATGAAAGGTGATTTTTTATATTTAAGATCAACGTATTCCCCCTACAGGCCATTTTTGGCCCCGTTATTTGATGTCATTGACTAGTCAATAATCTATGAGTTAAGTCAACTCTAAATAAGTCAATAGTTCTCAAAACACCTTAATTTTAGAAAAAAAGAAACTTTCTCCCCAAATGTCATCATCTGGTGATGTTGTCTTTATTTAGTAAGATATTTATTAGTACCAAAATACTTCATTAGTACAAATATTTCATACTCCTCTACTTCGAGAAATTAGAAAGGTGGGGACCATGAATAATCACGCCAGTGAATGCAGTACTAATATACTGGCCAAAAGAGTCAAACATGATATTAGGACAATGTTAAACTTTTCAGTTCTTCTGAGGGCACTCAGTCTTGGGAATAGATCTCTGGCACCTTCCTTAGGGTTCTCTGCAGGCACAAAGTTAAGTAATACAGATTGAGGCATGGCGGAAACCCATGGAATGGGAACCAGGAATAAATGCTTTAAGTCACTCATCATAGGTTTCTCCAGGTAGAGTGATGAAATTAACAATAAAAGCAAGCTTGTCAAGTCTTAAAACAAATAGCATCTCATTCTAAACTAATGAGAACGAGAGCTAGAGCCAAGCTCGGATGAAATGAGTTGCCTAGAATTAAATTGCCATGGTTCATTTTTAGTTGTAAAACACGTTGCTTGAAAAGATACTAAAGAAAGAGGATGAATGCAGATGGTGAAGAGAATCCTGTTTGTAGTATAGTAGTAAAGAGAAAAAAATCACTTTTGAATTTTGTCTTTTAAAATACTTTGTGTTCTGTTGCACATACAGGCAATTCACACGCAAAGGACACTTTTTGTTCATGTCCAGAACTGAGCCTATCTATACTTGATGCTGGTGATTGGAAGAGAAAGAATATTCTGGAAATGTTTCATTTATGATCACAAAGACGAAGTCAATCATTGACAGATGTTTTCAAGAACTAGAAATGATCATTTAAAATATAGTATTTCTCTAAATCAACAGCAATTGTCATCAAGGTTTCACATAGGGTGTTTGCACAACTATGTAAATAAAAATTCAAATTTAAACACTGGCTTCAAATTGAAATTTAAATATAACATAATGTTACCCAGCTTATCCACATTAATATCATTTCTTACTTTTGGACAGACCATTAATTTCTGCCAACCAGAGAAGTTTAAGGTATCTAACAGAACAGGGTGCCTCTCCCTGACCATCCTATTTCCAATGCAGTGAAATAGGGCTAAATTTTAAGTTAGTTACACCTAAATATTCATGATACTCAAATATTCATGCTGTACTATACTATAATCAATCTGTGTATATAAAATTCCAATATTTGTTATAAAATAAAAAGCAAGTATAATGAACAAAACAAAGGTAGATTCATGCACAAGAAAACTTTCCCATTTAATGGAATTTTCCACCTGGGTCTTTGATAATCCATTAGCTCCGTTCAAGGGTAAGCTAGCAGTCCAAAAATGAGTAATCAAACTGAATAAAGTACACAGTATAAAATGCACAGATTGACTCTTTAAGGATTATAAAAATGTAGAGAGGGCACAGGATAAAAGCAATTTGAAACTGGTACATGCAGTTCAGTTCTCAGGTGAGTCAATGATTCCCAGCACCCCAGGATGCCCCACTATTTTCCTCCCACTTTACGGTGATATCAATAAAGGATCAGCAATAATGTTCACCCTTTTAGGTGTTCCCTGCCACACTGCCCCATGCCCCCACCCCGAAAATTTTCTTTTTATTTATAGCACTGTGAGATTAAACTTTGCCCCATATCTAGCACTCAGATGTATCCAGGGCTTTCTTTTTAACATTAAATGATTTTCAAGTAATCCATCACTTTAATAAAACCAATCCTTGAAATACATGAATATCGATGATGGTATTTCAGAAAGATAAAATTGACTCATAAAGGAGAATAAAGGATCAATTTACCCATCTCAGAAAGTTTAGCAACCATTTTGCTCAGATATAAAGTTTATGTGTATATATTTGGATTAAAATCCTACACCTAAATCACAAGGAGGAAAAGCAGGGATATTTTAAAAAACTGTACCTGAGTTTCTCCTCACATAAGCGAGAAAGAAACATCCCCAAAGCAAGGCCCATGTGGATTTGCACGGCTTGAGACTCATCAGCACTTGGTTTCCCAGGTAACCTGGCAGTCAGCATGTTCAGGATTTCCTCAACCTTCTCTTTGCAAGAGATAATGAAAACTGGCACAAGGAGAGACAAAGCCGTGGCGGCAGCAGAACGGGCAATGGCACTAGCTGTGTTTTCACCAGAATAGGATTTCTAGGACAAGTCAAAGAAAGAAAACATAAGTTGGTTTTTTTGCTTAAAGCATATAGGAGGTTACCTATTAAAAAAACACTGTACAACAACACAAGCTTCCCTTAGATTCATCACTCCCTAAATCAATTTTTTTGTCTACAGTTTGTTTTCATACTTACTGAGATCATCTGCTACTAAGAAAACAATTAAATAATAATATCCTTTTATATCTGAAAAATAAAACACCCCCAAATGTTAAGTGTCCCCACGTAAAGCATGTGAATACCCTCACTATAAGGACGGAAATGATTTTAGTGTCTGAAAGCCCACATGTGTATATAATGAAAAACCCAAAGTGAAGTTATCCAAGTTTGGAAAAACCACCAAGCCACAATATGTGTCCAAAAAGCTAAGAGTTTTCTGGGAGAGGAAAAAAAGGAAGGGGGAGTCTAAGTTGAGTATGGTAGAAGAAGAGTAAGTTTAGCACCGGGATCTATTGGCAGATCTCCCAAAATTTTTGGTAGGAACGCTTCCCAGTAAATGGATTATTTCCTACAGGGGGTTAATTCCTTTTAATTAAAAAGTAAGCTGAAATCCTAAAAGCCTCTGGTTACATAGCAATAGCCAGCTATTCAAAGTGAAATGGAGAGATCTATACGTTCCTTTCATATGTAATTATGGGCAAAGAAATGAGTAACAGCACTAATAAAATGACAAGGCGATTGAATGTGAACAGTTTCCATAAAAATTCCACATTAAAGAGTTCTACCAGACATTTTCTACATTTACAAATATGTCTCAAGTGAGGAAGAAAGCCTATATTTCTCATTATTACCCATTTCAGTTTTCAGACATAGCGTAAGGGCCTTGTTTTCTCTTGGAGTCAAAGCACATTAAAAAGTGTTCTTAATTCTATGCCTATTTGCTCTTTAAGCTTTAATAATTTAAGGATAAAATCAAATACATGCTAAGGTATTCTTAAAGTTAATACAGCACTACTGTAATGACAATCTTACTCAAAATTATTCAGGTGCTAGGACACTGGAAATAATGGAAGTGGCTTTTGAAACAGGGTTTTGAACAAGATAATACTGCAGAAATCACAAAGGTAAGAGACAAGTTAGTAAGCTAAGTTAGTGAAGAGATCATTTTTATGGATTTGCAACAACCAAGCAGCATTATCAGAAATCTCATATCATATCCTGTCCTAGCGAATAGCTCAACCAGCTAACTACTGCAAAGACTTCTGTATGAGCTCAACACATTTTCATGCACATGAAAAAAATGAGAACATTTCTGACAGGAAAAGAATTGTTGTAAAGAAATGATTTCTTTGAGCAAAATCCACCTTCCAATTACATTATCTAGTAAGTCATATTTTGTTCTCATGTTTAGTTAAAAATCTAGCTCCAGACCTTAAGCCCCAGGGATACATACCAGGTCCTCCCAAGGGCTGGAGGACAGAGGCACGCGAAGGCCTAAGGCAATGGCGTTTCAGGTTAAATTCATGATCTTAGCAACAGTTCAGGATCTGTGCTATATTTTTATTCAAATCAACTATAATCCTTTGCCACTCAGCTGATTGTCCCATGATCACTCTAATTCCCTAAGCAGTGAAGAGTGATAAGGTAGAACCAAAATAATTCCACACAAATATAGAAATAAAGCATGTAGTCAATAAAAGAAAAATGAACCCAAAACAAAAATGTTTCAGATTTAGGATATGTACATGAAGAAAGAGAATGACTAAGTACAACTGAAGTATGATCAACATTACTTTGGCTTTTAAAATATTTTTTCCAGAAATTATATAATTCCCACAGTCTTCATGAAGTTGGCACAGTATTAATTTTTACCTTCATTTTACAGGTGAGGAAAATAAGATGATGGGCTACATGTCAGTTAACAGTCATTAAACTAGCAAGAGGTAAAGGCAGGGCTACAATCACTATAAATAAAATTGCTCAATCCCCACATTTTATGCATAAGAAAACAAAGGTCCATAGAGATTAAGGGAGCTGTGCATGGCCATAGAACTATGACTAGAAACTCAATGTCCCTAATTTTCAGCCAATGTTTATTTTATTGCAACTGTAGTTTTCGACTCTGACTACATGCTAGAATATATGCAGAAAAGCTTCCAAAATGTAGATACCTGGGGCCCACTCACGATCAATTAAATCAGAGGTCTACACATTAGTATTTCTTCTCTCCCTCCCCCCCAACCCCTCTCTCTCTCTCTCTCTCTCTCTCTCTCTCTCTCTCTCTCTCTCTCTCTCTCTCTCCCTCTCTCTCTCTCTCTCTCTCTCTTTCTCCATATATATACATATATTTTCAGAGTTTCCTAGGTGATTCTAAAGTGCAGTTAAGGCTGAGAATCCTTACACAAGATCATGGATTTCACATGAACAACTGATATAAGAAAAGTCAATCCTTGTGTCTTCTGATCATTTTTATTTTTCACTTACATAGTAAAACCAGGAGAAAAGTTGTCCTTTAGGTTGGTAATGGCTATCCACAATGACCAGGAGCGTATCAAACACCATAGGAACCCACTCTTTCATTGAAAGAAAATTAGGTTGAACCTGTAGATGAAGAAAACATGAAATGGTAATGTAAAAGAGAAAAAAATCTGAATACTATTTCTAGAGCCAAGGTATAACCCAGTGTGGTATTAAAGAATGAAGTACTGTTCTCAAAAAAGTAAACTTCACTGGGCAGTGACATGCATAGGTATTTAACAAATACACAACCTCCCCTGTTGCCTGAACAGGACAAAGATTTACTTATAATACAAAACATAGCAGAGGTTAAAGTATGGGGGCTATAAAAGAGAACACAAACCACAAACGAGAGCTCTTCCAAGAGGAGAATGTCACAGTTAAAGGGAAGAATGTTCAGAGAAGCCAATTCAAAATTTTCCATTCCTGTGGCTTATAATTTCACAAAGGAGGCAACAAGCAGCCTGAAAATTGTGATACCCACCTCTAGCATTTCTGCTTACTCTCACCATATATCTTTAGTTCATAAATCCTCATCACAATATTTGCTTGTCTAGTTAGGTATGCCAACATAAATGATACTCAGTTTGGAAAAGAAGATGAAAGAGAATGCAGAAAACAAACCAATACAACAACAAACCACAATTCATTAAAAAGAGAACTTGGTTTCCAAAGTCAGTCATGACCATGGGTATAAAAAGTATCCACAACTCACATGGTAACACTCAAGTAATGCAAATTACAAAGGTCAGTACAGTGTTAAGCATCACCCTGGAAATGACTCCTTGGATCAAACAAGGCTTCCTTTTAAAGAGCTTTAGTTGTTGATCATCTGTAGATAGAATGAACTTTGAAAACTTCAACTTTAATCAAATAAGGATGTCTAGAGTTTGTGCTGTATAATAGCTAAAGGCAAGGTCATGAAGAAAATAGGCAAAGCCCCATTTTTGGGCTGTGTGGCTTCTCAGTGTTTTGTGTATTATGTGTTACAACACAGAACAAAATGGTGCAAGAATAAAGAATAAGAGAGCCTGGAACTCAGAACTCTGAGCTAGGTCTCCAGTTATTATTGGGGCAAGTTACCTATAATTACTAGTAGTTTGATATAAATAATATAAAAAAATCCCAGGAAAAAAAGTGTGTTAGCTTTTCATGTCACAGATCTACTTAGCATGCTAGGATAGTCTGTGGTTCTCATAAGGATAGAAAACATTTCATTTAAAAAATTTTCCTCTTTCTCATCAACAAATTAAGATTTAAAGTTGAAGTTTCATATGATAATAGACTCTATCTAATCCTTCCTGCAATAAGCCCCTGTCCTCCCCATTCCCTTCTCTACATGTAACAGACACTTGTAACTTTTGCCACAGGACATCTGTTTGTTTATTTACTGGTAAGAGCACCCTTTGGGGAACTCCCCCCTCCACTACTTGAAGCTTGGTTAAATGCTTATCAAGCTACCCGTCCCACCTCGCCCAAGGTATGGGCGTGGGACCGAAGGGACCCTGAATCTTAGATGAGTGATGCAAGGACAGCGAGCGATGAGAGCTGCCCGTTCCAGCAGTGGCGGTTTGCTGACACAGGTCACCAGCACCAAAGCCAGAACTCCCCGGTGGCCTTGTTTCCTGTTCTTTCCCAAACTTGATTTTTAAGCTTTGCCTTAAAGTCTATGAGCTTTTAGATTTCTTATTTTTCAGTTCTTTAAAAAAAATATTATTAAAATGAGAGTCAGTTTCTTTGCTTACAACCAAACCCCACCATGGAAAGTGGACAGCCCATAAGACACTCTGTGGGGACAGAGACTGGCCGAACAGCATCAAATGAAGTTTAGTTTTTACAGCAAGAACAGATGAGATATATGTTGAATCTGATGATAATGGTTGCTATTGCTGAGTGTTTAGGCTCTACTAGCCATATATACTTATATCTATATCTATTTATCTAGCTATCTAAACTCATTTAATCATTATAATAATCTGACCTGGTAAGTATCATTCTCCCCATTTTATAGACAGGGAAATACTCTGAAGGAGGATGTCATCAACAATAGCCATAGAGCTAGTAAGTACAAGTCTTTGGATTTAAATAAAGGTCTCTTTTACTCTGCTATATAATTTCCAGATAATAACTACCAGATAATAGGGCTTTAAAAGAAAGAATAAATTCATGTCTTTTTATTTTGACAGATAGGAATTATCTGAAAATGTACATTGGAAATGAACATTGGCCAGCTCGCCACATGTTTAATTAAGAAATAAATGCCTTGCAAAAATGAAGAGGCACTTTGTCATTGACATCTACAATTAAAATGCAAAGCACAATTTTTTTCAGTCAGTAAACACTGCATATTTATCATTTTTTGACAGCACTGTTCACTTATAGTCAGCCTAGTTAACCTCCTAAGATTGGTGACCACTGATGTAATCACGAAAAGACAACCCCTGTTGCCCAGAATTGGTACCTTTGAATGGAAATACCCATTCAACTGTGATTTAGAAAGCAAAACAGAAAAGTCAGGAAGACACTAAACTCAGTGTAAAGGCCCATCAAGGACATAACGGTGCTGCAATCACAGACTCTAACCTAATAAATTCAGGGGCAGTCACCTAAAAGTCAGACTTTAAGAGAGTTCTCACTTCTCAAACGTTATACAATGAAAGCCCGATTGGTTCAAGTCACCCTTAACTCACCTCCACGACCCCCTCAGAGTCTGAAGAGAGGTTGGCTTCGTGTTTGGACACGATGACAGCAAGGCTGCTTAAGGCTAACAGCGCGTTGCCTTTGACCACTGGGCTGTCTCTGTTTAAAAAGAAAAAAATTCCAAGAGAGGATTTGGGGGCATTAACCAGGAGAAGAGAAGGCACTATTATTGGGAGGGCAGATGAGGTCAAAAAAGCACTTCCATTCCTTCACAGAGCCTCCTAAACACAGGTCTTTCAGCTCTGTGATGCCAATAGCTTCTTTCCCTTTTCGGACATTCATTTTTTAACTCCTTTATAAATGAATGATCATTTTGCTTGCTTTTTGGGGGGTAACTTAAAAATCCAAGCTTGTGTACCTAGGTTTTTTTTCCTAAAATTTTAATTTCATCCTCTGACATTAAATTTCCTAAGCTATCGTCTTCTGTACCATCTCTGGCCAATTTATCATTTTTTTCTGAAACCATCACCAAGGACAGTTACATGACTAACTCCAGCAGAACAGAATGGCCTCTGGCTTCTCTCAAGCATTGGTGTGTAGAACCAGGCTCCACTGAATGTCTTCAGACAGCATACTCTAACACACTGGCAGCTTTCTTTAGTTATTATTTTCTCCCCCATTTCTCTTGCTATGCCCAAACTAGAATCTTAAGTCAGAAACTCAGTATAAGATGTCTTTCAACTATTTGGATTTAGTGGTCATCCCCTAAGCAGCAGTTTTCTAACATTCATAACAGAATTTGACTTTGGAACTTGACATCAAGAAAATTAAACTTTTAAAATACACTCACCAATGGAAAATGTACATTTAATATTGCTCCCTACTTTCAAGATGATCCTAGAGAATAAAATTCCAAGTTGAACACTGATGAGATGCTCTTAGATTGCCAACTCTGTCATCACAGAACTCCCAGTGGAGTGCCCATACCATCAAACAGTTCAGTTCTTAGTCCTACTGCTGTGAATGCTCATAAATACAGAGAATGCTTTCCAAAATCTGGACTTGAGGCCTGAACTTGAATTCAGTGCATGTGTCTAAGAACCACGCCCTGCTTATACTATTGCAGGAGCAGAAATAGATATGTGGGGTGAGGGAGACTTCCACTCCTGTTCCCCATGAAAGCCTCGTATCTCTAGTCCCAGGCCATCATCACAACTGAACATTTGAGTTCCTGGGTATTAAAGGTTAGTGTATATATGTGTTCTTGCATTTTTACTTCCATATGGTAAAAATGGGACTCAGGACTCGCCATTAGAAGATCTTCAATCTTTCTATTTATCCATCTCTCCTCTCTTTCTCCCACCTTGGGGTGGTTAAGCCCAGTGAAAGCCAGATACTTGGTAATTTTATTTACCCTTTCTTGACTTATTCTTCTAAGAGGCCATAAGTAGATAAAACATGTATAGCAGTAGGTTCGGAAGGCAGGAGAAAATAGACTTGAGCTCTAAACAGAGGACTTCAGCTTACGTTTTGTTAAGAGTTTTACAGTGAGGATAACTGAGTTCTTAGCTAATAATAAAACATCAGGAAACAGGGTAAGATCTGGGCATTCCTTGGTGCTCTAGCTATAACATCATTTAAAATAAAATAAAATCTTTGATTTCTAATATTATCTCTTTGCTTTAGTTGAGAGTATCCTGAATCCTGTCCTGCTACAAAATGATCATGAATCCTGAAAGTTAGATTAAAAATACATGTAAAATCTGGTAACCGAAGAAGTACATTCTCAGTTTTTATCACTCTGTAGAAAAACTTAGATGGTAACCAGAAATCAGAGGGCAAATCTTTTAAAACAAGGATATTAGACAAGATGACATTAAAAAATCACCTTTATAACCTAGAAATTCTGAAAGAGAATTTAGCCTGTTTTAAAGTAGTGAGTGCTCCAAATAATTTTTTATTTCAAAAGTTTCATTGGTCTTGACATTGCTGAGTATGTACTATTCTTACAAAATGGAGGAAAAATTACTTAAAACCACTGGTATTTATACCTTTAGTTGTAGCTAAATGCATATTTAAGCATTCATCTCTGAAGAGGACAAAACTAGTCCACATAGTGCACTAGGCCAAGCTAGACATTTGATCCAGGTACCATGACTAGTTCTTTATATTCCCTAATGCTGAGAGCAGTGACTTGGAGAAAATCCATATTTAGCGCAACAAATTCATGGAGGAGCTGGTCAGGTGAAAATCTATACTGGTTTGTAAAAACTCATCAACTTGTTGATCGAATAACTATCTCCTACCAGCTAAGCATAGTTAGTAATTTGCATCATAACATGTCAGCATCAGTACAGTATTTATCTATGCAACATCACTGACATTTTAATTAAATTGTCCTCTGAAACAAACTGATGTCATTAATCTAATTAAAAAGCGCAAGGAAGGATGAGCTACAATGATGCTTTCTTAGGGGCAAAGTATTATGTTACATATTGGTAAAGTGACCTAATCCTTTGGGGATTTTTATCTTCAGGTTCAAATCTATCTAATTAATAATAATGAAAATAAACTTACATCAATCATCAGGTTTTATCTGTACTCTGATTCTCCCTTAGCTCTATTCCTGATGCTTTAAAAATACTCTCAGACAAGCATATCAGTCTAATTCTTGTCTGGTTGTTTTACTTTCTGCATTCACCTTATGACTCAGAACAAAATAGTTTTGCACTAGCCCAAACCAGCCTGTGGCAGCCATGGTAAGGACCAGACAGCTAAGCTAGCAGGAGGTGGTGGTGGGGTCCTCACATGACTGGAGAAAGCCACTAGGAAAAAGTATAGAGAGGGTGAAAGAGTGATATTATTTCCTCTTGCTCTATCATTAATCTTTCAAGCCTGAGAACTAAAATCTCTCCCATTCATTTTCTTTCATGACTAGTATTGTCAGGATTGCTTTAATAAGATAAAGTCTATAAAATACTTTGCAATTTTTGATGAAAAGATAACACCATGAGAACACGAATTATTTTTACACCATACTACTGAAAATGTGAACACACTGTCATTAGGTATTAGAATGAAGTGATGCTTTGCAAATCTGAAGATTAAGTCTTATTGAAATAAAATTTTAGAATGGAAAATGCAAAAGTTACTAGAGAGGAAAAATTACAGTCTGTTTTAATAGAAAGCTGCTAGTTTATTCAGCTTTTGAACTTTTTTCTGCAAATGTCAGAGTACTGCTTTTAATTGACTATTAAGTAGACCACATAATAGAAGGAACTATGAAAGGTAAAGGTCAAAGGCACCCCAACCCCAGCACCCCCCACCTCCAATATGCAGCTGAGTGCTCTCCATGGTGTCTGCAATTCACCAAACTAGATAAGCAGACACAAACGAGTCCCTATCTGAACCCTCTCTGTACTTTAGTCTTCACTTTGTCAACAGATATGTCAACAGATATTTCCCAGTACCTCCCACAGAACCGAGGGCAGGGGAGGATTACTTCTATTTCTCTTTATTCAGAAGAAATGAAGCTGAATAGTGAACATGTACTGGGATCAGACTTCACAGTTAAATGCCTGTTTAAAAAATCACCAGTGAAAAGCTTACTGAAGGTAGACCATGTTTTTGTTTGTTTAATGCAAAATTTATTTAGCTACAGAAAGTTCTGGAACATGGTAAACTATACTACAATTATATATTTGTAGATATGTGGATTTCAAATACATATAAAATCCCCTAGGTCTGCGGTAAATTTATGTTATTCAGTGGTTAAGAAGAAAAGAAGTCAACGGAAGTGACAGCTACTAAAGGTGGTGGTGGAAAGGAGAAGTATATATGAAGTATATATAACTGACATGTAATTTATTGCCAGGAACAATGAGCCAGCTTGTTAACAAAGAATCAGAAGCAATTGTTCACGCTAGTTCTTTAGGGTATACAGTTCTTAGTAAGAGTTAACTAAGCTTCATAAAGAGGTTTAAGGCAGTAATACTTAAATTATATTTGTTAAATCAGGAGGGTATGACTAAAACTACCTTTTATTGGGTTTTGATGTTAGTTTTTAAGAGTTCTGTTTTTTGACACCTAGGACCCACTAACACAAAAGGAATGAAAGGCAGTATGACTTTGATTTAGTTGCTGGCTCACAGCGGAGTTTGATTATCTATAGAACCACATAATTCCTATTAGCAACGATTTTTTCCCTCTGCTCTATCAGGGGAACTAAATTACAATCCTCAAATCTAAGCTAAAGCCCAGGCATTTTGTCAGGTGAACAAGGGTACAACCTCAGTAACTCCTGATATAAAAGTTACGTACTTTTACTGATTCATCTGTATATTAAAAAAAAATAGATGTAATAAGAATATGAGAAAAAATAATAAATTATTTTAAAATATATAATTGAAAATTCTTTAAAAATTTCAAAGTTATAAAATACACCCAAAGGGGAAATCATACCTATGGGAAAAATGTAGAAAATTATAGAAAACTTTGGTAACAGAATAAATAGATCTTACTTTGAGGCTGCCTTGGTGATCTCATCAGTCAACATGTCTCGGACCCTGAAATAAAGGTGAAAAATAGGCATGAGAAATTTTGTTAAAACAAAAACCAATCTTTTTTACTTATTCATCAGTTAATAAGAACCCCTGAGAATGACTCCAGATCTTAAATCTATATATGTATAATTTTAATGTAAGGTATAAGAATTGTGATAAAATCTGTACTTCAAAGGAAGGAAAATCTTCCTATTCCTTAGGAGACTTAAGTTGAACTCTTCCCTCCCAACATATGGTATTTGGAGGCCATGAGGGTGGAATCTTCACGAATGCAATCAGTACTCTTACAAGAAGAGACACCAGAGAAATTGCCTTCTCTTTCTCTGCTCTGCACCCTGTAGAGATGTATCACGAAGGTGGTCGTCTGCAAAGCGGGAAGCATGCCCTCATCAGTACCAGATCTCCTGACTCCTGAGTCTGGACTTCCTGTCCTTGAAAACTGTGAGAAATAAATTTCTGCTATGTAAGTTGATGAACTTTTTTATTATAGAAGCCCAAACTGACTAAGACATGCTCTCTTTTTTTCACACTAGAGGTCACTCAAACAGGAGCTTACTATTTCCAAATTGTAGGTAGTGGCTTGTGTATAAAATAAAATTTAAAACATAGGTTGTAAAATCACACTGAAGCTAAAAAAAAAAAATTAATTACATTTGTGAATTTTAAGGAAGGTATGCTCAATTCAAATTAAAAGTAATTTCAATATAAGAACATTGAGATAAGTGTAAAAGAATTGCGGACTGTCAAATTTACATTTTGAGAAGTCATCACAGACACTTGACACTTTGAGTTTCATAAATTCAATGTTTTTATAAATATAAAATTTTGCAAATATCAACTGTATTTGCATTTAAAATGTAAAACAAGTCTTAGCCATTCAGCATGCTCAAAGAATAAATCATTCTTAAGAGGCATTTTCTTTCTTTTTTTTTTTTAGATTGCTACAAATGTCCTTACAGCCCTTAAACTTGTTTTTACGAAAAATAATTTGGCTGTAAATTTCTCCTAAAAAGTGTTGTCCAAGATTAGTCTGCCTAAATAAAGTACAATGCATTCAAAGTATTCTTTTCTTGGTCAGTACAGGACATTTATGTTTGATGACCTACCTATACTTCTGAGTACGGCCAAATACTCCACTTGTGAACTAGTCTCCTCCTCTCACTTCTTCCCTTCTCTCTGCTGCATTACTTTTTCTAATTTTATTACCCTCCTTAGCATGGGAACATACTGTCATATCTGCCATCTTCAGAAAAAAAATGTTTTGGCTGTCGCATATTTTCATTTCTTCTCATACATCAAAATACACTTAAAAGAGTCATCTGTACTTGATTCCAATTTATCTCCTCCAACTCTCTCTAGCATTCTATAATCTGTCCCCACAACTCCAACAAAATAGCTTCTCTCATGGTGACGGATGAATTTTGAGAAGTCAAATCTAATGCTCAGTTCTCACTCTCAAGTGTAAATTGGCACAACTTTTATGGAAAACAGTATGGAGATTCCTCAAAAACTTGAGAATAAAAATCCCATATGATCCTGTCATTTCACTTCTGGGCATTTACCAAAAGAACCACAAAAACACTAATTCATAAAGATAAGCATGTCCCCCATGTTAATTGCAGCACCATTTACAATAGCCAAGAACTGGAAACTATTTAAACGGCTATCATCAAATGAGTGGATAAAGAAAATGTCATGCATACATACATGCATACATGCATGCATACATACATACGACACAATCCTAAAATGAAATTCTGTCATTTGTGACAACATGGATGGAAACAGAGGGGGCTATGCTAAGTGAAATAAGTCAGGAGAGAAACAAGCATCAGATGATCTCACTTACATGTGGAATAGCAAGAAACAAAACAAATGCACAGACAAAACAAAAACCAACCCTTGAACAGCAAGAATAAAACTGAGGTTATCACTGGAGAAGGGGTGGGGGAACAGGAGTAAGTGGCGGTGGGGCCAGTGGATAATGGTGATGGACGTTTGGTAATTTGGTGGTGTGTTGGCATATACTCGAGGAACAGAGATTCTGAACATATGGGCTTATAATATTTTATAAATCAAAGTGACTCAATAAATATTCAATTAAAAAAATTCATTTCCATTATTTATAGTCTTATAGCCATTGGGCAATTGGGCAATTCTTGAAACATTTTGCTCCTTTAGCTTTTAAGATAGCTTTTAAAGGCATGCCCTGGTGACCTAGTGGTGTAGTACATACACCCTGGGAGCAGTCCCACATACATCCCAAGGTCCCAAGGCCAGTGGGAAACAACCAAAGTGAACAACTAAATAAATGTGAAATAAAGTGCTACTTCTGCGCCTTACTTCCTATCTGCCTGCTCACCTTCATTACTGCCTGCACCTTTCCTTAAACAAAACAAAACAAAAATTTAAGAGTCCACCACTCTTGATTTTCTTTCTATATCACCCATCACTAATTTCCTCTCTACCTTATTGGCTCCTTTGTCCCACCTCTAACTATTGAAGTGCTCCAGGGACTGGTCCTCTGATTTACCGTTATTCATTTCCTAGGCGATGTAATCCAGCATCATGATTTAAATGCAGTGGATGTGCTAATGATTCTCGAATTTATATTTCCAGTCCTAACTTCACCTCCAAACTCTAGATACTTATAGACAACAACCTACTTGATATCTCCAATTAGAGGTCTAATTAATTATCTCAATTTGATTTCCAGTCTACATAGACCTGCTTTTCTATAGTGTTTTACATATTAGTAAACAAGAATGCTATATTTTTTAATTATTCAGAATCAAATTGTTTTTCTTCCCTCTTTCTCTCATTCCATATCTTCATCTATTTTGAAAACACTAGCAAATATACCACTCCCATCAAATGATCATTCTCAGAAGATAAAATTAAAACACCACATATAAGATTATAGAAAAAACATATGCTAATTGTTAATAAATTAAAATCTAAAATCAAATACATTTGAACAGATTTTTAGATTAAACAACTCTGTGGCTGGAAACAACACTATTTATTATTCTGGGTACCTCACTTTAGGCTGCTGTAACATTAATCTGACAAGGTTACCCCACCCAGTGTAACAATTCAAACGGCCTTTTTTTTTTTAAAGAAAGGTGCAGGCAGAAATGAAGGTGAGTAGGCAGTCAGACAGGAAAGAGGGAGGAGAAAGAAGTATTTGTTTATTTCATTTAGTTGTTTATCCTGGCTAATCCTGGTCCTGGGTCTTGAACCTGAATCCTTGGGCTGTACATGGACTCTGTCCGGTGTCATCCTTATGTGATAGGCCATCAAGGTGAGATCAAATTGCTTTTTACGTGTCAGCATTTACACATTCCTAAGTATAGTAGGAATTCCTTCAGGGTGGCTACCAAAGAAATTAAAGCCCTACCATGATAAAGTTGCTTCTAATAATGGGGTCTCAGGGTAGGGGAACAGGAGATGGAAGGGTTTCTCTTGACTAAATGTGAGGAAGGCAATGAGTTAAGTGGGAATAACAGAATTTTTCATTCCAAAGCATAAATAACCACTTACAAGGAAAAATAAACCATTCCACATTGCATTAAAAAAAACACAAAACATACATAAAAGCTATGAATAAGCTCTCCTTATAACTGGGAAAGGGCACCTATCAGATCTTTTCTCCTCAGATTCATATAAAAATGAAAATCTGCCATATTAAAGCTTTTAAAGTAGTCGCCTTCTCTCTCATAGTTCATTTCCCACAAGAAATAAAGGGCAGCAGATCTCCATCCCCTTACCAGAGCCAGGCTGTGTGTTTTTTGTATTGCACCTCCTCAGGTCCTTCTTTTCCATGCTTTAACTGCAGCTCCAGCTCTCCTATTCTTCCCTGTAAGGAATGCAGTGTAAATTAGCATGCAAACTCTATGGCTGAACTGATTTTAAAATTTCTTTGGAAAACACATATAACAGGTGTATGATTTCTCAGTTGCTGTAAGCATTCTTGGTAGAATACTAGACTATGAAAAATGTGTGAAGAAAGATCATTATGTCACTGCTCAGTCATTTCTACATTCACCACAGAAGTACATCCTGGCGAAGTTTATGTTTGGTAAGTTTAGTGCTGAGGACTTCATTTGGGATATCTATTCAAAGTAGATTTGAGTTCCATTGGTACCATTCAAAATGTCCCCAGCAGTGCAATGATCTCTGTGTCAGCAGCTGATAATTTTAAACTATTGAGATCTGGGTACCACTATTATTACAGAATGTAGAGAAAGAGTAAGGTAAGAACATAACACTTAAGATTCAGGTAAATATATAACAAAAGTTACTCTCAAAGAACTGCACATTACACTTAAATTTCTTGAGTTAAATTATAAAAAGATACAATTTTCAATTTTACCTTGTGATAAAAAATACAGCACATAGCATTCCTGTCAGACTAAGATCTTCGAATATTTATAATCCTTTCTGTTTTTTACATTCAATATTATTTTGATTAGATGCTTTCCCCTCTACACCATCACCAACAACATTGTTTAAATGTAATTAAAATACTGGTTTATTGATGAGCCCTAAATTGGACAAGAACTTAGATTGTATATTGTGTTACTGAGTAATTGCAAACCATTTTCATAAATGGTTGTGTAGTGTACATTCTCACTAGCAGTAAATAATAATTCTAGTTACTTCACATACTCACCAACATTTGGAATTGTTAACCTTTTAATTTTTACCATTCTGGCATGTGTGAATGGTGCTCATTATGGTTTTCATTTTTATTTCACTGCTGATGAGATTGGGTGTATTTTCAAGTGTCTACCAATTATTTGGATTTCCTCTTCTGTTGGCTGTCTTTCTCTTATTGATTTTAGATTTCTAAGGTAGGTTACACAGAAGAAAATTATGATCCTGGGATGTAACATTGTTTGATAAGTTAAGGATGTGGACTCTAGAGTCAGAATACCTAGACCTAATTCCATTTTCACTTACTGTATGAATTTAGGCACTTTACTTCACCTCCTTTTAAGTTCAGTTTGCTCATTTGTAAAACGCAGTTTAATAATTATTCCTGGTATTATAGCATCATATTAAAAAATGTGAAAGTGTCTGCTTAGTACAGTGACTGATCTAACAAATATAGTTACTGTTACCAGGTTTATTGTCAATAATGACAGAAAAACATTCCCTTACTTCTTCCCTTACTATCTTCTTAAGAAACAAAACAATCTTTAAGGAATACATCAAAATGTTTCTTGAAATAATTCATATTTTTAATCTGTATACTCTCATAGATTAAAAGCTTCCCCCCAAATCAGACTTTATAGTCGCATGCCCTTGTATTTATTTCTCTCTTATACTCTCACTTACTATGAGCTCACTGAAAGCAAGGACTGACTTACAGTCTAAGGAGTCCTTCATTTAACACATCTAGCACACAATGCACTGGGGTTGACCATTCATGCACCAGAAGATTTGCTGAGCATTATATTGGGATCTTTCACAGCTTCTGTTTACTTCAATCATATCCACCCTCCTATCTTCAAGTTTCAAAGATAAACTGACCCTTTCATTCTGTTTCTTAGAGATGAGATCAGAGCTGCTCAAACTGGCAAGGTATTAATACTTAATATTGATAATGGCCTCCCAAGAGGGTAGACAAATAGATAATATTTTTATTGCTTGCCTCTAATAGTTATGCTTCTTGAATTATGCCTCTTTGCTTCTAAAACATTTACGTTCCATAATGCTTTTCCAAAAAAGACAAGGAATAGAAAATGAAAGGATTAAAATGTGTTTAGAAATAAAATACACAAAGGTAGTATACCTGTAACCTCTTGAGGCCTATTGTTCAAATTTCTCCTATAGCCACAACCAGTACAACCATTCTTTTGTGACTAAGCAAATTTCTTATATTTTTCTTTCTCAGAGTCTGTTCTGTTCAACCTCTCTTCTGGAATGTCTCCCTGACCTGCTCTACCTAGCCCATGTTTATTGACATCTGTTTTGCCATCCAATTCTCCACCTATTGTTAATAGGAAGAGCTAGTGGAATTCAGTTTAGTCACCTCAGTTTGCAATATCAATCAGCTGTGGTTACAGAGGGAAAACATTCATCAGGAGAGAATAGACTAAATAAAGGTGGAAAATTCCACCTGAATTGAGATTTTTAAATTGCTTGTAGAGTTTAATGATTAATCTCTCTATCCTTCTTGCCTTTAAAAAAAATATACAGCCTATATAAATAAGAGTTTGCTGAGTATAGCGAGTAATTTCACTGAGCTACAAACCTGCACCTTAAACATAAACACATTTGCTTATAAATGGTCAGAGAGTAATTTATGGGGGTTGCAGTTCCTGACCCTGATTCTGATTTCAAGAAACAAGAGTCTGCAGTCAATCTGACTTTAATTCCTCTCTCCTATCTGAGGTCATATTCATGATCCCTAAGAACACTACACAAAGGTTGAGGATCTCAGCATCCCACTGGGCAAGAAAAGTAAAGATGGTGGCAGAGGGCTCCTTACAAAAGGAATCTAACCTGTCAATCATCTTATATCTATAATTCTCATCTTAATGGGAAGAAATCCAAATGTTTTCCCATATCAACTACTTCTATATAGTTATAATTAAAAATCTATGCTCTGTGGAAATTTCAGATAAGACAGATACTTAAGTAAAAACCACCAGTTGGTGTCCAGATCTTAAATTTCCTCATATCACAATCAAACTCCAGAAAAAAATAGTGTAGAATATACCTTTTAGAGTGTCTCCTAGGCTTGATTAAATAAAATGTGGTTCCTTGAAATGATCATCTAGTTTAATGCTACAAAATATGTTCAGATGGAAGCAGCTGTAAGTCTTATACAGAAGGGTACTTCAGCACAGAAACTCCTGACATGGCAAGAAGTCTGGCAGCTGCTCCATAAATTCTATTCAAATGTGGAAACTCATTTGCAAAATTTGTTGAACAATTAAAATGTATCAGCATATTTTAAAATAATAGTGATAGCCTAAAAGGCCTTGCTGTACTTCCAAATAATTGAAAATCTTATAGTTTATACTTTGAATTTAACTTCTTTTGTCACTAATTCTCAGTGGAACTGGACTTCTTAGAAAACCTAAGTAAAGTGATTTTAAATAATAAATAGATGCATATGATGTTTTCCAACAGTAGAGAGGTGGAATAATTGACCTGCATTACTGAAAATGCTCAGCTGGCTTTTCACATGTCTTTTAAAGTATTAAAACTATTTGCATTATTTGTTTTTACAACTAAGAGAAAATGTGTGATTAGTGGAAATTGTGGCGGTTTAGGAGTCAGACAAATCCTGGTTAAGTTCAGGTTCATTCACTTACTGAGTGTTGGGTTTTGTGTCTTTTGTTTGTCCCTCTTCCCCCAATCCTATAATCCCATTATACATGGGGTCAACAACACTCACTTCAAAGAATTTCTGAAAAGATTAATAAAATATGCTAAGCGTTGAACACACACTAGTTACTCAGTAAAGGGTAGTTGCTCTAAGAATGACCATGGAGTTTTTAAAAACCAAGGAAAAGTCATCTGTATGAGTTATACCATAATCCTGTTCAATCGAGCTTTCTTTCTATTGAGAGCTAAATAAAATTTGTAGTTCATTCTGAAGTCAGAACTGTTATTCTTGCCAACTCTGGGCACCCATGGCATTTTTTAGGCCTTCTATTATAGCATGAAAAAATTATATGGGAATTGGTAGTAGATGTGTAGCCTCCTGAGCTGGATTGGGAGCTCACTGAGGGGAAGGAGAGCTTCAACAAATGCAACCAGTGGTGATGCCACAAAACTCAAGAATTCCTACTGTACAAACCAAGATGAAGGCTTCTCTGGTGCAAGTCAATACCCTACACAACACCATCACTGCAGGGAAACCAAATTCGCAGAAATACAAACAGAATGCCAAATAAAGACACAAAGAAATATATGTGAAATGATGGATGCAATGAAAAAATTAAGGGGAAAAACTGAATGCAACAGATGTACGCAAACTACCTGAGGATGAATTTGGGCAATAGTGATAAACATACTGATGGAAATCAAGAAAACAATAGAGGAAAAAAAAGAGAACAACAGAAAAAGAGAGAAGAAATAAAGTAAGATATCAAAGAAATAAAGAATATGCTAGCTGAACGAAATAAAGAACTCAGTAGAGGGACTCAAGAATAGGATGGATGAAGACTCCAATAGAATCAGTGACCTAGAAGATAGGGCAGAGGAGTGTACTCAAGCAAATCAGTAGAGATAAAAGAATGCAAAGAAATGAAGACACCACTTGAGACCTATGGGATAACATCAAAAGGAAAAACATTTGCATCATAGGGGTCCCAGAAGAAGAAGAGAGAGAAAAGGGGGAAGAAACTATATTTGAAGAAATAATAGCTGAGGATTTTCCTAAACTGGAAAATGAAGCAAACATCCAGACTCAGGAAGCTCAAAGAGTTCCTAATAAAAGAAACTCCAACAGAACTATACCTAGACATTCTCATCAAAATGTCAAAAATACAAGATAAAGAATCTTAAAAGCAGCCAGAGCAAAATGAGTTACTTACAAGCAAATCCCCATAAGACTGTCAAAGGATCTCAACTGAAACTCAACAGGCCAGAAAGGCATGGCATTATATAGTCAAAATGCTGAAAGAAAAGGATTTTCAACCTAGGATAATATACCCTGCAATATTATCATACAAAACTGAAGGAATGACAAAAGGTTTCTCTGATAAGGAAAAGTTACAAGAATTCATCTTCACAAAACCAGCTCTATAAAAAATACTATAAGATGCTATATAAAGAAACACCACTTAAAAACAGTAAGATAACATGTTTTTTATATTAAAATTGGGAAGGAGAAGAGAATAAAAATTCTTGGAAGACAACATAAGGAAGATATTCCATGATAGCAGTCATAGAGAGGTCTTTAGGGACTCAACTCTAGTACAAAGGGAAACAAAAATAAGAATAAACAACTGGTACTACATGAAACTAAAAAGTGAAAGAAATCATCACTTAAACGAAAAGATAACCTATTAACTGGAAGAAGATATTTGTGCTCTCTATATTTCCGAAAAGGACTTAATATCTAAAATATACAAAGAATTCATAAAACTCAATAATAGAAAAATAGGCAATCCAATAAAAAAATGGGAAGAGGAATTGGAGAGACATTTTTCTGAAGAGGATATGCAGGTGGCCACCAGGCACATGAAAAGATGTTTCTACTTGCTGACTATCAGGGCAATACAAATCAAAACAAAATTGAGATACCTGAGAGACTGGCTATTATACAAAAGTCTGGAAAAAACAATGATGGCGAGGATGTGGAGAAAGGGAACACTTTTAAACTGTTGGTGGAGATGCAAATTGGGGCAACCCCTGTGGGGATTTCTGATCCCTTACTAAGTTCCAATGACTGACTCTCTGAAGATACATCAGTATTTTATAAATTCTAGACTCAATAAAATATGTTGCAGCAAGATTTTAAATTGAGGACACCAATGCTCAGATACTCAGTCATTCCTTCCACACTCCACACCCTCATCTTTAGTGACAGTTGTTACCTTGAATCATAATATCCCACGTTCTGAGACTATGAAAATCTTATTCTGGACTATCGATTACTTAAGTACTATCATCGGATTTTTTATATCATCCTTAATGATGAATTTTAAGGTAGTAAGGACTGAGTTTGTTGTTTTATTTTATTGTTAACTGTTCATATATTTTCAAAGTGTTACCATTATTTCTAATTAAAAATTTTATAAGTAATAACAATATTATTGGCTTAAATAAAGTCAGTTGACTACAATTCATTTATTTAATGAGTACCTACATGTTTTAGATATCTTCAAGTTCTAGAGAGACAAGAAGAAAAGACTAGGTTTAAGGAGCAGCAATTAGAGACAGGTCTCAGATAAATAACTAAGGCAAAAGGGGCTTCTAAAAGGAAAGCATAGGTTCTAAGGAAACACATAAGAGGTCATACCATCCACTAGGGAGAGAGGGAAGGCACTTGGGTACTTTACTGGATAAAATGATCTAAAGAACAAGCAGAAGTTAGGCGGGCAAAGTGGGAATGGCAATGCCTGAGATGCAAAGAACAGTGTGTACCAGAGAGGAGAGGTTAGCAAAAACATGTTGAGTTGGGAAACAGAATTTAACAAGACTGAAGCATAAACTTCAGGGGAAGGGTTAAGAGAAAAGGCTACAGATATAAGCAAGGTACCGGGCACAGGCATGCAGGCCGACGATGAACTCAGTTTGGGATGTGCTTAAGTTGAGGTGCCTGGGAAGAACCTCAGAGAAATCTGGGACATCTGGGAATTGTCTAGAGAGCAGCAAAGATAGGAGAATTCTGTTCAAGAGGGAGCTCTGAACAGAGCCAAGATTTGGGGAGATGGTGGGGAACACCTACATTTAAAATTTAAGTGTAGTTATATGTATATGCCTCACATTCTCTATGAGCAAAACTAACCATTGCATTTTTATAGTGCCATTTTCCTAAGTGTTTTTATATTAAATTCACATTTACAGTATAATATAGATAAGAAGACACTCCCCTAAAGCAAACCCTTATTACCTGTAAAATGGCATGATACGCTCTATTCATATATGCAAGCCAGGCCTGAGGGAGAAAAATTGCACGGTGCCATTCCAGAAGCTGGATGTGAACCTGTCGGAAAACCATACCACAGCATACGTCAAATGACACAGTATTAAAACAGAATAAAATCTAAACTATATCAGTTCTTTCTTTTCCTTTATTTAAATGGTCTAGGTTTAAACACAAACCAAATCAGTCTAGGATAATAACCACAAATAAGAGCTTTTAGATTTTTTTCAAAGGAGAAGAGTTTAGAGTCCTGTAAAGACAAAATAAAATAAGCTTGAAATTTTCTGAATTAAAGCAAATAAAATCCGACAATAATAACAAGTTAAGATGTGAGCACAATATAAATATGAACTTGAAAATTAGGGAGAAATACTAGAAAGTCTCTTGCCAATGTCAGAAAAATAGGCATTGTCTAACAAATCCCCCTAGCAATTTGAAATAAAAATAAATATTGCTCACATCCTGGGTTTTCAATATGACAATTTCTGAAATAATAAACTTAGATAACCAACAGAAATACCATGTGTAGAGACCATGATGGTAAGAGCATGCAAATGAGTACCGCACACAGCAATTGTGAGCACCACTAGATAAATGCCCTGTAATCAGTGTGGGTAAACAAGAGAAACATGATATATGCCAACACGGAAACCCTATTTCTGAAGGAGATCCAGACAAAACATCTGGTTTTCATAGCCATTTCTGTTTTTACCTATTAGTATATGGCTATCTTGCAACAAATCTTGCCAAGGTCTACTTCTGATAAAGAAAGTTCACTCAAGAAAAACAGTCACAGTGCATCACATTTCATGTTTCCTGTAACTCATCTCATCTAAACTCAAACAACCAAAACTCAGTCTAGAAACAACAATAAACACACAAAAAAGAAATTTCCATACAATTACCAGAATCATGATAACTAGAGTGTTTAAGGACACTTATGTAAGAATTAGTTTTCTCGAGTACTTTGTGATAGAAAGGGAACAGTCCCTCTGAAGAGAGCTGGTTCATGACTTCCGGTGTTTTCTCTATTCCCTGTCTTCATGGGGGCCTACTACACAGGTACCACGGGAGGACGTGAGGATCACCACGCTTGGTCTACAGATGGCTTTCTAGTCTGAGTCACAAAAGAGAACAAGTAGATTATAAGATAAATTTATGGAGAATCTAAGGGAAAAAAAGAGAACAAATACTATCACCTCTCCTTCCACTGTTGCTTTTTAAAAAATTCAATACTTGAACCATTTGAAAGAGATACTCACGATGAAAAAAGAATTAAAAAAATTGTAAGGACAATTTTTTTTTTTCATTTTCTGATTAATCACTCACTTTGTTGAGTAAGTCAGAGGGAACATTGTTAATATGCCAACAAAAGTCCCTGAAGGAGTGGGTCCACCAGGTGCTGCTTCTTCTCTTGTTATCCAGGAAGCGCACTAAAACAGAGGCCAAGTTTCCAGTTGGGAAAGCATTTACCAGGCTTTGGCCCTGCTCTCTTTCCAAAATGCATGGGATTTTCTTTAACTTTCATTCCTATCAATTCTGTTCTCTTTTTATAAGACATACGATCTTTAAATCCTAAGATCTAGATTTAACAGAACACCCAAATTCCACAAAATTTTTATCTCTAATTTCAGAACCTCAAAATACTAAAAAGAAATTTCTGCCAAATAATTTTATAGAACATCATCACACTCCTAAGAGCATCCATAACCTCAGTAAATTGGCAAAAAAAAAAAAATAAATAAATAAAAAAAAATAAAAAATTGAAAAGGCCCTGAATGTTTTTGAAGAGACAATGGTCTCAATTGTTTCCTAAATCTGAGTTTTTTTTTAAAAAAAAAGCTTATGGAAAAAATGTAAAGGAAAATTAGCAAATCAAGTGGAGCGTCTAAAAATGAAGAAATGCCAGGAAACCTAGGTAACAGGAGGTTAGAAACTGAAGGTTAAAGCTAATCTTCCTGTTGTTCCAGCCGCATCTGAAGATGGGCTCAGGAGCGCAGTAGAATGCTTGAACCTAGACACCAGCCCGAACTCATGTTTTATGAGTTGATACCTAGTCTTAGTGTTCAATGAAGTTAGCCATAAATTAATCTCTTAAAAAATGTACTCTCCTGCTTTTTCCCTTGCAGAAGAGGGACTTAGAGAAACAGCTGGAAGACAGTTACGTCCTCACACTCCAGCTGTGTTATAGGAAAAAGAGACTTCCTTGACCATTTTAAACAAAAACATATTCTGAAAAGCTATTCCAATGCAATATATAGCCACCCAAGTAGGCTAATGTTGCAATGCTGAAAAAATACAATTAGCAATTTTAAAGTGTGAAAATTATGTATAATTTGCTATACTTGTGAGAAGCCTTTGAAGGAAATCCAATCAGCAAAATTTCAAGCCATGAAGTTGTAACCTTGGTACTTAGCAAACGATAAAGCAGGATTCTCAACCACTATACTCCACATTCTAAGAAACATATAAAATTTACTTTTTCTATAACAAACTACACAGACACTTGCAATGGCAATATGACAAACTGTTGAGATGACTAGGTTCCGTGATTTAGTAAAGAGCAAGAATTTCTCCATGTAAGAGAAAGTAGGTAGAATGAAACATCACCCATGTATAGAAAAAAGGAGACCATATTAGGTAAATATGCAGGTAGGGTAAGGAGCTAATGAAGAAAAGGTTGGGGTGGGAATAGGTTAAAGATTAAATAGGGTGATCAAGGTAGATCCCACTGAGAAAGTAAAATCTGAGTAAAAACTTGAAGGAGGTAAAAACGTACAAAGGTAAATGTTAATGGGAATATAATGGTTCGGATGCTAAGGAAAAGATTTTGGTGTTTCCTCTAAAAGTTAAACATAGAATTACCGTATGACCCAGCTATTCTACTCTTAGGTATAGACCCAAAAGGACTGAAAACAATTATTCAAAATAAATACTTATGTATGAATGTTCTTAGCATTCTTATGCTATGATGGAAATAACCCAATATATTATAGACGAATGAAATGATAAACAAAATATGACATATGCACGATGGAATATTAGTTGGTGATAAAAAAGAATGACTTACTGATTGATGCATGCTACTGTATAGGTAAACTTTGAAAACATTATATGAAAGTTAATGTTAGACACAAAAGGTCATATATTATACTATAAGGTTTTAAAGAGAGTGAGTAGATCTATTCTATTTGTAAAAGGATCATGCTGCCATGTTGAGAATAGGAGACAAATGTCAAGTCAGGGAAGTTTATTCAGGCTAAAATCCAAGAGAGAGGAAAAGGAAGTACAGACAGTTGTATCAGTAACACTGTAGAATAATAGTTTTAAATATTTAACTTTGCAATTTGCCCACCCCATCCCAAATGTTAAATAAATGCTAAGCAAGATGTCAATATATAAAACAGAAAAGAGAAAAGCAACTTTTCTTGAAAAAGTGAGGACAAAAGCTGGGGGATTGACACTTAGCTCTAACATTGACCCTACTTTCTGGTTATCCCCCAGTACCTTTAAAAGCTAGTTTAAATTAGGGGGGCATACTAAGACCAGTGGTGTTAAGAGATTGAAGCAGGAAGGAATTGCCTACAAAGGAGCATGGGGAATTCTGGGGGTGCTAGAACTATTCTTGATTGTGGTACCACTTACACTCAAATGTTTGTACTTGTCAAAATTCATGCAAATAGCCATTAAAGGGAGGGGGAATCTATATGTACTATGCCTCAATAAAAATAAAATTTAAATACATACTTTGAAAAGTACAAATTTAAGAACATACATTTCTTAAACCCTCACCTCTCACCATCTCTGTACATTTCTTTGTTGTCGTCATTCAAAATCTACTCTTCCTCTTCCTTTACTATTACTACTACAATTTTCCATCATTATCACACACAACCAGGTCTGAACTTCTGGACTATTTAACCTGGACTATTTCCTTGCCCCAAACACAACTATAAACTTTATCTTTGAGAAGTTTATTATATTTGTCCTTACTTTCTTCCTCACTGATTGAGTTACAATTTTTGCCTAGATTACTGTAGTCACAGCTTATTTCCTAACCATCTAAAATCTTTTCTTTTTCTAATGCATCAAAAATGGTGCCACTACTATTACATTAACTCAGAACTTCTTTTCAAAAACCTTTGATGATTCATTAAAGAATAAAGTCCAAATTCTTTTGTACTTGTTCCAAGTCTTTTAGAATGAAAAGCACACCATTCACTTTAAGAAATAATTTGTTCTTATGTAAGAACTCTGCTGGCTGAGATCCTCAACCAATTTTCCCACTTGATTTTCTGTTCTCGTTTTTTTTAACTGTATTTTGGCTGAATTTGGGTTATAAACCAATTTCTAAGCCTGTCTTACACACCACAGAACCTTTGCAGTAACTGCTTCCTTGCTGTGAATGGCTTCTCCCTTTCATCTCTTAATTTCTTTTGCCTTAAACTTACAGTACACTATAGGCCTCTCCTGTAACACTCAACCGATTCCATCTTAGATTATTTATGCATGGACCTTAATCTCTTACAACTGTATAGACAGAGAGCATGTCTTAATCATCCTGGAATCCCTCCCATGGTACCCATAACGATGTTTAGCACATAGTGTTCAATTAAGTACCTGCTGATTGAAATGAGTTAAAGTTACAGTATTTGTTTAAAACAAAATTTTGTCATTTGAAAACTATACTTTTATAAGCAAATAATTATAGAAAATTATGATGTTCAAATTTCAATCACACTGGAAACAGTGTTAGAAAGTTATTTCTAATCAGCCACACATAAACTCAAATACAAGTTCCTGAGGTCATAGTTATTTGAAATTTTATAAAAGTATGTTCAGGCCAGAAACTGTTTAATGTGAGATAAAATCATAGTGGATGACAAGGTAAATTTTAAAAGTAAATATTATGAACTTTATAATTTGAAATTTCCTAAATCAATTTTTAAAATTCATATCTTGTAAGTTTTAATTCAGTATATCTGGAATAATGGCTCAACAGAAAATATCCTGCTTAGAGACACACAATTCACAAATGTAGATGAATGATGACAGAATGAAACAATAGTTTGCTTCCTCACTGATGTATGCTTTACTTGAAGAGACTATATGACCACTTAGTGAATTTACTACTCAGAAATTTGGTAGTGTTTTGTCAAAGTAGAATGGAATAAGGCAAGGCAGCAGGTAGAAACTGACAGGTAAACCAAGTACTTGCTATTGATTTTAAAACCCTAGTCTCACAGAATAAGGCATTTTTCATGCTCCTCCTGATATACAACATATTATAACCTAAAGAATTTAGTTTCGGTTGCTACAGAGACACACAAATATTTATCTACTATATTTAGGCTGTAACATACACATATACTCCTCCCCGTTCTCAGAAGAAAAACCGTTTGTGAGTAGTGTTACAGACCCCCAAAGTCACTCAATGTTCCATTGATTATATATAAAAAAAGAGAACATCTCAATTTTCTGTCAATAGTAATCTCGTTTGCATGAAATAACTTTTTGTCCCCCTGTCCCCTGAGAAATAGTTGAAGAATAACAAGCATGACTTCTGGAGAACACACTTTTACAGCAAAATGACACTGATCTCTTTGTAGGTATTTTCTGGACATTTAAAACTCTTTCTCTTCTATTCTTCCCCTCTCTGGTTCTCCCTCAATTTATCTGTCTCTTCCCTTCTCTTTCACTTCCCTTTCCATCAGGATAGCATTAGCTTGAAAGCTAACAATTCAATCACATCTCAAGCAATCATTTACTCTGTTATTTAATAGGAAGGGGGGAAAACCCTGTTACCATAACAACACACATCACATGGTAATTATGGAGTCTCTAAAATACAGCAAACCATACTTTTCAGCATTTTCTAAGGGTGATGCCTAATAAGCACAGACACCACTCTCCCAATTATTATTCAGAATTTTCATCTAATAGTTTCATATAGTGTGAATGCTAACACTACTAAATGTTCTTCGTAAGAAATGTATTTTAAAAACAACAAAACTAAAGAAAAAGGAAAATGCACATCATATTTTAAATTATGGGTTATATCATATGTACTTTGGGCATCCAGGGGACAAATGAAAGGAAACAAAAAAGAAAAATGAAATTAATTTATAACGCAAAACGCATCAAATGACAATCAGAAAAACAAGAAAGAAAAACGTAAAAACAAACATTTCATTCAGAGTGATGCTACCAATAAGCCTAGATAAGATTTCTCTGAAGTAAAAATGAAAAAGAGCTCATCACCTAATCCTGAGGTAGAAATATGGTTGGACAGGAGCAGCCAGTATTGGGGAAATTTGCATGTGCCCAATAATGGAGGAAATAATGAAGCAAGACTGCCATTCTCATCCAGGGACAAATCACTATCATCCAATTTAGGTGAGAATGTCATGTCAGAGTTAGAAATGCCAAAGGGTGACAAGATAGGTAACAAATTTCAGGAAAGGAAACTGTCATTCACTTTCAGCTTCCTCATCAACAGGAGCCAAGTTAGTTTCAGGATGAGAAGTAGTTGTAAGTCAAGCAGAAGATGACAGTGACTTGAACTTGGAGAAGCCCTAGTAGATCTGAAATGATCCCTGTTCAAAGGAACAAAGAGAAAGAAACAGGGCACTTTAGAGAAACCTAAACAGGGCAGTGATTATATAGAACTCTTCTCCTGGTCAACCCAAATCCAATTCAGAACTGAGTCTTCCGAAAATATCAAGAGGGAGTTTTACTTTAAGAAAAGTCAATGATAGGGATACAAAAAGACAGGGATACAATATCCTCCAAAAGAATTCATCACAGATGGCAATACATGGGTAGATCTCCATGACAGTGAAAATTATTTAATTATATTAATATAATTGTTGACAAGTAATGACAATTGTATAAAGCAAAATACATGTTATAGTAGGAAGAGGAGAGAAGTTTTACATTCAGAACAAAATTCTTTACCCATACATTCACGGTCCCTCCTGTACCCACTACTTATGGTTGTAGGTATTGTGATCATAGAATATACTGGAAAATTCTACTAAGCATGTAAGAAAAAGTATTTACTAGGATAACAGTTCTCTGATAACATACCAAGGAAGGATACTACAAGGAAACTACGGAACAGTATCACTCATGAGCACAGGTGCAAAAAGTCTTAATACAGTATTAGTAGCAAATCAACTTCAGTAATACATACTTAGGATAATATATTATGATCAAATAGAATGTATCCCAGGAATGAAAGTTTGGTTCACATTTTAAAAATCAATCAAAATAATTCATCAAATCCACAAATTTATAAAGCATACAGTCATCTCAACAGATGTAGAAAAATCATTGAATATAACATAACATCCAGTGCGCCCTAGTGGAGCAGTTCTTAGGTCAATCACCTCTGAAGGATGCAGGCAATTACCTCTAGGTTAGAGTCCCAGGTCCCAGGGGAAACAACCAGAACAACGAAAATGGGAATAAAATAAAACGCTCCCTCCTCTTCTCTCGTCTTGACTATCTGCCTGTTTGCCTTTATTCCTGCCTGTAACTTTCATTTCAGAAAAAATTTCAACATTTGTGATAAAAACTCTCAACAATTTAGGAATAAAAACAAACTTCCTAAATCTGATCAAAGATATCTATAAAAACTCTTGTGTTATCATATTTAATGTTAAAACTGAACTTTTCTTTCTTAAGGCTGTAAACAAGACAAGAATGTCTACTCTCACCACTCCTATTCAACACTGTACTCAAAGTGCGATCAGGCAAGAAAATGAAATGAAAGGCATAGAAATCCGAAACAAAACAAAACAAACAAATCTCTATTCAAGTTACAGTGAAAAGTGACAAGTCTATGAATAAACTACAAGAATATTTAATAGGTTTAGTAATGTCATAGAAAAATATCAATGATATGTTCAGGTATTAGCAATTAACAGTGGGAAAGCAAAAAACTCTAACTGCAATAACATCAAAATGCAATTTTATGAAATTTAACAAAATATGTGCAAGATTTGTAATACGAAACAACAAAACACTGGCCTAAAATAATGGAAAGATATGAATCATGCATGGGTTGAAAGACTCAATACTAAGATGTCAATTCTCTCCCAAATGCATCCACAGATTCAATGACTTTCTAATCAAAATTAAAGCAGGTTTTTTTTGTAGATGTGATTTTTCAACTAATTTAAAATTATATGAAAAAGCAAAGAGTTTAAGAAAGCCAAATTTAAAATAAAACAACAACCAAAAGAGACCCTGGAGATTTCAGGAGTTTTTTTTATAAAGGAACAGGAATTAAGCTATGTGGATTTGATGGAAGTCATACATATAGATCCATGGGACAAACTGAATACAGAAATAATCCCATATAGTACGGATAAATGTTTTTTCACAAAGGTACCTAGGTAAAGAAAGGATGGTATTTTCAACAAATATATTGAATACATCATAAAAATTAACTCTAAACATAGACTAAAATGTAAACCTTAGGCAATAAAACTTCTACAGGAAACTTCTATAGGAGATCCATCAAGTGATTAATAAATCAACTATTCAGTCATGCTTTGTGTAACAATGAGGAGATGTTCTGAGAAAAGATAATGAGAACTAGATAATTTCATCAGTGCGTGAATATGATAAAGTGGTCTTACACAAGTCTAGATGATATGGCTTACTACACATCTAGGCTATGTACAGGGGCCACCTTCTTATGTGTGATGCTTTGTTGTCTGAAACATCACTATGAGGTGCATGACTGTATATGGTTTATCCATACAATGCAATGTTATTTAGCCCTAAAGAGAAATTAAATACTAACACATGCTACCATATATATAAACCTTGAAAACATTATAAATGAAAAAATTCAGACATTAAAAAAACTGCTATATAAATTTATTTATATGAAATGTTCATAATAGGAAGAGCTATAGAAACAGAAAGTAGATTCATAGTTGTTGGGAAGTGAGGAATGAGGAAAATGGAAAGTCACTGCAAATGGGCAGAGTTTCTTTTTAGTGTGATGAAAAAATTATAAAACTGATTGTGGTGATAGTTATGTAACTTTGTGATATAAATGACAAACATGAAAAGATGCTCAACATCATTACTCATGAAAGAAACAAATCCACAAAGGGAAACCATTATCACCTTATGAGGGTGACTGAATTTTAAAACACTAACCATATCAAGTACTACCAAGGTAGAGGAATTAGAACTGCCATGCACTGCTGGTGGACATTCAAAAGGGGACAGTTACTAGAAAAGCACATTGACAAGTTTCTTATATTAACATGTTTCTAGCAGTTTTAGCAGTAATCATCAAAAATCTATAACAATTCAAAGGTACATCAATGTGTGAATGAACAAACTGAAATGCATGACAAGTATTTTTTAAATGAAATGACTAATGATGAGAACCAAAGCAGAGTTTGAAGAAACTTCAGTTGGAAAATACCAAGTGAACTTCAACAAAAGACTAGAAGCAAGAGTTAAGAGATACTAGAATCATCTTGCAAAGATCCATAGGTACTTTTCAAATGTTCTCTGCTTAACCTGGGATAATATAAGATAGTTCAAGGATGCCTCATTTCAAGAATTATTATAAAGCAACAGTAGCAAGTTATATGCTTTTGATAAAAGTATATATTATTAACCTCTTAACAGGCGTATGATGTGCTAATATATTCTCCCAGTCAGTAGGATGTCTTTTTGTTCTGATTTTTTTTTCTGTGTAGAACTTTTTAGTTTGATGCAGTTCCATTTGTTTATTCTAGTTTTTGTTATGCTTGCTATTGTTGACTCCCCAAAGATATATCTAAGGTTAATCTCAAGAAGGAAATTGCCTATGTATGTTTCCTTCTATGCATTTTATGGTTTCAGTTCTTACAGCTACATATTTAATCCACATCGAATTAAGTTTTGTGTATGGTGTTGATAGTGGTCAAGATTTATTCTTGTGCATGTGACTGTCCAATTTTACAAAAATCATTTATTAGACTTTCCTTGTGCTGCTGTACAGTCTAGGCTCCTTTGTGAAATGAGTTGTTTTGTATATTATGAGTTTACTGTGAGGCTCTCAATTCTATTCCATTGATTTGTCTATTTGTTTTTGTTTTAATACCATACTGATTTGATTACTATTGTTTTGTATTATAGTTTGAAGTCAGGAAATACAATATTTGCATTTTTGTTCTTTTCCTCAGGATTGTTTTTGCTATTGGGGGGTTGTATTTCCTAATACATTTTATGATTTTCTGGGGCGTTCTATTCTGTGAAGAATGTCACTGAGATTTTGATAGGTATTACATTAATCTATATATTGCTTTAGGTAATATGCCAGTTTAACAATATTAATTCTTCCAATCCATGAGCACAGAATATTTTTCCGTTTCTTTGTGTCTTTTATTTCTTTTAATTATAGTTCCATGTATAGGTCTTTCATTTCTTTTGTTAAATTTATCCCAAGGTATTCCATTTTTTTTTGATGAATGTAAATGGGATTGCTTTCCTGATTTTTCCTTCTGTGAGTTGATTTATTTTTGTATAGAATGCAACATTTTTTTTAAAAGAAGGGAGCAGACAGGAATGATGGCAAATAGGTAGGTAGGCAGGAAGAGAAAGGAGAAAGGAGCATCTTTATTATATATATTTATTTATTTGTTCACACTCAGCCCTCTGCGGGGTCCAGGACTCAAAACCAGGAGTATGTGGCCTGCGCTCCTTTGGAGGTGACTGACCTAACCACTGCTCTACCAGGGTGCATCAACACATTTTTGTATATTAATTTTGAAGACTACCACGTTATTGTATTCATTTATGTTTTCCTTTTTTTTTTTCTTTTTAAGGAAAAGTGCAGGCAGGAATGAAGATGAGTAGACAGGCAGGCAGGAAGAGAGAGGAGGAAGAAGCACTTTATTTTCTAATTTTTATTTAGTTGTCACACTGGTTGTTCCCCCCCGGACCAGGGCCTTGAAACCAGGGGTATGTGGTCTGCGCTCTTCCATAGGCAATTGTTCTGCTATTCCACCAGGATGCACCTCATTAATTTTTTCTATAGCTTTTTACTGGAGTCACTAGGATTCTCCTTATGTTATCATATCATCTGAAAATAGTGAGTTCTAATTCTTTCTTTCCAACTTGGATGACTTTTATATTCTTTCTCATATAATTGTACTATCAAGATTTCTAACATTATACTGAAAAATAATTAATGCAGACATCTTCATTTTACTCGGTATTAGAGGAAAAGTTTTCCCCCACTGACTATGATATTGGCTGTAGATTATTTATATATGACCTTTATTATATTCAAGTACATTCCATCTATATCCATTTTATGAAGGTCTTTCACATAAAAGGGTATTGAACCTTGTGAAAAGCTTTTTCTGTATCTATTGAGATGATCCTATGATTTCTGTCCTTTCTTTTGTTGATGTAATGATTCACGTTTTTAAAATTTGTGTCTGTTGAAACATCCTTGCATTCCTGGAATAATTCACACTTGACTGTGATGTACGCTTCTTTCAATTAATGGCTGAATTTTGTTTGCTAGTATTTTAAGAGTTTTGCAACTACAGTAATCCCTCACCTATCAAGGGAGTTACGTTCCAGAGATGCCCACGATAAGGGAAAATCCGTGAAGTAGTGGTATTGTAATCTATTTTATTATTTATATATATTTCAAAGCTTTATAAACCCTACTCTCCTATAAACCCTTCCCACTCTTATTAACCTTTCCCACACCCTTATAAACACTTTCTACACTCTAAAACCTACATAATTTTAACAACATATAAAATTCTATGTGGGTACTCACTAGTGAAGTAGACGTATACTGCAAAATCCCGCAATATATCAAAAATTCCGCAATACGTGAACCGCGATATAGCAAGGGAGGACTGTATAATCATTCGAGCAACTATATTGGTCAACAGTTTTCTTATTTTGTGAAGCCTCTCTGATTTTGGAATCAGGGTAATGTTGACTTCATAAATGTATGTGGAAGTTTTTCCTCCATTTCAATTACTTGGAAGAGTCTGAGATAAAAATTCTTTTTTTTTTTTTTTTTTTTTTTTTAAAGTTTGGCAGAATTCACTGGTGAAGCTATTTGGTATTGGGCTTTTGTTTTTCTGAAAGCTTTGACTACTGTTTCAATTTGCTTATTCATGATTGGTCTGATCAGGTGTTCAATTTTTTCCTGATTTAGACTGGGGGTATTTTATTTTTCTAAGAATTTGTCCAATTCTTCTGGATTATTATCCAATTTGTTGTTCATTTTTTTTATATGAATTACAGAAAGCAGAAAGCCAGAATCCAAATCAAATCCTACCATGGGGTTTAATTAACAGAATTCTGTCTGTCAACTGACTCTTAAAATAACTCTTATTCTCATTCTTTGAAATTTTCAAGGCACTCTATGATGAAAGCAACAAATATCTTAATCCTAATTTTTCTTAGTTCATATCTAAGTTTATACCTCATAAGATCTGAACCATTAGCTGAATCTATTAGATATCTTCTGCTATTGCCCACATTAACACATTTTGTTTCTATTCTGATGCTGAGTTTTAAAATCAGATTTCCATTAATAATTTAAATTTTAGCTATCCTTCAAATACCTAAGTATATGACTTAAAACTACAAAAAGACACTAAATCTCTCTCTTCTCCACACCAACTATTAAAAGTGTTAGAAAAAAAAGAATTTTGGAAATCAACTGTTTTCTATCCTCATGAAATTAAGCCTCTCTTTTTTTCCCAGATAAAAACTAATTCTAGATTTTCCTTCTCTCTTTAATTAAATAAAGACAATGCATTAGAGGAAAAATGTTATGAACAAAATGAACAAAATGTTATGCCACTAATTGGTGGCAAATGATATGACACAGAATATAACTGAACCATATTAGTGATATCAATATTTATAAGTCATGCATCAAAAAACATTTTATGGCTTTCAGTTCAAGATGGTGGCAAAGGAGGGAACTTTTCTTACTCTCTCTAGGAAACAACTTGAATCTATGGATATATATGAAATTCCTCTGAACAGAACCTATACTTTACACATCTGACTGATGAGAAAAAGCCTACACTGAAGAAGAGGCAGCTTGGGGAAGGAACTGCAGGCCAGCAGTTGGACCTGGCAAAATGCAGAGACAGAGTGGAGACCATGGAGACCATGCAGACTCCATCTACCCCCCGAGCTAAAGAGAAATGACTGAGTGTACTCTCCCACCCAACTGGCAGAGATGTAACCACAGTTGGTGGGAAACTGCAGGCACAGTGCAGAGACGACAGGTATGTGACACTCCTCTCTCCCTGGCTGAGAGCTATGCCTGCTCCTTGAGCTCCAGCATGGGGAGCTCACAGGTGACCTGGACACTGCAGATGGCTATGTACCATTCAGGCCATCTATGTACCATTCAGGCCAAATTTATTTCCTGAGCTCTGGGGTGGGAAGCTCACAGCTGGTCTGGAAACCACAGGCACTTGTGTGCCCCTACCCCCAAGCTTGAGGGGAAGGTCCACTTTCCAAGTTCTAGCACGGGCAGCTCGCAGTCAGTCCTGACACCAGACACCACAGGCAGCTGTGTACCATGACCCCTGTCTGAGGGAAACAAGCTCTGGCATGAGTGTATTCCAGAGCCGATCTAGAGATCACAGGCTTGAGTGTACCATTCCTCCCATGCTGAGGGGCAGAAAGTATGCTCCCTAAGGCCAGATGTTCTTGCACTTCAGTGCATTTGTGCATTCCTCAGTCAGCCTGAACACCACAGGAAACAGAGAGAACACTGAAATTCATAAATGTAAACAGACCCACACCAAGGTACACCATAGTAAAATTAGCTAAAGTCAATGACAAAGAAACACTATTGAAAGCTCTAGAGAAAAGAAAATAACCCACAAAGAACACCCATCAGGATAGCATCAGAATCCTTAACAGAAACCCTACAGGCCAGGGGAGTGGAATGATGTCTTCAAAATACTAAAAGACTAAAAACCATCAGCCAAGAACACTCTACCTTGCAAAAATTATCACTTAAATATGATGGAGAAATAAAAAGTCTTCAATAACAAGAAACAAGTTATTGGATTTTGAAATCACCAAGCCTGCCATTCAAGAAATTGTGAAATGGATCCTACATCAAGGAAATCAAAAACAAAGATTAACCAAACTTTGAGAATGGTGATAAATAAGAAAGTAAAAGCAGGGACAAAGATGAGCCTAAAAGGAGTGAACGACAACAAAAAACACGAAGGGGGAAAGGAAAGCAAGTATCCTATACAAATATATAAATATGAATGGCATCAGTTCTTAAAAGAAAATCACATAGCTGGACAGGTAGAGTCAACATCGTGGACAGTCACAAAACCCATATCTAAACAGACACATAGCTAGAAAACAAAAAAAACTGACAGAATAAACAATTTCATCCAAAGGAAATAGTGAACCTCAACAAACAGAAAATGAAGCATAAGGCAGAGAAAACTAACAGAAAATTAAGACTCAAATGAGTTATAAAATGCTACATTTCAGTCATCACCCTAAATGTGAATCGACTGAACTCACTAATTAAAATACATGAACCATAGATATTATGCCTACAGGAAACGTATAATCAGATTCAAAGAAAACATTGGTTGAAAATCAAGGGCGATGGAAAAATATATCAACACAACAAGGATGAAAGGAAATCAATGACTGTATACTAATATCAGACAAGACAAACTTTCAACTAAAAATGGTATCATGAGGCAAAGATGGACAGACACTACTTTATGATCAAGAGGGTAATCCATCAAGAAGAAATAACTATTATCAACATATATGCACTCAATACAGGATCATCTATATATTTAAAAGACTGACAGATAACGGCAGACATTGACTATAATACAACAATAGCAGGAGACTTTAACACTCTACTTACATCAATCGACAGATCATTCAGTTAGAAAACAAAGAAACAGGGAGCTAATTGAAACAAAATATCAAATGGACCCAAAAGACATATAAAAGATGTTCTATTCTAACAAACAACGTACATTCTTCTCAAATGTTCATGGAACTTTCTCAGGGATAGCCCACATCCTCGAACACAAAATAACTCTCAGCAAATTTAGCAAAATTCAAATTATAGAAAGCATTTTCTCACACCGCAAAGGCATAAAACTATAAATAAAACAAAGAAACAAAATTAGAAGAACCACAAAGAAATGGATATTGAACAACATGAACAACCTCTGGACCACTGGTAAAATTAAAGATGAAATGAAGACATCTGGAGACAAACAAAAATTCAGAGATGAGCTATCAGAACAAATGGGATGCAGCAAAAGCAGTTCTGAGAGGAAAGTTTATAGTTATACAAGTGCACATAAAAAACCAAGAAAGGCTAAATTAAAAATCTAACCACATACCTGAGGGGATTAGAAAAGGAAGGACAATCAAAACCAAAATTGGCAGAAAAAAGGAAATATAAAAATTAGAGCAGAAATGACATTGAAAACAAAAAGACCATCCAAAAGATCAATAAATCTAAAACCGTAAAGACTCCATGAAAAATCTGCTAGAAACAATAAATGAAAACAGCAAAGTGGCAGTATATAAAGCCAACACACAAAAATCAGTAGCATTCCTATACATACAAAGGCGATAAAGAAAATAAGAAGGAAACTCCGTTCATAATAACATCAAGAAAAATCAAATACCTGGGAATTAATAAAGGAGGCCAAAGACCTCTACAATGAAAATTATAGGACCTTAACAACGGAAATATAAGGAGACACAAAGAAATGGAAAAACATCCCAAAACATCCCATCTTCATGGATTGGGAGAATCAATACAATAAAGCCGATCATGTCTACCCAAGGCAATGTATAGGTTCAACACAATTCCCATCAAAATACCAAGGGCATTTTTTAAGGAAATGGAGCAAATAATATTGAAGTTTTTAAGGAACTACAAAAGTCCTCAAATAACCAAAGCTATTCTAAGAGAAAAAAGGAATAGTGGAGGCATCACACTCATGAACTTCAAACTATACTACAGAGTGATTGTCATCAAAACTGTATGGTACTTATACAAAAGCAGACACAATGATTGGTGGAATCAAATAGAGAGTTCAGAAATAAAATCATATTGACAGTTAGTCTATGACAAAGGTGCCAAAGCTTATAATGGAGAAAGAAAAAAATCTACTCAATGAATGGAGCTGGAAAAACTGGAAAGACTGCAAAGAAAAAGAAACTAGCTAATCATTATTGTCAAGTACAAATATCAATTCAAAATGGGACAAAGACCTGAAAATTAGATCTGAAACTATAAAATACATAGAACAAAACATGGGGAAAACACTCCATGACTTCAACCTCAAAGAGGTCTTCAGGGGAGGAATAATAACAGCAAAAGAAATCAAAGAAAAACTAAACCTTTGGGACTACACTGAACTGAAACACTTTTGCACAGCAAAAGAAATCACTCACTAAAACAAAAAGACAACCCCCGGAATGGGAGACTATATTCATACAACATATATCAAATAAGAGCTTGATTTCTAAAATATACAAAGAGCTCACACATTTCAGCAATAAAAAAGCAAATGGCCCACTCAAAAAAAGGGCAACAGAGCTGAATTGAGACCTTCCTAGAGAAGATACACATTACTTACAGACGCCTGAAGAAATGCTCTACATTACTCATCATCCGAAAATGCAAATAAAAACTACAATGAGATACCACCTCACGCCAGTGAGAATGGCCTACATAAAAAAGATTAGAAATAGCAAGTATTGGAGGAGGTGTGGAAAAAAGGGAAACTTACACTGTTGGTGGAAATGTAAATTTGTGAAACCTCTTTGGAAAACAGTATGGAGATTCCTCAAAAAAGTAAAGGTGGATTTACCATTTGATCCAGTAATCCCACTCCTACACATATACCCAGAGGATACAAAATCTCTATCAGGAAAAACATCTGCACCCCTATGTTTATAGCAGCACAATTCACCATAGCTAAGAAATGGAAACAACTTAAATGCCCATCAACATGACTGTGTAAAAGAAGTGATGGTACATACATACTCAATAGAATTACATTATGCCCTTTGTTATAATCTGGATGGAACTGGAGGGGATTGTGTTGCGTGAAATAAGTCAGAATGGAAAATTTTATATATATACATATACATATATATATATATATAGAGAGAGAGAGAGAGAGAGAGACAGAGACAGAGACAGACAGACAGACAGACAGAGACACAGAATGGTTTCACTCATATGTGGAATATAATGAAATGAAAAAAATGAACATATAATTCCAACAAAAAAAACAGGACTCAGGACTGGCTATGGAGGGAAGAAGGGGTGAGGGGAGAAGGTGGCGGTAAGGGACACTGGAACTCTGGTGGTGGGGTGTGGTGTGAAATATAGACTGAGATGCAATTTAAATATCCTAAATGGAATCTAGCATTGTTAACTAATGAAATAACAAACATTATTATAAAATAATATTTTATACAAATATTTTTGAAGTGCTGATCATTTTACATCAAATTCATTGAATTTTCACTTATTTTTTAAATTTATAACTGGTATACAACATATATCTAAATTATATACAATTTCATTTTCTGTGATACTGTTTTGCTATTCATTCACACTTTTTTTATATACCTGATTCAGTAACAGTCATAAAATTTTAAAAACATGTGCTTCCCAAATGTTTTCCAGCTACCCTATTCCCTCTGGTATTTCTATAATCTGCAATGATCAAACTTCAGGCAAATCATCTATATATATTTATTATCTTTATCTTTTAAAAAAGGCCTACATAAACACAAAGGAAAATAAACACTAAAACCAGAGTTTTTCTTTCTCTTAAACACTTCTATTTATTGCTAATTCCCCAAATTAACAAAATATAAACACTGGTGCCCTACATACTTATTTAAACAGATTAGATTTAATAGGTCAGATTATTTATAATAAAATTTAGTATTTATTCTGAACAATGGAAGTTAAACATTTATGAACAAAATTAAATTCCTAACAACTACTCCCTAATAATTAGTCTAGGTAGTAAGGCAAAAATACCAGTTTCTTTCAGAAATACACCAAAATATTATAGTATTCAGTAAGGTCAGTTATTTTGGTTACCTTTAAAAGAAAATCACATTACTTATGATAAAGAGAAAAATTATTTCCAAACACTAAATCTCCTGATCAATAAAACAAAGTAGGGATACCAAAGCATATAAAGCAAGAATTGTTGCAGAGTTCAGGAAGTCACCTACCTCATGCACTAGAGCAAGTGAGGTCTGCTTGAAACTTCGCCCTCTACTGGCCATCAGTCGATTCAAGGGTTTTCCATCTTTACTCTGATACATTGAAATATCATAACAAAATAACATGCCACCTTTAAAAAAATGAAATAAAAAAATTTCTTGTGGAAAAAGTCTTAATTAGATTTTCAGCAATCCACATTCAATGCATTTGTATAGAAAGACTTAGAAATGAAAAGAGAATTTTCTGGGCAAATTATAATTTTTAACTATTTTCATCTAAGAAAAGAAAAAATAAAAGAAAAATTACCACATTTAAACTAATTAATATAAAATTTGTGACTAACTTTCAGTGTTGTGAACTATTACTTTTAAAGATACTATTAAACTCTTTAAAAAACAAATTTTCAATTAGAGAGAAGTTTCTGTACATATTGATCTTCTGAACTCCCGATAACATGGGTTCCTTTAGTGTATGCTCAAAAGTAGACAAGTTTTCTCTCCAACCTTCACTTACATACATTCATTCAAATCATCTAACAGTACTGATTTACTTTTCTAAAGGAAAAGTAAAATATACACTCAATACCACAGGGTATTTCTTTTTCCTAAATACTTTTATTTATTGTTAATTCCTAGCATTTGCAAAAGATAATCACGGTGCCTTACACATTTACAAAGACTCAGAATTAGGACATTGATGGCATGCCCCAGTGGCCTAGTGGTCTATTACATCCTAGGCACAGTCCACATACTTCCCAATGTCCCTAGTTCAAGACCAAATGCCAGGAGGAACAACTAAAATAAACAACTAAATAAAATGCTTCTTTTTCCTTTCTCTTCCTGCCTTCATGCTTACTCTTCTTTATGCCTACCTATACTTTTTAAAAAACTGGCAAGATTATTTTTTATGCAATTTTATATTGAACACACATTTTCCAGTTCTTCTGCTTCCAGTTATTCCCACTATAGTCAATGACGTTCTCAACTCAACTCTTGCAGCTATAGACACAGTACTAATGGAAAAGCAAAGGTGGACTACCAACTACTAGAGTATGAGTTAGGGCAGTTTTGTGAACTATCTGGTCCATTTTGAGAAAATAAAACAACACATATTGAAGAATGAAGACAAAAAAAAAAAGATTGTTACATTTATAAACATTTCTTACTGAAGTATGATACACTCACAGAAAGCACACATCTCTGAAGCACACAAGCTCAAAGACTTCCCATGATGAACCAAGGTCTAATCAGCACCCAGGATTAAGAAAAAAAATATTATCAACATCCCAGGACTTCCTCCTCATGTTTCCTTTCGTTACATCCACCTTCATCCGAAAGGCAGCACACAATCCAGCAACCATTTCCTCAGCTTTGGTACTTTGTATGCATGAAATCAGACAAAAGAGTATGTCTGTCTTCTATCATGCAACATAATTATAATGAAAATCATTTAAATTGTTAATGGTGACCATAATATATTTATTCTCATGTTGAAAAATAATCCACATTGGGAACTTACCACAATTTACTTACTCATTCACTGTCAACAGGCATTGAGACAGCTTCCACATTTAAGGCTACTCAAATAATACTATCATGATATTATAGGTATGTCTTCATTTGGGTTTATCCCTGAGAATGAAATTTCTGAGTAGCAGGATATGAATTTACTAAGAACTAGTTTTCCAAAGTGGTTGAATTACCTTGTATTCCCAACAGAGATTCTAGTTGCTTCACATATTTACCAAACTTTTCCAGATTAAAGTTTAAATTACGATCACTTTCAATTTTTCTAATATTGACAGTGAAGGTATAATTTCCCTATAATATTGTGTTAAATACATCCTACAATTTCTGATAAATTTTATATTTATTATCATCCATTTAAAGATATTTTCTGATTTCCATTTTTGATCTATAATTACTTATAAGTGGATATTATTCAATTTCCAGATTATGGAGATATTCAGTTATCTTTTGTCATTTATTTATTTTTTAAATTTTATTTATTTTATTTCAGGCCAAGAAAAGAACATAATTTATCACATTAAATACTTATTTCAAAAGAAACTCAAGAGAGTAAACTATATTGAATATTTCTAAAATAATTAAACTTTAAAATGAATATAGCAGAATATAAAAAAACTCATAATGTAAGCTCGAGTCACAATTCCTTAATTTAGAAAAGTTAAAAATTAGAATTATCAAAAAGAATATAAAAACTAAAAAGAAAAACCTCAGAGTGATAAAAATAAAATTTAAATATTTTGGATATTGTCTTTCCAAACAACAAATATCAATAACAATAAAACTAAACAGGATAAAATATTAAGGACACTGAATTTGGGCATAAAAGGTAAATTTGAATCTTGGCTCTGACACATATATACTATATAACCTTAGGCAGATTTCTTAGCATTGTTTTTCTCATTTATAAAATGATATATATAAAATATATATATATATATATAAAATAGACTTATCTTAAAGAAGATAATATATGTCAAGTTCTTGAACAGGCCCCACAACAATCACAAAGAAATTGAAGAGTTAATCAAAAGTCTCCCTAAAAATGGAAGCCCAGGACTCCATGGCTTGAATGAAGTTCACCAAACCTTCAGAGAAAAATCTATACCTCTTCTCTTAAACGATTCTTAAGTATTAAAGAACAGGGAACACTCCCAAACATTCTCCACGAGGCCAACATCACACTGATACCAAATGTCAACAGAGACATCACCAAGAAAGGAAATCACAGACCAATATCTCTAATGAACACAGATGAATAGGCCTGTTTTAATGTGGGGTTTCTTTACTCTTCATATAACATCTTTTAGTATTTTTTGTAGAACTGGTTCTATGGTGATAAACTCCCTTAACTTTTGCTTATTAGAAAAGTTTTTCATCATTTCTTCACTTCTGAATGATAATCTTGCAGGGTATAGTATCCTAGGTTGAAAATCCTTTTCTTTCAGTCTTGTGAATATATCATGCCATTACCTCCTGGCCTGTAGAGTTTCAGTTGAGAAATCTGCCGATAATTTTATGGGGACTCCTTTATATGTGACTAATTTTTCTCTGGATGCTTTTAAGATTAATTTTGTATTTTGACATTTTGATGACAATGTATCTAGGTGTAGGTCTATCTGCTTTCTTTTTGTTTTATTTGTTTTTTATTAGGGACTCTGAGCTTCCTGGGTCTGGAGCCTTGCTTTATTCCTCAGGTTAAGGAAATTTTCAGCTATTATTTCTTCAAATACTGTTTCTGGCCCCTTTTCTCTCTCCTCCTTCTAGGATCCCTGTAATGAGAATGTTTCTTTTGATGTATCTCATAGGTCTCGAATGTTGTCATTTCTTTGCGTTCTTTTTATTTCTTTGCTGATTTGCTTAGTGCATTCCTCTGCCCTATCTTCTAGCTCAATGATTTTACTGGAAGTTTCATCTGTCTTAATCTTGAGTCCCTCTATTGAATTCTTTAGGTCAGCTATTGTGTTCTTTCTTTGACATTTGTTTTGAGCTGCTTTATTTCTTCTCTTTCTTTTTTATTGCCCTCTTTTTCTTCCTCTAGTGTTTTCTTGATTTCCATGAATATGCTTATCACCGTCACCCTAAATTCATCCTCAGGTAGTTTGCAGATGTCTGTTATATTCAGATTTTTCCCCTGGGTTTTTAATTGGATCCATCATTTCACATCTATTTCTGTGTCTTTGTTCTGTTTGGCATTCTGTTTATGCTTCTTTGGATTAGATTTCCCTGTAGGGATGACCTGAGTAGGGTACCAACCTGCACCAAGTAAGCCTGGATCTTGGTTTGAACACTGGGAGTTTCTTGAGTTTTGTGACATCACAACTTGTTGGATTTATTAAAGTTCTTATGTGGGCCTCTGTTGCTGCCCAATAGTTCAGCTTATGGGGTTGGAGTTTGTATGGGGGATGCAGGGTCTTCCTCTAGCCTCCCAGTTTCCAACAGCAACAACTACCTTGCTGTTGGCTCACAATCAACAATAGGCTGTAGTTTCACCTCCACCAACACATTGGTGATAGTGGGGAGCACTGACCCTTCCTCTGGAAGCCTCTCTTCTTCCTTTATAATTGAGGAGGGACTTCCGGTTGGTGGGTCCTGTGGGTCCAGGGCAATATGGTGGGAGGGGGTGGGGATAGGGGATTCCCCTAGTTGCCTTCTGGTCACGGCAACACCCATTGCAATTTTTTCACCAGGCCTCTCATTCAAACCACCAGGGCACTGGTCCTCCTTCCACCATGTGCCTAAACCCTTTCCCTTGGCTCTACATCCTGGTCTTGCTGGGTGGACTCTCTGCTACCGTCACAATTCTTAGGAGGGCCAGTTCTTTCTGCTGTCCCAGCTCCTCTGTCACAGGTGGAATCCTGAGTCTGAGTTAGTAGTGTAACGCTGAACACGGATTTTTTTGCCTACCCTTTGCTGTCACAATTGCTGCTGTATTTCTACAGCCTCTGTGCCTGCTCTCTCTCAGTGTTTGTTTCTAGGAAATAAGTGAATTCCTAGTTGCTCTCTGGGGAGGACATGAGTCTTACTCCTACTAGGTCGCCATCTTGAACAGAAGTTCTTGTTATTTATTTTTAATTTAATCCATTGTCAATGGAGGACATAACTTCAGTATTTTGTGATTGATTCTAAGTTTATAGTCTAATACAGGGTCATTCTGGCAAAGTCCCATAAATAGTTTAAAAAGTCTATGAATTCTATTATTGTACAATAATACAATGTTTTCTATGTCAAGTAAGTAGTTACTCATAGTTCAGAGATTTTGCAAACTTACTAATTTTTTTGGTCTAATATTCTTCAAATCATTGGAAACTATATTGGAAACTTTAAAGTTTCTTACTTTTATTGTGGGTTTGTCTATTTCCTCTTTTAATTCTGCTAGTTTTTGACACACTTTTTTCCAGTTTCATTGAGAAATAGTTGACATACATCACTGCATAAATTTAATTTGTCATCTGTAATTTACATATATCACTGTATAAGTAAATATATTTGCCATATATTTTGATGCTATATTATTTCATGGACATAGAGTGGAATTGTGATCATTTCTAAGTGAAATGATTTCTTTGTCTCCATAAAATGTCCCCTTCATTTCTAGCTTCTTCCTTTTTCATGTTTAGTAAATTTTCATTCTATGTTGGATAGCATACGAAAGAATCAAAGAAATTCTAAATTTTGTTGTCCTTTATGAGAAACAAGTTTCTCCTCTTCTCTATTAGGCAAACAGAATGGTCATCAGCAATTGAACTAGGTTAGGATGGATTATAGCTTTGGAAAATCTCCGTTTACCTGTTTTAATCCTAAACAGGCCTCCCCCAAGATTTTCAACTGACAGTCTAATCAATCTTTGGATTCTTCAAGACAGAAAGAATATGGGAAATTCAGATATGTCCTTAAGGATTTTCAGCTTAGTTCCTTAGCCTCCCATCCCATAAAGCTTAAATATTTGGCAAACAGCTTGAGGAAGAAACCTCAAGAAGAAGAAATATCTTGAGACTGAGTATATGAGGTCTCTCAAGTCTGCCAATTTTGTCACTCAGGTATCAAGCAGAAATCAAGCTCTCTGTTGATTTCTCTGCTTCCTGTATCAGTCTCTTGCTAAGCTCAAGCCTGAATTCCAATTTCCCACTGAAGCCAGGCTCATTAAGTGCACACAGGTGAAAAGACGGTAGATCTTCAGAGTCAATTCATATTTGTGTGCTCTATTTTCAAGCCATTCTCCTAGTCAGTGTTTGTTTGCCAAGCATGACAAGAATGAAAATATCACTGCCTTTCAGAAGCATCAGCCTAGTTCTTTCAATTTTCAAAATTTAGTAAATATAAGGAAATCTTCAATTTGTCATCTATATTAGTCAAAGTCTTCAGAGAAACAGAATAGGAGATATATATTTTTAAGTATGCATATCTAAAATAAGCATGTATATATGTATATATATATAGATAAGAGATTTATTATAGAAATTGATTTACAGTATTATGAGCTGAGAAGCCCCTTATTCTTTTCTTTGCAAGCTAAAGAACAAGAAAGTCAGCAGTATAATGCATACCAAGTGTGAAAGCCTAAGAATTAAGAGACCAATGTCCAAGGAAAGGAGAAGGTGTATATCCCAGATCAAACAAAGAGCAAATTTGCCTTTTTTCTGCTTTTTTGTTCTAGTTACGTCCTTAGTGGAATGGATGTTGTCCACCCACACTGGAGAGGGGGATCTTATTTACTCAGTCCACTGAATCAAATGTTAACCTCCTCTAGAAGCACACTCACAGACATACCCAGAAATAATGTTTTATCAGCTATGGGCATTGCTTAGTCCAATCAAAATTAATACATAAAATTAATATTACATCACCCTTCTCCCAAGGTCCACTAAAATTTTCACTGGTTTCTCTATACTCCAACAGGGTTGTTCTAGGGCCAACCAGTGACTATCCACCAAAGGGTGGGGGAAACAGTCATAAAATGCTATTCCTCTTCTAAGCTTTAAATTATCTTATTCTCTTTGTTCTATAGTGCTCTGATATCTTTAAACAGTGATTTGTTTTTGTTAAGTATCCAGCTGTATCAAGATGTTAGAAGCAGCAGCAGCAATGTCCTGCCATGACTTGTTATATTCTATTTGGAACTAGAAGCTGAATCATTACATTAAAAACCTGTACTTTGATACTATTACTGTGCTCACCTGCAAGGCCAGGTTTCAATCCTGGCTGCTTGTTTGTTTCATACATCTTCAATATAAAACTGGGGATTCCGGCTACAGTCTTTCCGTGGTCTGAGCGGGTACCTCCTTGTAACGCAGAGTGATACACACCACGAGGCATATTCACCATTTCTTGTTTCACAAGTGATGTAAAAAATTCCTCCAAAGCTGAAGAAGAATAAAAGGAGATCACATTTAACACAGTATGCTAGAAGAGAAATATTTGTTCCTAACTCATACGCATGTGTGGGTATGTGTGTGTATACATATATAATATACACACATATATGTATATAATTTAGCTATATTTCAGGCTAAACTTAACAAAGTAAAAAGAGAACTCTCAATTTCTATTCCTTTCTTGATCTTACTCAAATCAGAATATGGCATCCAGTTAGTCGAGCTCAAAAATTTAATTTCAATCCTTATCTTTCCATTATTTTTATATAAAATCCATTAGCAAGTCCTTCTGGAAATACCTTCAAAATTATAGCCTGAATTCATCCACTTTTCTCTATTTTCACTGCTACTCACTTTCTCATTATCTTCTGTTGCTCATCTGAATTAATTTAAAAACTATTTTCTTGATTTATTCTCATGATCATCCCTATAAACTATCTTCCACCCAGGGTTCATACTTTTATGTCCTTCTCCTCTTTAACATCTTTCAGAGGTTTTTCACTGTACACAGAATAACATTAAACCTCTGACAATGATCAAGTTTTGACAATGATCTAGCCCAATTCTGCTTCTGACTCTACCACCTGCCCTCCTTGCTATCTATGCTAAATGGCACTTCTGTAGGGACTTTTTTTCCCATTCTTCAATAACACAAAGTTCCTATACAAGCCAGGGCAACAGTACTTGCTATTCTTATCACCTGGAACATACTAGTCCCAAATTTCCATGACTGGATCCTTCTTGCCAGTTAGGTATTCTCTGAAGGCCTTTTACAACTGTCATTTTGTAACAACATCAGTGCAATTATTAAAAACATGAAATATTAGTTCATTATCTCTTTGCTTTGTTCCTTATAGTGAAACTCAAGATCTCCACTACTTAACATTTTTACTTATTATAAGATAATATAAAATCAGAAGATAATAAGATACCCAAACATTTGATACCACCATTGGTGTATAATTGTGTTACTTTCCTAAGGATAACTAGAGGTTGCCCTATAAGAAATAAAAACAAAATCATTATAGATAAACAAATTATATAGAAAACAGAAAAGGAAATGATTGCATGTGTCTCTCATAGAGGAACAAAAAGCAAAAGTCCACATAACTAAAGTGGAATTTCCTTCTGAATAGATTTGAAAGACTCCTTTGAATGACCACGATTAAATTAAAGGCATCTGGAGCATCTATGATGTGCCCAGTTTTTCACTCCTATATAGAACTTTCCAAGAGGTTACCAAGCTTCTCCTATCAAAGCCCAGAGAACTCCCATATGGAAAATTTTCCATTACCACCTCTAAATCCATTCCTATGTAGAACTTTCCAAGGGGTTACCAAGCTTCTCCTAGCAAAGCCCAGAGAACGCCTATATGGAAAATTTTCCATTACCCCCTCTAGATCCTTCCTCTTCCCTCTAACCCTATTCTACACCCTGAAGAAACACCTGTAACAACTACAACACTGGGCTCCCTTGTCTTCTGGCTTCTAGTTGGCTTCCATTGGTAGGATATCAGAGCGTAGAAACAGAATGAAGTCAAGAAATATATTTCCCAGGTACCTTCCTGCAGTATTGTTATAGAATGCCTGCATTCCTTTTCTGAAGACCATCTCCTCTGAGGGAACCCTATTTATGATGCACATGTTCTCTCTTATTCTTCTAATTGCTGTTTCCCCTTACCTCTAATAGCCACTCTGGGATGATTCACCAAGGCTTGTAAATTTACCTTAACCTTGATAACACAACTGTATGTAGTACCTTTATTAAACCTTCATTTATAACTCTTTCCTAATGTGCACTCTGCCTTTCCTGTTAAGAACCTGATCCATCCACTCATTCTCTAAATGAAAGAGATGAGTAACATTTAATTGTAGGCAATATACCCCAATTCCTGCACATACATGCATGTGTATAGCTGTTTTAAGCTGAGTATAAAAATACTTTTCAAAATGTAACCAAGACTCAACTGTTTCTAAGAATAGATAAGTTATGTGAGAGAAGGTAATTTCATGCTTTCTTTGAGGGACCTTATTCTGGGCAAGAGCTGATAAATGTCGAGACAAGTACACATCTGCAATGTAGACTAACCTAGAAATGGAAATTTGTCTACTCACCAAGTTCTTCAGTGAAATAAGGATTCCCAAATAATTTCAGCCCTGAGAATAGTTTCAATGAAGGTAAGATACGATCAGTGTCACAGACATATAGATCACGTCTTTCCCCCAGTCACTAACCTAGCAACTAAAATCTTTTCCCTATTGTCTTTGAGTCTTGCCCAGTCTCTTCCTTCCAGATGACTGGGTGAAAATCTAGGAACAACTAAAAATGTATAATATAAATATAAAAGTAACAAGTATTTCTGAATTGGTGAGTGAATAGACAATTGTAGGGTACACCACAATGAAAACTAATCGGCAATAAAGTAGTTATTTGGAAGGATACCACAGACATTATGCTGACTGAAAAAAAAGATAATACTGAAGGTTCATATACTTTGTGAAACAAAAACTGGTGAAATCCAAATAAATCTTTATCTTAGTTAATGGTATTGTACCAATGTCAATTTATGATTTTAATAGTACACTAACTTATGTGATATGTTATTAATGGGCTCACGACTGGTTAAAAAATAGACAAGCACTCACTAATCTGTTTTTTTTGAAACTTCTTATAAGTCTAAAACTATTTAAAAAGTTTAAAAGCTGTGTCAGTTCAGGCAGGGGCTATGAAAGCAGTGGAACTGGGTTCGAAACCCAGGGCTGGCCAACATAAAGATTAGATACATATTAAAATAAACAGCTTAATAAAAACACTTTACCAATACCAGTACTATCCTTATTTTAAAAATACATTTTATATATATTTATATATTTTCCTATATATTTTATATAAATATATGTTATTGGTTTAATTTTGCAACTGCAAAAGGGATAAAGAGGAGAAAAGGGTCAGGATTCACTTTCATTCAGCACAAACAGGCTCTCTGCCTGCAGCACCTAGGGATCTATTATATATCATCTGCCTTATAGCTTTTAGGGTATATAGTCTTTAGACTGGTGTTTCTTTCCTTATTCCCTCTTGTGTTTACCTGCAATCTCAGCGAAAGTGAGGAACAGATGACTGGTGACATGGTTGGCCAGACAAAAATAGCACTTAGACTACCCACCTAACTGCATTGAATTTTCCCAAATAGTTACAGCAGTTGATCTCAAATCCTCTCCTTCTTTCTCAGGGAAGGACACTAGTAACTATCAAGTACAAACTATGTAGACAAGCCAGTTAATGGTCACCACAGCACTGCACATACTGGGAGGACAGAAACAACAGCATGCAAATATAAAACTAACCTCCTTCTTTTTCCTTTTCTAGTACAAGACTAGGTCCATGTAAGAGGGGATGATGCCATTAAAAAAGTTCAAGAGGACTTTTAACTCCAAGGCTATTTTAGAACACAGGAGCAACTCTGGATAACTGAAGGCCTTTGCATTGTAGGCCTCACTAGTCACTGAGGAGTCTAAACACTGTAGGGTCATGAGAAAGGAAATAGGAAGAGCAGAAGAGAAATACAGAGACCAAGTCTTTAAGGCTCATTCTGGACACCAGGTGAAAAGAAAAGATAAATTCTAAGTTGTACCACTTTTTCTTCAGTTTTCTCTATGAAAAAGGCATGGATTTGAGACAGAAGCTTTGTCTAGAAAAAATAGTACATATATTTGGAGAAATTTCTCAGGAATCTTCACATTGATAAACCAAGAAAAAAGCTTCTAAGATTACAGTCTAGTAGATTATGACTGAGAAGATGACACTTCTTGTGGTTATTGAACTTAATTTTCAAAGATTACATTTTACATCTGCAAATGTTCAAGGTAGAAATAAGACAGAGCAAGGTAATAGATGCATGATCAGAAATAATGCTGCCTAATGATGAAAAGTCACTCTCACAATGGATCATTAGGGTAAATTATTTAATATTCAAAAAATAAATTAAAAATAAAATAATTTCCTAGTCACAGTACACAAATTTCTCAATGGGATCACCCACCATTTCTTGCATAGGTCATATAATAATAGAGGTCATGAGTATTTCAAAGCGTGATTCCCATGAAGAATGATTAACATATGTAAGCATGAGAATTTTCTTTTAATGTCAAGGTCCTTTAAGCTTTATATCAAAACTTAAGAACCATACACTTTAATCCACTTTTTTAAAAGCATTCATTTGTAATTCTTGAATATTGGTACTAAATTGGAGTAATTTTATAGAAAGAAAAAGTGTATAATGATGAAACCACATAAATCTCTAAACATTCCAATAATTTTTTCATTTGGCTTATACAACACAGAACCACTATTTACATAACTTTGTCTTACAGAGTAAATTTAGCTTTTGAAATACATGTTCATTTTTCAGTGAAAAGGGTTGTCTAAACTAGTTCTCTAATATTTTACCTGAGTCTAACTTTTTTAATGTGTTTTGAACATCATACTACCTCAAGCAGTTCCTCTAGAATGGATGGGTATGTTTTACATTTCATATGGAAAATAAGTACTTAAGATTAAAGTACTACAATATGCACACATTGCAAAAGAACACAATTACTCAGACATGTCAAATATCTGAAAAATTCTAGCTTCCCTGCCATTAAAATAGGAGTCACCTGGCAAAACCAAAGGAGCAGTGAGTGACAACAGTTTGAGATAGCAAGAGCCTGGAATTGAAAGATCCACATCCTTTTCGTCATCCTCATCTTCGTCTAGCTCATCATGGATTTCAGGTCTTATCTGAAATGGTAAAGAAGGTGACACTAAAGCATTATGTAAAATTTTTTCTTTGTCCTATTTATGCCAAAATTTAAAAACTGAGTTAGAGTCCTTGCTGCTTAACCATTGAAATTAATTTAAAAAAACTATTCATTTTGAGATTGATGGAATGGTAAATTCTAATCATTCTATTAGATACAATCCCAGATCCATGTAAAGAACTAATAATAGCAACATAGTAAAAAAAAAATCACCATACGTCAGCATAAGCAATGATTATTATAGAAAACCAATAAAATTTATACCACCTAACAATAAAATGCAAACACTGATACATTCAATATATTGAACTTCTATGACATAATTAATTATTTGCCTTGTCTGAATATTTTTTTAAATTTGTGTTTTCGGCCATATTTCTGTGATGCTTAAAATACTCTAGGAGAATAGATCACAGAGTGGTCAGGAATGGACAGAATGCTTTAGTTGACTTTTTTTTTTAACTCAGCAGTTTGTTGCTATAGAATATAAAAACACTAAAATCTGTAACCGATAGCCAGATTTCATTGTGTCCATTTTGCAATTTATAGACTTCGTGGTTGTTCTGTGATCAACTAGGTTTTGTCTGAACCAAAAAATTTTAAATATAAAAAGATTACCACTACTGTGGCTTCCACAAAATACAACTGTCAAACAATTAATTAAAATTTTAATACTTTCAATGACACACCATCATAATGCCCACACGGAGATAATTAAGCACTAGGGGAGGAAATCAAAATATATAAAAGTGGTTGCTATAACCATAAAGTGCCAGACCCAGTCATTACCATTAGCCTGTCTCCCAGAGTTATTTTTAGAAATAATTAACAATTCCTGCAGACTGCCTTCTTCATAGGTCCCTAAAGCACTGTTCCATTTAGGAACTGCACTGAGTCAGGATTCTTGCAGGAGGATAAAAGAAAACATAGAGGAAATGCTTCTCTTAAGTATAATCATCTCAGCTCCAATGAAGTCTTTCAACCATAACTAGTGTTCTTTTCACTAGTAAAGGAGTGAAAGCAACCTAACTACCCGAGCAGTTTCCAAAACAAGGCTTGATTCTGATTCAATATTGAGAACCAAATTTGCAGAGGCCTGAACCGTCATAATTACAGAGATAACAATAATGCATGTTCCATACAGAATGATAGCATTTGTTGATATCAGTGCATACCAGAGAAATCCTGGCACTTCTGCAAACCTTTCAATTTTGACAAGCAGAGTTTTCCAAGTGTCACTGGTCTGTGAATATACAGGGAATCTGTCAGATTTAGTACCAAATTTACTATTAGAGGGAGTTCCCTAGAAGCTTAGTGGTTAGATCTGCCGGCATGGTAAAAATACATCCCAGGAACCCAGGCTTGTGACCCGAAGCTGAGGGTAACAACCAAAATGAACAACTAAATAAAATGCTGCTTCTTCTTCTGTCTTCCTGTTGCCTGCCTCTGCTCACCTTCAGTCCTGCCTACACCTTTCCTTTAAAACAAAATTTTTTTAGAGCTTCTAACCAGTTTGTATTGCTTAAAAGATTCCAAAAGAGAAGTTGGTTCTGGGTCTGTTGGTGTTCTAAATTTTTATATATTGGTACAAACTGAAAATAATATTTGAACAGTGTGCTGGGGAAATGACAATGCTTAGTCCTAGAGACTATACTGGTAGCACCAGTTACCATATCAGTGCACCAAAGCCCTGGGAAGCTGTGACATACATCATATTCATAAGTAATAGGTGCCTTGGAGAGGTGATCACTTAAGCTAATATGAACATGCAGGTGGATGTGATGACTTAGAGAGATTAGAACCATTACAGATTGCTCGTGGGAATGTAAACTGATGCATCCCCTCTGGAAAAGTTTTGGCAGTTTCTCAAACACAGAGTTACTAGATAGCCCAGTAATTCCACTCCTAGCTATGTAAACAAGATAAGTGAAAAGACAGGATCACACAAAGAAAATATACTGTCACACAAAAACTTGCACACAACTGTTCATTAAAGTGAATGTTCTATTCAAAACAGCCAATAAATGGAAGCAATATTTGTCTATCAACTGATGAATATATATATAAAACATGGCATGTCTAATTGAATATTATTCCATAATATAAAGGAATGAACATGCTACTCATGAAAGAACCTTCAAAATATGTAAAGTGAAGGAAACCAGTCATGAAAGACCATTATGAAAAAGGTCCAAACAGGTAAATTTATAGAGATAGAAAGTAGATTAATGTTTGCTTAGGTCTAGGGAGGGGAGAGGAGTAATGGGGATTGCCCAGTAATAAAATGTTCTAAAATTAGATTGTGATTGCTCTGTGATTAGTTGCACAATTCTTTGAATATACTAAAACCATTAAACTGTATAGTTTAAATTAATGAATTGCATAAAATATGAATTATATTCCAATAAAGATGTTTTAAAAGGAAAGAGATAAGAAGAAAGGGAGGGGGAGATGAAGGAAGGCAGGCAGGCAGACAATAAAAAAGAGGTGAAGAGGAAATGGGAGAGGAGAAAAAAGAGAAATACATATATTTCTCTCTCCTAAACACACACACACACACACACACACACACACACACACTTCTCACCACATCATCCAATTATAGCCAAGCTTTGTTACAGAAACTTAAGGGGGACCAAATATAAGATTATATATTACTTATAAAATTTGCTTCAAATTGAATGTCGAAAAGCTTATCCTATAAAATACCTCACTATAGGTTCTGAACCAGATAACATTTCCATCACCTTTGTGTGTGTGTAACCTATGGAAATCCAGAAGTGTGTACACAAACAGAAAATTTTATTTGGAACATGTCACGTATCTGCATAAATTCATTTAAAAAGGGAAACAGCTTCTGATGAATGCAGTGACATTCACTGAAATCAGAGCAAAACAAGTTATACCATATTAATACCAACCTGGATACATAATGAGTTCTTTTATATTATTCGCTTCTAAAATTAACTCCAGAAGTTAACAACACGATCTATCTTAAGATCTCTGTAATAAAAAGTTTAATTTTTAAACAGCAAAATACTTTTTAATGAACTCAAACCGGAGAGTCAATCTTCTATGTAAATGTTTATCCACCACAGACTGTTTTAAAGAAAAATAATTCTCTTGCCTTTGTTTTCTGCTTATTTTGCTTTTTTTGGTTCTTTGGGGAGGGGGACAGAAGGCAGAAAGAAGGATAAAAGGATAGTTAAAAAAAAAGAACAAAGAAATAAAAACTAAAAAGGAAAAAAATCATTTGTTCCTTTTTTTTTAACATTAGAATCAATGGGTCTTCAAAGAAGTCCCCTGAAATTTTTGGCCAACTTCAGATTTACATGTTTGAAGTAAGTAGCAATGATATTTTTACAAACCAACAAAACAGATTCATTCAACATACCCAGCTCATAAGATGACCATGCATTTAAAAGTCCAATAAATAATTATCAAATCAATACAAGTTAGAGTGTCTATCACTATCAAAGCCACAAAACATTCTAATAAATCAATGAAGAGAAAGTTAAATTAGTAAATCTGGTAAAATACTAAATCTGTGTTTGCTACTCCTCTTTCTTTTATTCTACCAGAAGCCTGTTAGCATTCCCCAAGATGCACAGTTTAAGCTAATACTTACCGAACAACAAGAAATGTTTCTAAGTAAATATAGAGAAAGGTAGAACTTAAAAAAGTAGTTAAATTATAATCCACAAAAGTGATGTTGTTGTTGTTAAGAATGTATTGTACATCTTTTATAAACTGAATTTCACAGTGTGCTCATTTAAAAGGTTGTTTCACAAATTTCCACAACTGGAAAAAGAGTGTAGACATACTTTTGCTGGAAAGGTATACTGGTGGCTTTAGCTCTGTGAGTAAATCAAAGAGCTCTTGTTGTAGATGAGCGACTTCTGACAACAAATGGGAAATTAAGTTTTTATAACATATTAAGTCCCTCCCTGTCAGAGACTTTTGAAACCACTGAAAACATGCTTTTATAGAATATGAGCCTCAGTTTCACATCACTGCCACCATCGAGAAAACAGAGGTGGAGTACTAACTTGGTTGTATTCTTAGCCTTTACTGACTTGTTTGGGATAGCACTACATTAACCACTTTCTGAACTTTGAGAGCTTGGATATTCAAAGGGCTAAACTGAAAATCAATAAAAAGAGTAATCTTGCAAGCAATGATTTTTCCATGAGGAGACAGGTTCACCATGTGAAAAGCCAGGGGTCAGACGCAGACTCTTTTAAGCCATTTATGTCTCCTTATCTTACTCCCAGTTGAGAATCCACCATAGTGAACCAGTTACTTCTGGGAATAAGTCATATCTCAGAAGGGGATTAGGGCAGACAAAAAGATTGGCAAGCATGGTTAAAAAGGATAAGTCTTTGAGCTTTCCTTCATAGCTCTTCATAGGCTGATGGTGAAAATCCAAGGATATACATAAACTCCAACTCTAAGTATATCACTGCCCTTTATGCTAGAAGGTATAAAGAGCTATTTATAGGTTCAGTGGATATAGAAGAGTAAAATTAAGTACCTAATATTTGTCTGAGTATAACACTGAAATGAGCATAAACACCAAAAAAAATCAGAAACTACACATAGCCCTAAAATAGGAAAAAAAAATACAATATGTAAAGAGAGAGAGACCAAATAGTACCAACAGTTCCAAGGAAGTTTAGTTTGTTCTTTTTTTAAGGAGAGGTGCAGGCAGGAATGAAGGTGAGTAGGCAGGTAGGCAGGAAGAGAGAGGAGGAAGAAGCATCTCCATTTCATTTTTATTTAGTCGTTCACATTGATTGCTTCCTCCCAGGACTGGGACTGAAGTCAGGGGTATGTGGCTTGCTCCTTCAGAGGCAACTGACCAGTTACTCTACCACAGTGTACTAAAAGCTAATTTTCAAGAGCTATTATCCCAGCTAATACAGTTCAAGAACAATAGCTAAGAATAAAAGTAATTATGCTGCAATCTAATTAGCAATTGCTTATTAAAAATAATAATAAAAGGCATCTTAGTAGATGCTGTAGCTAATTTACTAATAGGAATTTGCACATTAAATTAACATATAGCTTTTTTTCCATTTTCTCTTTCATCATTTATTTTTTAGAAACTCTGGGTATTGCTAGTTTCCACAGCACAATCTGAATCACATTTTTAAATTTTAGCAGCCAGAGAACACCTTCACTTAAAGCTTCCCTGATGTGATAACTGTATGACAGGCCAGTCAATCCATCTTTGAGTATTCAATAATATAAGAAATTCTGCCTCAGTTAGAATTTGGTTTTATAAGAGCCTATCTTCAGTTTCCCTAATATGATGGTTCCAATATAATTCAATGAAAGAAACGTGCCTGGTTCTTTGTGGCATCTACACTGTATAAAATCAATCCGGAAGAAAAAAAATCAACCCCATTTTTATGCCTTTTGATCCCAGGAAATTTACAATAAAACTTTTGAATATTTGATCTTAAGAACAGATTCTTAGTAAAGTTACACATACCTTCATCTAACATAATTTAAGCCTTAAACTAAAAAGGCATTCAATAAATATTTGTACGTATTTGAATTAGTAACACTATACTTGAAATCACTTAACTCCTTAACATTATCTAATAACTAAAAGCTAGTTATATTAGGTAGATACTAGAAAAGATTGTACGCATTTAGTTTAATCTAAAAACTAAGATAATGTCACACTGCTTATTAGTTCTAAAAAACTGTGATACTTTTTCAAACCGTTTTCTGGGGCTAACTGATACATCATTTCACACTAATAAATTACATCTTTTTTTCATCTGGCATTTTAATTCTGCATTATAAATAAGATTTTTGGCAGCACGAGTGGTATAAAACCTTAGTCTATGCAGATGATGCTTGGATGTGAAGTACAAAACGGCGATTCATGTGGTGGCACAGGTCTTCTGGAGTAGGTCATGGGTACTGACATGAAGTCACATGCAGTCACATACCCGTCACCTGAAGATTTATTTCATTTGCATCAAAGATGTCTTCCATTGCTTCAAGGAGATTTAATTCATTACCTGTGAAGTCTAAGACCTCTGCCATCTTTTAGAGGTTAAACAAATAATACATAGTCTTATCTTTTATAGAAAAACATATAGCATTACATATATACATATATATGTGTACATATATATATATACGCACACACATAAAATCATCATCAAGATGGGAGGGTACCAATAAAGTTGTAAAACCCAGTAGTAAAAAGATACCAGTGAGAAAGCAGAAAGGCCTACCTCTTCAGGCAGATGAAGAATGGTATGCTCCCCAGCACTAAAGTGTGACAGAGATTTATATGCGGCATTTGCTACAATTGGGTCCTATGTAGGGTAAAGAAAAACAAACAAAAGAAGCAATATACATTAAACATAAACTTTAGGGCTGAAAGAAAATCTTCCCTCACTAACCTCAAAGTTCTGTAGTCAGTGTTTTGGAAATGGTACTCGAGCCTGATTTAATCTGTTCTAATTGAAAATAGAAAAAAAAAATAGCATTGGTCAGGGGGAAGAGAAGCACTAAATATTTTTTCTAGTTTGGAAATTAAATATAAAGTAACTCATAACTTCTCAGGTACCCATAAGTTAGCAAGGCTTTTTAGTTTAGTGGAAAAACTATGAGTTTAGAGTCAGATAGGGTCTATTTTTAGATTCATATTCTCTAGCTACAAGTGGGAAAGTCAGTCTTTTAGAATCTAAGCTCTTTGACTCATGAGTTGAGGATAACATCACAGATACCCTCTTTGCTACACTCTTTGATTGGAAATTATATCTGAAAAATGGACTGGAATTTTTGTTTGTTCAATGTGCTTGCTGGTGGGGGAGAGACAAAAGCAGAAGAGGGGATAGCCCATATAAATTATGAGATAATAGCAATAAGACATGGTGAAAATATATTAACAGGTATACATTGAGAATAATTTTTAAAACCTAAGCTTATTAACAGTCACAATTATGTTAAAATTAAGAAGTCATCATTTCAAGGGAGTTATATTTTTACTCTAAGAATTTCATTTCACAGTTCTTTCCCTCACTTGGTTGTTTCATTGATGATCTTTGTGACAGTACCTTGTTTTGAGTGTGGGTCCAGAGGAAACCGAGGACTTGAACTTTAAAATTCTGAAAAATCAGAAAAGGTCAGAATAAAATTTTGAGACAGAGACAAAACAGAATAAACAATATAAAGTAGCAAATAAAGAAAGTCAAATTATTTTTAAAATTATACCACTAGTAACTGAGGTAATCTGTTATCCACCGTTCACAAAATAAAAATACTAAGAAACAAACCCATTATTTACGTGGATATTTGAAATGTATTAAGATTTTAGGATTATTAAATATAGATACCCAACCATCTCCTAATGACCGCTAAATCATCACAAATATCACTTCTGTCTCTTATTTTACTAAAGTAACACTGTATTACATTATTATGTAGGCTTAAGGTATATATATTATTGCAAATCAGCATCTAAAGGTACTTACATTTATCTCACCACTCACAGTCCGAGTCTATCCTTCACCTATAATTGACCTCTTTTTACCTGATTTGCTCATATCCTTCCCTCTTCCCTCTGGTAACAACTAATTTAGTCTTACAGATGAAAAGTCTTTTTTTTTTGTTCCTTTAGTTTTTTTCTACATAAATGAAATCACATGGTGTTTATCTTTATCTGACTTATTTCACTAAGCATAATTGCTAGAAATGCAATTTTTTAATAGCTGAGTAGCAATTCATTGAGTATATATCTTCTTTATTCACTGATCAGTTGATGGGCACTTAGGTTGTTTCCAGCTCTTGACTATTGTACATAATGTTGCAAGAAACAAGGAGATGTATATATCTCTTCACATTAGTGTTTTTCAGCTAAATGTCAAGAAGTGGGATAACAGAATCACATGGCATTTATATTTTTATTTTTTTGTAGACTCTCCATACTGCTTTCCAGAATGGATGCACCAATTTATACTCCCAACAACAGTGTATAAGGCTGCCCTTTCTCTCGCATTCTCTCCAAATCTTATTGATTCATCTTTTGAATAAAGTCATTTTCACAGGTGTAAGGTGATCTCTCACTGTGTTGATTTGAATTTTAATACAGATTAAGACTGCAATCACGGACATGCCCTACTGACTTAGCAGTTAAGGCCTTTGGCTGGCACAGCCCAATTACATCCCAAGGTCCCAGGTTTGGACCTGGGCCAGGGAAACAACTGAGATGAATTAATTAAAATAAACAAATGCTTCTTCTTCCTCTCTCTTCCTGACTGCCTGTATCTGCTCATGTTCATGCTTATCTTCAACTTTCCTTGAAAAAAAGAAAAAGAAGAAGAATACATTCAAGGCATATCCTGGTGGTTCAGGCACTAAGTTAATGGCCAGGGCATAGACCATGTAAAAGCGAAGAACCTGGGTCCAAAACCTTGGTCAGCGGATACAAGTAAAACAAATAAACAACTACATTTTAAAATGTATCTTCCTTTTCTCCTTCCTTCCCCCCTCCCCTTATTCCTCCTTTCCTTCCCCTCCCCTCCCTTCCCTTCCCTTCACTGTCCCTTCCTCTTCCCCTTTCTTCCTTCCCTAGTTCCGGCCCTCCCTCCTTTCCAATACTTCTCTCTACCTTCCTTCTTCTCTTTAAAAAATGTACAATAGCAGGCCTAGTCCAGGTTTAAGAATATATTCTGAGTCAATGAATAAATGTACCAAGTACTTTGCCACCCAATTCAAAAAATAAAGTAATTGAAACATGGACTCTGTTTTGAGCAAGCTTATAACTGAATGGGGAAAACAATATATTTATACATACTTCTACTTGTAGTATAAACTAGAAATAAACATTCTTAGAAGAATAGAAAAATATTTGGGAGCAATAGACCCCTGCTTTCAGAAAAACTCTTAAAAGGGTAAGTTAAACCAATTCTTTTACTTTCTAAGATTGACATTAAAACCAGAGATGAAATAGAAAGTAATTCTAGACAGATAGAATAACATAATCAAGAGGAAAAAATATAGAAAAAACATAGAGGCAGATAAGAAAAATATAAGTAATTTTAGACTTTCTGGCATATAGAAGGCAGAAAAGTAAAGTAGACCAGATTATAAAAGGCTCAAGTGGTTGGAAATAAAAAGGCTGGATATCATTTTAACAAACACAAAGCACTGCAAGGACTAGGGATAGCAATTACCTAAGAAACGCTTTGGAAAAAATCACATTAAACTCTGACTCATATCCAAATAAGCTCAAAATAGTTATCAGAAAACTATTGACTAACTGATGTTCAATTGAGAAAACACTGGTTTACAACACTGGGCAAGTTTCAAGAGTACAGGATGTACTCTTCTTCACATGTACCCTAACACACCACACCCACCACCAAGTGCTGATAATCCTGTGCCACTGTCCACTGGACCCCTCGATCCTGTGCTTGCACCCTCTATCCCTGGTCCCTCTGGCAACCTCACTTCTGCTGTCAGTGTCCAAGCATTTAGAAAATAAATCATTTAAACTTAAACAGGGAGAGAGTGAAGAAAGGTGCGAGAAAGAAAGGGAGGAAGGGAGGAAGGGAGAGAGCGAGCTACAGGTGGGAAGAAGGAGCACCGGGAGGGGCAGGGAGAAATAGACAGAGACAGAGTCTCCTGTATTTACTTCTGCTTTCAAATGGATGACAGTCACTTCCTGACTAGAGGAAAATAATGGATGGAATGGCCCCCAAACAGTCTATCTGAATGAGAGGAATGTTAATATTGATATAAGCGTGAAGATAAACTAAAATAAAATATCAGTGGAAAGAATGTAAAAATTTAAAAGTAAAAATAAAACAATTCTAGTCTAAAAGATTATTTATTAGTAAGCAAACATTAAGAAACCAACACACAAACCACATCATAAATTAACCTATAATAAAATCTGAGTAACTCAAAATGCAAGCAAGACAAAGGTATGAGCTCAGTTCTTGAAAGCAGGAAATAAAAATACAGAGCATGTCCTTACTTTGACTTTAGAGTTTACTCCTTACCAGTTGGCCAGCAAATGTTCTGACAATATAAGACATTCCCAAGAATAGTAGTTAAAAAAATACTGTTGGTGAACTACATACTCCAGAAGTCTTAATAGATTATTTTGTGTTAATTGAAAGAATGCTGCATCATGAATTATGTAGGTTTCAGGTATACATCATTATAAATCAACCTCTGTATATAATACATTAAGTTTACCATCAATAGTCCAATTCGTCACCACATAATTGACTCTTTTAGCTTCTTTTTTAAAACACCCTAAAACAAAAGCCCTTAATGTGAGAATAAATTCAGTGTCTTGTAATGGTGTGGTCATTCATTCAACAACTATTTACTGAAAATACATTATGTGCCAGGTACTATGCTGCATATTATTTCCTCAGTAAGGGCATATTTTATTTTATTGTGCAACATTTAGAATGACTACAAAATGCATTTTCCTATAATCCTGTCTTATCATATGATCTAAAATATTAAGGGACTGTTACTGGAATTTTAGGGAGAAGCAGTTTATCAAAAAGTCTGTGAAGCACTCAGTCAAACTGAAAATTTACCAAGACTTCAAGGGAAGATCAAATACTACTCTTTGAAAGAAAAAAAAGAAACAGGTGGCACTAAGGGAATAAGGTTTACAAAAACAAAACGAAACCATAAATGAATTTGTTACCCTGTAATTTCACTCAAAGAAAAGATACTGAAAAAAAGGTTACTTTTCCAAGTCTTTCAGTTGATTGCAATGAAAAGCACTGAACAGTTTATAAGATGGTTTTCCTCCCTTTAAGATAACCTCATTAAAGAATATAGAAAATATATTAATACGCAAAAATTATATCTCTATGGCAAATTTAGAAGCAAAACAAAAATGACAACATATTTATATTATTGGGAGAGTCTGCCTTGCCCTTATTAAAGTTTTTGTCACATTTTCTAGAACTTAAAATGTCAACAAAATGAATCTAAACTGTTGGCCTCATAAATTCCATGATTTTAGAAACATCATTTTTAATGTACTGACTTTTTAAAAATCTTGACCACGCTCTCATAATACAAATTCATTATGTAAATAAGTCTTAAAAATATAGAATTGTTAAGAGTAGATAGACTTCTACTCTTAAAGAAGCATATTAAAATTTTTAAGAGGAAGGAAGCAGCAGGAATGAAGGCAAGTAGGCAGGAAGGGAGTGAGGGAAGGAGCAGAGGGGGGAAAGATGTATGCACGCTTGTATGTATGTATGTATGTATGTATGTATGTACATACGTATATATCTGGGTTGTTCTCCCTGGCTCTGTGTCACAAACTTGCGTCATTGGACTTTATGTGAACTATACCAGAGTCACTGGCTTAACACATGAGCCAGCAGGGCACATCATATATTTAAGAAATTTTGTTTGCTGACATTAAAAAAACAAAGTCCATAAGGATAGCAACACGTACTCAGAACCAAAAATGCTAAAGGATTTTTGGAAAACAGAAGATTATGAATATTTTTTACAAAAGTTATTATTAAAACACATGTCTTTCCAGTGTAGAAATAGGCAATTTATTGAATTTCAAATGCATACCTCATATTCAGTTGTATTGACTGTTAAAGAAGGAACCAGAGAAAACAATTCACTGAGGGTCTTCAAAATGAGAGGTCTTGTGTCACAACCCAGCTTTGGGGAGAGGGCATTCCATGTGGAGCGAATGCAAACAACCTGTGACAAATCAGAAAATCAGTGACTAACAGAACCCCAAATCATAGAGGCGATCAGTTGAGAAAGAGTGCTATCTTTCATTATATAGAAGCTTCAGAAAAGAACAAGGATATTCTTAGAAGTTAAGATTGGATAAGGTATTACCACTCTGAAGAAATTATTTAAACCCCATAAACTGTTGAGTAAGATTCAGCCTTACACAAATGTTTTTATTACTACTTTCTGTTAGTTGGCCAAGGAAATAACTCCTCCTCTCACAAGTTTGCATGCACACACATGAACACACACACACACACACACACACACACACACACACACACACAAACACTCCTCTCCAGATTAACAATACACATTGTGAAAGAACCATTCTTTGAAAAAATGAAAGGTTGCACATTTCTAAAGTCAGGAAACAATAGCATTTGCAGTTATTCATTCCTGTTTGGAATACTGAGGTACTAACATGTATAAATTAATCAGATACTCTTAAATGGCCTTAAAAACTTTTAAATGACATAGGAGATTAACTATATTATTTAGAATAATAATCTAAGATCTTTTTAAAAGTCACTACAGATTTTTAAGAGATTGTTAAATAATCAAATAAAACTAAAGTCCAATAAAAACATTATTTTAAACTTGTCCCAACTTAAACTAAGTCTCCTTAGTTCACATCAATATCTGTTTTAGAGATATTCAAATGTCTTAAGTTCAATTCCAACTACAACAGATACATTCTTCACTTGTAGATATTTTATTAAAATTTTAAAATTCAGGCAGGAATAATGTCAACACAGATCAATTAGGTAAAATTTTAGCAAGGACTAATCTTTCTAAAATATTGCAATCTCTTCTCTCAAGCCTCAATTAGCACACACAATTTATCTCCATCTATAAATTATTTAGAAAAAACTACATGAGGTAGTAAGTAAAAGATGTCAAAGATAAATGAAAAATATACACTTAAGGATTAAGTATACAGATTAAGGACAGACTCAAATGAGAAGACAGCAGAATGACTATCAGAAAACTTGGATTCAGTGCCTTTGCTTTCATTTTCTATTTCTGTGAAACAGCAGAAAAAAAAAGTTATTGACTTGGAATCACTACAAATTGGAATTCCATTAACATTTGTAAGTCATTATGTGCCAGGCATGACACCAGGCATGTTTATCAAAGCAGCTCTAATATTACAAGCCATCAGTGTTTGAAATAAAAGACAAACCATTTCTTTAAAAGTTATCAATTCAAAATCAATTGTATACTCAGGGTAGTATATGGTATTAAGAAAATAATAAAATAATTTAACCCTTCAAAAAATTTGTATCTTATCTAAAAGGGAGAAGAAATATATGCTACATATGTAACTCTAAAGTATCAGACAACAAAATGCACATAATTCCAGTTTGAGCTATTTTCAACAGAAAATAGTTTCAAGAGGAATCCAGGGAGCTAAAATATATCAGTGGGTAGGAGTCAACAGGGAAGATACCAAAAGTCTTGAGCTTGAACTTGAAGAAGGAGCAAACAGAAGTCAAGTAGTCACCCTGAAAGTAACTGGAAAGCATAAGCCAAAACACAAATGAAGTTTGTATTACAGGTTAAAAAACAAAAAAGCACGAGTACCAGCAAGGAAAGGCTGGTGGATTAGAGCACTAGAATGCCAAAGTAGATTGAACCAGAATCAAAAAGAAAAAGGCATATCTGACTTATGGAAAAAACAAAATTAAAATACTACTTAGGAAAGATTTGTCTAGTAGTCTTATAGCCAAAATTAAAGCAGTAATCCACCTTTCTCTCTCTGTATTTCCTGTTTCTCACTAGTCCCTAACATAAACAACATTAAAAGTTTTCTAAAAATCTCAGGTTCAATATACTCAGTAATTGTCCATCCTCAGTTTGGATACCTATTCAATTCCAACCTATATTGTTTCAAGACCCAGTTCAAATCCAAATTCCACAATTAAGCTTTCTCTTACACTTCAAACCCTCATTTAATCCCTTTCTTTCTTCGAATTTCTAACACTTAAAATTCTGTGCCACCCAATTTAGCATTTAATTATATACTGTCTAGAACGGCTCACTATTTTATTGAATGGAAGTTGTCTCCTCAACTAGACATTAAGTTTGTTAAAGACAATGACCAGGTATTACAGTTTATATTCCCCACTCACCTAGTACACCAATAAGTATATCATTGATTACCAGTGCTTATCAGCTACCAATGGCACTGGGACCTGAGGAATGGTAAATGTGAGACAGAGAGTAAAAGAATTAAACAAACTTGGAGAATGAATTGAAAAGATGTTTGGGGGCTAGAAACCTGGGTGAATTAAAGCAACAGAAAAACAGGGAAGGTAGAAGAAGCACATTTGTGGGAAATGGAGGATGAAAATGAGTTTTATGTGAGATATTAACTTTCAGTTAAGAAAAAATACCCAGAAAGAAATATCCTGTAGGCAAGAGATTAAAAACAAACAAAAGCCCCAAAAAACAAAGGACTATTGCTCAGCTGTGAGGTTGGCAAAAAAAAAAAAAAAAATCTCTCGTCATTTGACTATTTCTCTCAAAATATCAAAAGGAATGGCCTCACTGAGTTATGATGTCTTTGAAGGTCAATAAAAAAGATTTCTAGTCAGTAATTAGATAAGTACAAAGATGGTCCTGCCCTTTGCATGGGTGATGAGTGGGGTGTGAGGCCACATCCTTTAAATATTTTCAAAGGTTTAAATAAAAAAAAAATTTGTCTTCTTCCTAGAAAGTGTGAAAACTAATGATTGTTCTGTAAATACGGTCTGTGAGAAAATATTCCAGAATTCTAGCCACGAATCTTGGTCTTAAATCTAAGGTACACCTGCAGGGAATATTTGTAAAACTGGGCTTACTCACACATAATCAGAAGCAAGGAAGCCTCTAGTAAGGAACGCTGCTGTCTCTAATCTTCCTAATTCTGGGTCATTCTTGACCAGATTTTAGAGATGGTCTGGTCTGGCCTGAGACCTTCTTGGATTTACTCCACTACCATCTTGCTATGTTCATCTTCTTAAACCATGTGGATTTGATCCACTAGTTTTTTGACCTGTGCAATCTGTGAAGAGGCTCAGGGTTCTGGCCTTTACTGACTAGTTCTGCCTCCACTACTCATTATCCAGTGATTGCCCGTTTGCAAGAAACAGATTGACTTCTGATTCCAGCTATGTGACAGGACATACCTGAAATACTGATAAAGAAAATTTTACTACACCTCAGCTGAAAAGGAAAGAGGAGGTAAGATGGGGGATGGAGGGAGAGGACTTATCAAGTGCCAAAACAGAAGAAAATATTCATCCACACCTGGGTAAGGTAAGGAAGTTGTCGGTTTCCATAACGTAAGAGCTTGTGTTTTAATGCTCACACAATTTGAGGAATGTGACCTTTAGCCTATAGGGAGTTGGAACTGAAACACGCACATAAAAACAGTACCCTTAAAGGGCTGTACTCTTACTGTAAGGGTTGGACTAGAAGCCACTGAACTGAGAAATTAACATAAAAAATGAGGAAATTTAGGGCACCTGGACTATACTTGAATGATACTCAGTAATGCATAACCCTAAGGATTCACACAAGAAAAATAAAATTAGTCCCTCCAGAAATGAGCTTATAGTTAAAAACAAAATTTCAGACATATGATACAGTCCAACATGAGTAAGAGCAGGATCAGACATCAAGAACTTCAGAAAACAGAACAGGTAGAAAGTAATACAAAATTATTTAACATAATTTAAGATCTAAGAGAAGGCATTTAATTCCCAGTGAAACAATAAGGCACAATGAAAAAGAAAGAAATTTGAAAATGAATAAAGAGAATCTCTAGAAATGAATAAAATAGTCACTGAAATTACTAATCCAATAAATAGTGAGTTACCCTAAACATAGACTAGAGAGGTTAGAATTACAAAATATAAAAAAGTTCAAGGTCAGATAGTATTGAATGAGGTGATCATTCTTATGTTTATCAAGATTGCCTAAAGGAGCTTAATTTTAGACTAACACTTGGAAAAGTGGTTTGTTTGGGGGCTGGGTTAGGGAAAGTTCTGGAACATCTTATGGTGCCAGAAAATTAGGAAGTGTTCAAAAACGGATGTCGACTTGTTGAAAGTCTGGAAGCAGTCTGAAGCTGTTGCCAATGGCAAAATAAAAGTCCATAGTCCATTTAGTATAAATAAATAAGTAAACAAACAAATAAACAGGGAGAAGAAACAGCTCTTCCTTTTAGAAGAAATTCAATATATAGAATGCAATTAAATGAAAGAAATGAAACAAAATCATCAATAGGTAAACACCACAAGAATAATTGCTGCAAGCAAGATGTGCTGATGAATGTTAAAGTAAGTGGGCAGAAGTCTGAAGATATACAGGACAACTGGATAGTTGCAGAATACCTCCTCCAAGATAGTTATTAATTTCAAAAGAAAAAAAAAATTTCTGGTCAGAAATCCTGGATATATCACCTGAACCAAGTGACTGAGGTTAACATTATCAATTGATGAAGGTTAACATCCCCCAAAATAAAACATCAATATCATGTGCCTCTAATATGATATACTGAGAAAGGCACATCATTAGTTTTGTCAATCTGTTTTTAAGTATTCTTGTCAAAAATGCAGACCTTAATCTAATCATGCAGAAATATCACATATATCCAAGTCAAAGGATATTTTATGAAATAACTAGCCAGCACCCCAAAACTGTCAAGTTCATGAAAGCAAAGGAGACAGAGACCCGCACTTTAGAGAGTTAGGAAATATGGCAACAAAACACAAGGTCAGATTCTGGAACAGAAAAATGACATTAGTGGGAAAACATGAAATCCAAATAAAGTCCAGAGTCTAGTTAACAGTATTGCATTAATTTAAATTTCTTAGTGTTGGTGACTCCTGTAGTTATGAAGGTAAGCTATTAACAACAGGAAAAGAATAGTGCAAAATATATAAGGACTATATTCCTACTTTTCTTTCTTTTTTTAATAACAGCTTTTTTTATATATAATTAATTCACATACCATACAATTCACCTACTGAAAATGTACAATTCAATGGCATGTAGTATGTTGGGAACCTGGGCTAAGCTGATGCAATCAGGCTGGGAAATTGCGCTCACCAGAACAAACAGGAAACTATAGTCAGAGCCACCCTTACCGCCTCCCAGAAGCATACATAAAGCATGAGCACTAGCAACCAATCAGAGCCCTGATCACGCGCCCGCCTGCCAATCCAAGCCAAGAGCACGCAAAAAGACACACAGGGACCACCTATCAGAACTACTTCCTCTCTTTTCCCTTCCCTATATAAGTCCCTCCATCTTAATAAATTTTGCAGCTTGATCAGAATTCTTTGTCTTGCTGTCATTTTTCGCGCCTCTTGTCCTATCCCGTTCATCCGTTCTAGGTGGATCTCCGGACCCCAGTTGACTGCTCCGCGGGTCGGAGTCAGTAGTATAATCACAAAGTTGTACAAGAGTTAACTGCAGTCAATATCATACATTTTTATCACCAAAAAAAGAAACCCGATAGTCATTAGTAGTTTCCCATTTCCTCTTCCTAATCCTAGGCAACCACAAATCTACTTTTGGTCTCTATAAATTTTCTTTTTCTAGACCTTTTTCTATGAATGAAATCATAAAATATGTGACTTTTTGGTATTGGCTTCTTTCAGTTAGCTTTTAAGCTTCATCTATTCCATAACATGTATCAGTAATTATTCCTATTTATTGCTAAATAATATTCTAGTCTATAATTCTCCCTATCTGTTTTTTAAGCTTTTCTGGAAGGTTAAAGTTATTCAAAATAAAGGGCTAAAATATAAGAAATTAAAAATAGGAAAAAAAATTACTTTAAAAATGACTGAAAATTTCCAGAATCAATACAAGACATTAATTTTCTAATTTAAGCCCTAAATAAGATAAATAAAATAAACTTACATCTACCTTCATTATAATATGACTGCTTAATACCAAAGACAAAGAAATAATTTCCAAAGCTAAATGGGAGACAATACAGACTTATCTAAAAACGAACAACTTAGAATATCGACAGACTTTTGAAACTTAACAAGATTAAAAGAACAATTAGATCTACAATACCAAATCTACCATTCAAGAGAAAGGGCAAAACAAACCAAAAAAGTAAAATAGGAAGAACAATCTTATGCACAGGTAGCCTATGAATATTTATGTATTCATATTATGTACAAATGACTCAACAACTTGCTTATTACTTATCAATGAGATTTTGGAGAAATCATGCCATTCTAAGTGCTCACATTATGCGTATTTTACTGTCATTTTTGTCTCTAGAGGAGAATGATATTCTCCCATGTCATTCTTCTAAGAGAATCTTCTCAACACTAAGCTGGACTCATTAAGAAGACACTGCAGTGTGGTCTACTAGAAGGAGCACACGTCTGCAGTCACAAAGCCCAGGCTCTCCTATTTGAGAGCTGTGGGACTATGGCAAAGTCATTAATCTCATTCAGTCTGTTTCCCAGCTGCAAAACAGAAACACCACTAGTAACACCTGCTCTACATATAGTACATATAGTACAAGGTTACAGTAAGGGCCATGCAGAGACAATCGCATGCAAACGCTCTTTACGCGCTGTGAAAGGCGAGCGCTCGTGTCATAACCAATGGCAAAAAGAGCCAGAGGCTTTGCTTCTAATCCTGTGCTATAAAAATGACTGCTCTTTTGCAGAGGAACAGACAGCTATCTTCTAATTTTACTTCCAAAAACTATTTCTAGGAATTCCTGAGAATAGCCTACTCCTTTTGTCCAGATGCTTTAAACCAACAAAGGGAATGCTTTATAAAAACCTTTAGGCAATGAAAACCATCCTATTCGCCCTTTTCATAATGAAGGTAAAAGAAACTGCTTTCACAATTAAAGGACTCAAGTCATCATCATGCAGTGAAGCCCTCTTAAAGCTAATTCAGCACACACAATTCATAAAACAGGATGCTTCTGTTATCAAAATACAATATGGGATAAAAGGGAATTTAAGGAGACACAATCAATGGAGCAGAAACAATGGAAAAAGTAACATTCATTTTTATTCTAATAATATGGGGCTAAAGGTTTATAAGTATAAAAAGTGACTGGTACAGGTTTATTTAAGCAATTTCACAGTCTTTTAATGTCTCAAACTAGCTTATTATCAAGGCAGTGTTACAGAAAATAATAGGAATAAATATTGAATTGCCTTTTTAAGTCCTTTATCTAAAGGGCAGCACTTTCGATGATTTTCTATTAGAGTTGGTCAACCTCTGTTCATGGCAAATAATGTAAAGTCATATATGTAAACCCCAAACTATGGCTTAATGAATCAAAAATATTTGCTCTTGATATGGTAAAGCTACTTTTAGATATTAACAGTCCCTAACTTACAATGCCATTTCCAAGAGAGACATATAAGACCTTCCAAATTATTCTGTATTTCTGAAAAACTGGCAGTCTGGAGTGCAGGCTTATAATTCTAATATATGAATAGAAAAGGTTTAGAACTGTGTGATATAAGTCCAAACAGAGGGATTTATTAAATTGATTGATCTAGGCTATCAAGTCATGTGATGAATTCACAACTAAGTGGTCCGAGATTTTAGGTTTCTCTTTTATTCCCCCATGCAAAAAGTTTCAACTTCCCTGAGACACCTCTCTACAGGGAACAACATCCTCCAATGCAAACTCCATTGATTTCTCTACAGGAGCAGAAAGAATGGCACAAAGAGCTCCCTGCAGGGACGTTCACTTTTCAGTTTTGCCATATTCTGTCTGGATTAATTATCTATTTCATGTTGGACATTCTTCCAGCATGAACTAGCAAACTCACACTAAGAATATGTCAGAAATATCCTTTGATAAGAAAATGATTAGTGTTTCATTCTTCCCAAATAACCAGAGGGATTTTTTTTTTTAATTTTTAAATAATTACGAAAAGCCACTTCCTTCCCCTGTTCATATAAATGGAGGTTAGACTCTTACACTAATAATAGAAATTTAATCAAAAGCTTACAGCCCCCCCAAAACAAAACTGTGAGAACATTATTCAGCAGATACAGAATTAAAAGCAAAAAAAGCAAACTGAGTATCAACTAGCAACAAGAATAAAATATTCATATACATTTTCAAAGGGCTAAAGGGACTATCCTGAGTGCAATCTAGAAAGAGGCTGAGAAAGTTTAATGTCATTTTGTACTGAAAAATCAACATGCTGTGTATATAAAAAATAATTGATGACTTAAGCAGTCACTTCAGAGGCTCTAAAAACATTTTAGAGAGCAATTTTAAATCGCAATGATGAAGCTTTTAGGAATACCTACTGAGTTTAGTCCACTTTACAAAAATGAATGCCATGAATACATTTCTAAATAACAAATGTTGACAGTTACTGAAATTGAACCTGATTACAGGTTCAATGAAAATGACTCTTCTATCTCCCTTTAGCTGCTCAATGTATCCACAGATTTGGGGATTACAGTATTGATGAATTCTTCATGCAGAGCCATAGTAAAGATTTGTCTTTCAGCCCTCAATGGCTTATAGAGCTCTGTCTACAGCTCCCTAACAACAGGGAAGAAACATACATGAGACCCCTTCTCAAAGAAGTAAATTAGCTCCTGTGGAAGAAAATCAAAACTGAAGGCAAAACCAATAATGTATAAATCCAAGGGAAAGAAAAAGAATTTTGAAGACCTTCTTTAGCAACTACTTTGCTCTTCATTGATAGCCAGTGAATTAGAACAAAATTGTTCCCCAAAATAAGATTTGAACAAACACAAAGAGGCTTTCCATCCACAAAAATGCAACAACCATAAAGGACATATAAAGATACCAGTCTCAAAATAAATTTGTTGAGTGACGAAATGGTGCTAGTATGCCCACAACCAGCTAGCACAGGGCCTGGTACTTCTTCTGCCAAGGGTCAGAGAGTTAATACTTTAGGCATTGAAGGCAACACAGTCTGTTATAACTTTTCAACTCAGCCACTGTATCATGAAAGCAGCCACTGATTTTTAGAATAACATTAATTAATATATTATAAATATTTATAATGAATCACTAAACAAAAAAGATTAAAAATATTCAGAAATGGCATGGTTTGTGTGGAGAGAGAGAGATGGTTACTTGATTGAAAGAGGCCTACTCAAAATTAATATTTTGAATTGTTCCTTTGTTTGATGCCTTGATCTAACAAATATTTATAAGCAGAGACGGGCCATCTTTTCACAGAGTAGAAAGAAACAATTATGAAAGAAAAGTTGAGAAAGGAGAAACAACATGATCTCAGGCAGATAAACGTTAGTGAAGAGTAAACAGTGAAGTTGAAAATCGGGAAATGTAATCACTATAACTATGTCAACCTATCCATTAGAAAATCTTCAAATTCCCCATGTGCTCAGTTTCTAGAGTGTGGCTTTAATGAGCTGTCACTGCAACTCGTAGAAAATACCTGCCTGAACCCAAGGCGCTTAAATGAGAACTAATCCCAATTATTGCTAAGCGAATACTAAAGGAGTCACAAATTAAAAAAATTAATTATTGTCATTTAATGAATCTTTTGTTCACAAGACTATATTCACTTTTCTATACTGACATTGTATCTTAACCCATATTTCACATCATACCCTCCACCAGAGTTCTAGTGTCCTTTATACCCAACTTCACAGTCTAAGTGAGCTATCAGTGTTTTCTTAAATTTTTCATGTCTGCGTTATAATTGATTAACTATATCAGAAAATTCAAAGAACATCCATATTACAGCCATGGTAAAGGACCCTTTCAAGACAGCAAACCGCCACTGCTGGCAGAGAAAAGATAGACTAGTGATTTTTCGGAAGAGTCCACCACCTACGGCAAGAACATTAAAAAGATGAGGAAACAAAAGTTGTCAATATGACATGTCAGCCAACTAGGAGAACCAAGAAAGCATAGAGCCCAGGAGTCCAGAAGAGGGTAGATGTATTTGTCAAGGTTTTTTCACGGTTAAATGACTTAAGAGAAGTTAAGGAAGCATGAGGAGGCCATTGGCTTTGTAAGTAAGAAATTTCTTTTTAAAATATTCTTACCCAAATTAAAATTAAATAAACCACTTTCTTTTTCAAGGTTTTATTATAAAAAAAATTATGAGCACCAAAAAGTAGTCTTTTTATTCTTATTCTCCAATTCTTTTCAAACCTAATTGTCAAACTGCATCAGAAATGCAAACCTGCGAAAGACCAAAGCCCCGTGCAAAGATTAAGACACAAAATCATTTATCACAGTGTAGTTTATAAGATAAAAAAATCCAAACAAACCAGAAACAACTTAAGTATCCCACAACAGGAAATACATTTACTACCTTACAGCCATGTGCTCATTCAATTAGATGTCATAAGTGGATTATCAACATGATTTGGTGCCCGTGATAAATTGCTAGTTGAAAAAACATGATACAAAGGAGTATGCATAGTATGATCCCTTTTTTATTATATACATATCTGTGACTTAAAGTTGACTTTTAATCTTCTTTCCTTGTTATAACTTAAAATTTTCCTACTATGTACATGTAACACCTGAGTCATAATTTAAGGGAAATAAGCACCTATTTTATGAATTCAAAACTTAATTTTTCTATAATAAAAACTGATACTTGTAAAGGAAAGGTGTAGGCAGGAATGAAGACAAGTAGGCAGGCAGGCAGGAAGCGAAGAGAGGGAGAAATATTTATTTTATTTAGCTCTTCATCTTGGTTGTTCCCCATGGCCCAGGGTCTCAAACCTGAGTTCTTGGGATGTATGTGGACTACGTCTGGTGGTTAGCTGCGAGGCCAACACACCACGAAAACTGATTTTATTGTATTCTCTCACTTCTATACAGCTTACATGAAACTTTATTTTCGTGACACTTAAAATTAGTCCTTTTTTAAAATGACATTTGGTGAAACAATCATCTTTTGGTAAAAACTGACTTTTATGTTTCTTCTATTTACCTATCTAAATTAATATCTGTTTTACAGGGACATCTGGAAAATTACTACAGTTATCCTTACTTTACAAAATGGAGCCAAACATTTTCTACCATACGTGAGAAACCTAATGCCAAAGAGATATATATCTTCCCACAAAGTATAAGCCAGAAGTTAACAACTGTTTTTGTCACAACAACTAAATGTATGCTGATGATACCCATACCACTCATGAATACATGCAAGGAAAATAATACTGAATAACAACAAATTCTAAGCAGATGAACTAAAGAGCTTCCTGTAGGGTCTCAAGGAAATAATAAACAATGGGTAAGATTTTAGATTTAACACGCTACAACATGGATAAAACTCAAACCATTCTATGTGAAAGAAACTAGTCACAAAACACTACATATTATTACATAAGTCCACTTACATGAAACAGAAAACAGGCAAACCTAGAAAGTTGTGTAGGTTTAGGGACACGGGAAGACAGAGACACTGGGGGTGATGCTTAAGCGCGCAACTTCTTTCAGGGATGACGAAAATGTCCTAAATCTGAGTGGTGATGCTTGTACAACTCGGTGATTTACTGAAAACATCAGACAATACACTGTGAATGTGCGAACTGTATTTTGTTTGAATTTTATCTCAATAAAGCTCTTTATAAAAAAAGTTTAGATGTGATCCTGCTAGACACTACAAAAACACGTATTTTGGTATCAAAAAGCTCTAATAAAAGTTCCAGCCTTGTCTGAGCCACAAATTAGCTGTATGAGTTCCAGTCCCTCATCTGTAAAATGAAGGGTAGTGATTGTGTTAGTCAACTTTCTGCAGAGGAACAGAAGAACCAAGAGGATACATATATCGCCATAGCTATGTAATAAGAAATGTATTACGGAAATTGGCTCATGCTGTTAATAGAGGCCAACAAGTATCATCTGCAAACTGGAGAACCAGGAGAGTCAGTGATATCATTCAGTCTTAGTCCAGAGTCCTGACAACCACGGGGGCACTGGTATAAGTCACAGAATCAGAAGGCCCAAGAACACAGGAACTTCAATGTCTTGGGGCAGAAGAAGATAGCTGCCACAGATCAAGAAGAAAATGTCCTTATTTGATCTTTTTTCCCCATCTGGTCCTTGATGGATTGGATGGTGCCACCCACAGTGATGAAGGCAGATCTCTTTTCTCTTTTCACAGTCTATCTACTGATTCAAATGCTAGCCAGCAGCACCCTCACAGGCACATCCAGAAATAATGTTTTAGGGTGCTCCCTTGTGGCTCAGGGGGCTAAATCAGCTAAGGTGGAGACCACGTAAAAGCCCAAAGACCAGACCTGAGTTTGCAACCTGGGTCAGGGGAAAAGAAAACAACAACAAAAAGAAATAGTTTCATGTAGTGGCAGTAAGCTATACCCAACCCCCCTGTAGTAGGAGTGGGTAAGGGGGTTGGAGATGGAATGAGTGGTGAACAAGCAATTATATCATAGAATATACAAAATAAAGGGCAAGAGATTATATCCCATCTCCATCTCTTTTTAGCATCTTCCTCTTGGGAAAACTGCTCATATACTTTCTAAGCTTTTTCACACATAAAATGAGGACAATATCAGCACAACTCATAGGACGTTGTGATAATTAAATGAAATAATATAGTCATGCATTTAGTGTCATGCCTTTACCACAATAGGCACTCAATAAATGGAATAGTTTTCCTTGTTTTTGTGGTTGTAACATAATGATATATGTTCCTAAGTTACTCATTTAAAAACAATTCTTCTGAATGATATATCCAACTTTGTTTAGTCAGGTCCTTATTCCTTGAAAGCATTTCTATATCAGGATAAAACAGCAGGGAAAGTCATCTTACGCAGAACTCTTCATAAAGATGGTTTCTTATGGCAGCTTTGAAAGACATCTTAGCATAAGTTCCGTAGGAGCAACCTTCTAGACTGTGATGTAAAGTAAGCTTGCTTATACCTCTATTGGTAACAAATTTTTAGCACTGACATATATGTACACCTATTTCTGTTATATACATAAACTACTGAAAGGAAAATATCAGGCAAAGTAAAACTATTTGGAACAATGATCTATAAAAAAGAAAAAGTATATAACAACTGTAACAAATTTTTAGCACTGACATATATGTACACCTATTTCTGTTATATACATAAACTATTGAAAGGAAAATATCAGGCAAAGTAAAACTATTTGGAACAATGATCTTTAAAAAAGAAAAAGTATATAACAACTTTCAATTAAATAACTTTTGAACCGCCATATAATACAAATATCTTTCAGGTACACTCCAAATCACAATACAAAATACAATAAATATAGAGTCTGTCAATAAACTTAAGAAAAGATGCTCATAAGTCATCAGGAAACTACAACTCAAAACCACAATGAGATACCTCTTCATACCTAAGAGCACAGCCATAAAAAGAAAAAAGATAATATTAAATTTTGCTGAGGAGATGGAAAAATGGAAATTCTCATACACTGCTTGCAAGAATGTAAAATGGCATTACCACAAGGAAAAATAATTTGGAAGCTCTTTGAATGTAAAAAAAAATGTTTTCATAGACTCAGAAATTCCATTTCTAGGTTTATGTCAAAGAGTTAAAAGCATAAGTCTACATAAAATGTGTACACAATGTTCATAGTACATTATTCATAACAGCCAAAAAGTAGGAACAATCTAAATGTTTATCAAATGATGGGATAAACAAAATGAGCAATAGCCATATGATAGAATAGTATTCAGCCCTAAAAAGACATGATGCACCTTAAAATAGTGTGCTGAGTGAAGCCAGACACAAAGGCCATTTACATGAAATGTCCAGAATTGGCAAATTCATGAGACAGAAAAGAGTTGTCAAGCTCTGGGGGAAGAAGGGAATTGAGAATGACTACTAACTGGTATAGGATTCCCTTGGGCAGGGGTTTATTAGTTTCCGAAGGTGGTTGTAACAAATTACCACAATCTATTAAAAAAAAACTTACTCTTCTTGGATTAATCCAAAGTCCAAATAAACTTTAAAAGCTAGAAATTACAAATTTTAGAGAAGAATCTGTTTTCTTGTTGTTTTTTTTTCAAGTTTCTGGAAGCTAATTGCCTACAGTCCTTGGCTCATGTTACTTTTTCACCTTTTTTCCTCCTATTTTGGTTATCATATCACCTTCTTTTATAGTTGAAGCTCCCTCTGTATTATTCTTAAGAGGAATACTTGTGATTATGTTCAGAACACTACCAAGAATCTGTGACAATCTCTCAATTTTAAGATCCTTAACCATGTGCAAAAATTCCTTTTATCATATAAGGCAACATCCACCAATTTCAGAATTAGAAGTTGGATATCTCTGAGGGCCATTATTTAGCCTACCACCATAATGATTAAAAAAATTCTGGATCTTGAAAGTGGTGCTGGATGCACAACTTTGTAAGTATACTAAAAATCAATGACTAATACACTTTGAAAGAGTGAAATTTATGACATATGACTTATATCTCAATAAAGTCAATGCTTTATTTTAAAGGACACTGTTTCAGAAAAGTAGAATTATTATAGGGTTTTCTCTAAAGGTAAATAATTTGCATGGAGTTTTTCTTAGGCATAACATGAAGGAATTAACAAATTTCATAAAGTCAAGGTTAACTATGCTTTAGCTAAACATTCGAACAATCCATAATTAGAATCAGCATATCTAATAAACAACAGAATGAAATATATAAATAAGATACACACAAACATATACACAAATATCTATCTAGATAGAGCTCCCATAAAGTCATTTAACTGATGGATAAACCGCAATGAACCACCATTTTCTAACAAAAGGTGGTGAGGTGGTGCTATAACCAGTCTTCATTGTGGAGCTCCTGCTCTACATATGCGATAACAGGCTATGACAGATGACACATGCTCCTCGGATGGATATGCAAGTAAATCCACATATTAAAGAATATAAAAGTTTCATTTCTCCTTTTAATAAAATCTAAAAAAAGAAATATTCTAATATTTTCTTCATATCTCATGAATGGGTTTACACAAAAACTACTTTAGAGACCTCTGCTATTGACAATGGTCCCAAATTTCACTGCACAGGTAAGACACTGGGGAACTTATTTAAAAAGAGTATTTTGTTTTCATCTCTATGGATGCTGATTCAGAGCTCAGACTAGCCTCAAACTTTTGAAGACCCTACTCTGCACACTTTAAGACACACCATTCATTTTCCTATCAGGGCTATAACTTACAGCAGTTGAGACAAACAAGTGAAAAAGAAGGACATACACTCCAATTTCAGTTAAAAGTGTAACACAGTGAAACAAGCTCAATGATATTCTTGTTTGACCTGAATTCCAACCATTCCAGAACAAAGTCATATGACCCTGTCAATTGTTTAAGCAAGTAAATTGCTCAAATAACCACTTAAATAAGTAGAGGCAATGTGCCATGCCTTTGAGGCCAAAAGAATGGTTCTCCTGAGAGTATCTTACTCATGACTGCTGAATTAGAACCAAGGGCAACACCTTCCACTGTGCTGTTGTGCAAAGAATTACGCCTGACTTTTAACAAAATTCAAAAGCTAGACAAGGCCTATGTGCTATGGAGTTATCTAAATCATAGAAGATAAGTAATACAAATTCAAAACATGGAAAAGACTTCAAAATGATGTCCAATGAACTGTACAATCCATAGACTCTAAATAATCATTTATTGTCAACTATGAAAGGTCTCTAAAACTTAAAACTAAGCAACCTTAAAATAATATGCACATATTTTCTTTAAATATTACTTCTGCATTTGTATGTATGTTAAAGAGGCATCCTGAGTAATTTTGTACCAAATTCAAACATTTATCAATTTCTTATAGTCTTAAATCCAAATATTCCTAAGCAACTTTACTTTTCACTAACATGTGTTTTCAGTCATCTAATCAAGGTGAAGTCTAATATGGAAGAATTAGTGTTTCTAAAAATAAGTGTCTTCATGATATTTTATCTAGGCAAAAAGACAGGAGATAGTTCTTGACACATTTGTATAGTGTGAAGAACAGTTTAAACACCAGGGATAAAGCAATTTTTGATAAAAGTTTGATTCTGTCATTAAGAGTATATATTGATTAACTCTTTTTAAAAACAGAGTTAGTAATTTCTTGGAAGGTACCAAAATAATGTTTCAATTAGATTTCAAAATCCACAAAGACTTCTAAACATTAACACTATTCATCTACTACCCACCTTCAAGGATTCTCTGTCTACATGTTATGTCCCTGTTTACCCCCTAAAGAAAAACCCACCCCTTGTATAAGCTTAAACCAATATATTATATTCGCTGGGGTAGCAGAATGGCACACAATTAGCATCATTTTGGTCATGTCATTATTTCCAGTTCAGTGGCATTTATTCAGATGAGCATAATTTGCAACCACTGAGCCCAGCTCCTCTGATGTTAACTGGCATCATTAAAACCCTCCCAGTGTCTAAATCGTTTGATCTTTTCAAGAATGCCCTGGGTTTGTGACTGAGAGCCGGAAACTCACGGCTGGATTCCCTGAACAGTGTTCATGTTCGGTCACAGACAACTCACATCAGTTAATAATCCCCAGAGACTGTGATTCCAATTCAACAGAGAAAAATTTTCACTAAAAAAATTCTTTAAACACAAAACAGAAAACTGGATTAAAATAATACATGAGGCAGGGGAAGCTCCTAGATGTTATACCTTCAAAAGTTTAGATTGTACATTTTTAAAAGACGACAACAAATCTGGAAATAGTAAGGAGCAGATAGCAGAAGAAAGGCGATTGGAGGATAAAAGCAAAAACAGGAATGGTAAAATTTCAAGACCTCAAATCTTAAATTCTCTGCAAATTTTGATTATAGCACTCAAATTCTCACAATCTCCAAATATTTTCCATAGAGAAACAAACCAATAAAAAGATGGTGGGATTCTTAATTCTTTTCTATTTCAAGACACAAATACAATATTTTTATTTTCTCGCACAGTTCACATTTGGTTTATGTCTGCTGAATAGTATTCCATTATATGAACATACCATGGTCAGTTAAAATTTTATTCCAAAAATGAAAAACCAATTACAAATAAAACTACTAAGAACATTAATGTACATAAAACAAAAAATTATACCAACATAATAACAAAATAAGTGTTATAATATCTATAAATGTTTAACAAAAGGCAAGTTCCTGCTGTCCTTTTAAAGTTAAAAATAAGGACGAACTACAACTTTTCAACTGCAAAGAATCATTGTGTAGCATATAAAAAGCTCAGCATGGAAATATTCAACAAATGTACAAAAAGCGTTTTTATGCCCAAGAAGAACTGAAGGCATCAAAAAACATGCCTCAACTACAAATAACAGAGCTCAATTAAAAAAGATCAGCAAATTCCTTCTCTAACGCATAGCAAATTAAACTTAATCAACTCCCCTGCAATGTTGAACAGGCAATCCACCTTAAATGTCCCCACAAACAAAACATAATGACAACAAAAGAGGTTGCAGAGTGTAATAAATACTGAATCCACAGTAGGCAACAGAATCCTTACTGTACACAGCTGAGAAAACCTGCCCTGGAACAATGGATCACATTTCCATATTAAATTATATTTATCACGCTGAAAAATGCTTAAACAAAATACAGGATTTCTATTGGTCATTTTTATATCACACTCACACTTCCAAACCTGCTGTGTTCCATTGAAAAATTGCTCCCACCCCAGGGAGCTCTGAAGGAGCAGCTACACAAAGGGTTGGGATGATGGGAGAGGGCAGGGACAACTACCTTCCCCTGTGATTTTAGAAAATAAATCAATAAAAGAGGATAGAATAGCCAAAACATAACGTGGCATAGGGTGTTTCCGGGAAAAAAACTGCTGTGACAAATGGCCTGAAGTGAACTCTTCTAGCGGTCAAGAATCCCCAGGAAAGGCCCCTCCCCTCCTTATCTATTGCTCAATTGTACAATACTCTGCTTTGAAAATATAACACCCTCTTGGAGCTGGGCAAGATGAAAGAGCTTTTCTTCATGATCCTGCAACGCCTATTAATTTTTGCTACAACAGACTCACAGCTGATTAAGAAAACAGAGGCTAAGCACTGTCTCTCATTCCCATTTCAATTCTTATGAGAGAAAATGTTGAAAGTGAATGAGTCCTCTTTTTCACTATAATGTATTGATTTTCATTTCTGCATACACCATAAGCTGTTTCTCCTCTAAGAGCAATGTGTTTAGACTGGAAGCTCTTTTCTTCCTTCAAATATCAATAGCAATGTTACTAGATTCCTATGTGATTACAGAATTTTCTTTCATACCATTCAGAGCACAGTTTAGAAATTAATTACTGAAGAAGGAAAACTTAAACTGTCCCTAAAGTGCATGACATTTTTAACACAACTGGCAAAGCAAGTCAACAGAGTAAGAAAAGCAAAAGAATTAGAGTCAGAGCATTCAAATCTCTCTGTTTCCACACATTCCTGTCAATTTGAATGTTAGACTTCCGAGATTAATCAGCAAATCTCATCTACACTACAAGGTTTTCGTGAAGCTTAATACAAGCTATAGTGGATGTCAAATGCTAAACACAGTAGCAAGTATGAAAAAATGTAGCTTTTATTGTTTTGTTTTATTAAAATATAATAACATACTGCAAAAAGTAGTTGTATAGCTCGATTCCGACAACTGTACACACAGGGATAACAACCACTCCAATTAAGATACAGACCATGAAAATATAATGTGAGCCACAGATGCAATTTAAAATTCTCTAGGAACCACATTTTTTCAAAAAAGCAAAGGAAACATGAAATCAATTTGAAAATATTTTATTAAATACAATATAGGCAATTATCATTTCAATATGCAAATGATTTTTAAAACATTACTGAATGAGATATTTTACTGTCATTTTCATACTGAGTCAATATGCTGTATATTTTACACACATAGCACATCACAATTTCAATGTCATGGTTCAAGTGCTTACTAGTCACATGTCACTAATAGCTGCTATATCAGTACAGGAAATTACTCATGTTCACTTCTAGTCTATCTTTCTTACCACTCCAAGTTAACCACTATTCTGATTTCTATGTCCACCCCTTAATTTTGCCAATTCTTGAATTTCATAAAAACAAAATATATGGACTTTTTGTGACTGGCTTCTTCATTGAGAATGTTTTTGAGATTCATTCACATTGTTGCATGTAGCAGTGGTCTATTTCTTTTTATAGCTGAGTAGTAGTCCACTTACTAAAATACCATAATTTGTTTACCCATTGGACAGTGGGCAGACATTTGGGTTGTTTCCATATATGCTATCATTAATAGCAATAGGTGAAATGACGTTTCTTATATAAGTCTTTTTGTGGGCATGTTTTCACTTACACAAGTAAAGACAGTACCTAGAAGTGGAAAAGTTAGATCATAAGGTATATTTAAGCTCATCTTTATAAAAAGTGGCCAAATACTTTTCCCACGGTGGTTATGCTATTTTATATCCCTGGTAATAATAATGCATGAGATGTCCAAAGACTTCACACCTTCTCCAGTATTTGGTATTGTCAGTTTAACTTATTTTTTTTAAGCAATTCCAGGTGTATACAAGTCCCACTGACCAACAACAATGTTGACTTTTTGTTCATGTGTTTACCAGCCAATTATGTATCCATTTCAAAAGATAGTTTGGAAAACTGAGAGAGAATTGTTGAGAGTCAAACTGAGCTTACATGAATTTATTTGTAACACTGAAATAAGGGACAAGCAAGGAACACCTGTATCAGGAGATAAAGTAAATTTAGAAGTCGAGAAAATTAGAGCACATGCTCCTCTAATGAAAGCCACTAACTTGTTACTTAGTATTGCCATATGGAAAAATAGGCTAGTTACGGCAAGATAATCCTATCTTATCAAGCGAAGGTACAAATCAGTAATTTTCTTTTTAATTAATGTCAAAATTAAATTAAAATATTAATCCTATTATAATAAAATAAAATGTCATATATTTTAATACAAATTAAAATTTAAATGTTAGAGGTTTTTACAAGGACAAACATTCTTAGTATTATAAATTTAAAACCATTCAGGATGGTTATTGATTATAGGGCTAGCAATCTACCAAAAGCAAATAACACAATTATTTTGAGTGACAAGTGACAACAATGCTCCCAAAAAAGAAAGAATTGACCAGTTGTCACTTTCCTCCTCTAACCTGGCGACTCTCCTGCATGAAAAAAGATGTGCTACTGCATATTTATTCTTAAATGACTATCTCACTTCATGTGCTTTTTAGTTTTGAGTAATACAGAAAGTAACAGCTAATAATGTTTCAGTGGTCATATGCCTACTTAGGAGTCTATGCACCATTTGGAAAGAATGGAAGAAAGATATAAGTTGGTAGAGACGTAAAATGATAACAGTTGTTTTGGAAAACAGTCTGACAGATCCTCAAATAACTAAACAGAGTGATATTATCCAAATTCCACTCTTAGATATACAACCAAGAAAAAACAAACATACGTACACACAAGAGCTTGTCCATGAATAGTTAGAGCAGCATTATTCATAACAGACAAAAAAGTGAAAACAACACAAATGTCCATAATCTGATGATTGGATAAAATGCAGTATAGCCATACGATGCAATATTATTCAGTCATAAAAAGAAAGTACTATATAAACCATAACAGAAACAAACCTTGAAAACGTTGTGCTAAGTGAAAAGCCAGTCACACAAAATTCCACATATTGTATGATTCCACTTACATGAAATGTTCAGAATAGGCAAATCTATGCAGTCAAAAAGTAGATTAATATGGCGACTCTAGGGCTGGAAAGTATGGAATTTTTTAATAGGGAATGTTTAATAAAAAAACTTTTAAAACTGATTTGGGGATGTATGCACAATTTAAAAAATATACAAAAATCCATTGAATTCTACACAGTATGTGGATGAATTACAAAAGCACGTGAATTATGTTTCAATCAGGCTCTTTAGATAAACAAGAAAAACAAAAGATATAGATGAATCCTAAAGCCACTTTCTTCAAGTTCAAAATATTCTTTGCCTCTGCCACTAGAAGTTCATGCTTGCATACATCAAATGCCAAGAGAGAGCCCAAATTAAATATCTAACCACACACCTGAAAGAAATAGAAAAGGAAGAATAATAAAAAAATCAGCAGTAGAAAGGAAATAATAAAAATCAGAGCAGAAATAAAAAGTGAAAAAAAAAAGACCATCCAAAATATCAATGAATCCAAAAGCTGTTTTTTTTAAAAAAAAATAAACAAAATTGACGCACTACTAGCAAGACACACAAATAAAAAGAGAGAGAAAACCCTAATAATAAAAATCAGAAATGAAAGAGGTGAGATCACAACCAACATCACAGAAATACAAAGGATCATGGGAGACTACTGTGAATACTTACGTGCCAACAACTTGTCAATCATGGAAAAACGAACAGGTTTCTAGAATTCTACAACCTACCAAACCTCAAGCAGGAAGATATAGAAAACTTAGACAAATCACAGAACAGATATTAAAGCAGTAATAAAAAGAATCTCAAAAATAAGAGCCCAGGATCAGTTGGCTTCTCTGGGGAATTCTACCAAACATTCAAAGAACTAATCCCAACCCCTCTTAAATTCTTCCACGAAGTGGAAGAGGAGGAAACACTCTCAAATATATTCTTGAGGCTATTGTTACCCTGATGCCAAAAATAGACAAAGACAGCACCAAAAAAAACAAAACAAAACAGACCAATATTGCTGATGAATAGAGACGCAAAAATCTTGAACAAGATTCTGACAAACAGAATTCAACAGCACATAAAAAAAATCATACACCTCGACAAAGTGGAACTTACAGGATAGTTTAACATACGCAAGTCAATCAGTGTGATACATCACATCAACTAAGTGAAAATAAAAAGCACATCATCATCTAAAGAGATGTAAAAAAAGCAACTGACAAGATTCAATACCCATTCATGATAAAAAAAAAAAAAACCCTCAGCAAAATAGTAATAGCAGGCACATACCACAACATAATAAAAGAAAGATATGACAAACCGACAAGCAACATAATCAATGGTGATAAACTGAGATCCTTTTCGCCTAAGACCTGGAATAAGACAAGGTTACCTGCTACTACCACTACTATTCAACATAATTCTGGAAGTCTTGGCCAGAGCAATAAGGCAAGAAAAGGACATTAAAGGAATCCAAATCAGAAAAGAAATAAAACTATCATTATGTAGATGACATAACGCTATACCTAGAAAATCCTACAGGCTCCATTAAAAAACTGTTCGAGACAATAAATGAATAAAGTGGCAGTATATAAAGTCGAGACACAAAAATAAGTTTCTTATATGCAAACAATGAAGTAGAGGAAGAAATCCCATTCACAATAGCACCAAGGAAGATCAAATACCTGGGAATTAACAAAGGAGGTGAAAGACCTCTAAAAGAAAATTACAGGAACTTAACAAAACAAAGAGAAGACGACACAAAGAGATGGAAAAACATCCCATGTTCATGGATTGGAAGAATGAACAAGTAAAACTGACCATTCTACCCGAGGATCAATGAAATTCCAATTAAAATAACGGTGACAGTTTTCAAGGAAATGGAGCAAATAATACTGAAGCTTGTAAGGAACCACAAAAAGCATCGAACAGCCAAAGCTACGCTAAAAGAAAAAGGAACAGTGGAGGCATTACACTCCTGAACTTCAAACTATACTACAGAGTGACTGTCATCAAAACTGTATGGTACTGAAACAAAAACAGACATAGTGATCAGTGAAATCAAATAGAGAGCCTTGAAATAAAACCACACCTATATGGACAGTCTATTATGAAGGTGCCAAGATCATACCACGTAGGAAGGAAAGTTTATTCAATATACGGTGTTGGGAAATCTAGAAATACATTTGCAAAAAAAAAAAAAGAAAGAAAGGAAAAGAAAAGAAACTAGACTTTTCATTATTGCTAAGTACAAAAATCTAATCAAAATGGATCGGAGAACTGGACAATAAGACCTGAAACCATAAAATATCTAAAAAAATGTGGAGAAAACACTCCATGACCTCAACCTCAAATTGGTCTTTGGGTGAGGCACAGTGACAACAAAAGAAACTAAAGAAAAACTAAACAGTTGGGGCTACATCAAACTGAATAGGTAATGGACAGCAGAAGAAATCACCCACTAAAACAAAAGACAACCCATGGAATAAGAGAATATATTCACACAACACACATCAGCTAAAAGCTTAATTTCTAAACTAGACTAAGAGTTCATATATCTCAGCAATAAAAAAAAAAGCAAATGACCCACTGTAGGGCAATAGAGCTTAATGGAGACCTTTGTAGAGAAGACACACAGATGACTTACAGTCACCTGAAGAAATACTCTACATCACTCATCATCAGTGAAATGCAAATAAAAACTACAATGAGATACCATCTCACACCAGTGAGCATGGCCCATATTGAAAAGACGGCAAATAGCAGGTACTGGAGGAGGTTTGGAAACAGGAAACTGTTATACACACACTGTTGATAGGAATATAAATTGGTGCAATCTCCTTGAAAAACAGTACACTGATTCCTCAACAAAGTAAATATGAATTTACCATTTGATCCATTAATCCTACTCCAATGCATATATCCAGAGGATACAAAATCTCTAATCAGGAAAAACATCTGCACCCCTAGATTTACAGCAGCACAACTAGCTAAGACAGAGAAACAACGTAAATGCCCATCAGCAGATGACTGGATAAAGAAGCTATGCTACACATATTTAATGGAATTCTGTGCCACCATTAAAAAAAAAAGAAAGAAACAGTGCCCTTTGCTACAATCTGGATGAAACTGGAGGGGATCATATAGGGTGAAATAAACCGGAAAGAAAAAGAGAAATATAGTATGGCTTCACTCATATGTGGAATACAATTAAATGAAACAAACATAAAAATTCCACAAGAGTAACAGGATGCAGAACTAGTTATGGTGGGGAATGGGGATGAGGAGAAAAGGTAGCAGTAAGGAACACTGAAAATCTAGTGGTAGGTGTGGTGTGAAATATAGACTGAGATGCAATTTCAAGATCCTAAATGGAATTCAACATTGAGAAATGTATTACTATAACAAATAAGTATTCCTTTGATATTATATATCTTGCCTCTGCACTATTTCATAATGTCAAATAGACTAAGGAGACTTCATACAATCTTCTCCTGTACCAGACTGTGAGCTTCTGGAAGGCAAAAAATGTCTCACAAATCTTTATATATATATGACACATGATAACAATTAGAAGACAAAATAAATGGCCTTACAGAACGCATGCTGGCAAAAAAAAAAAAAAATTTAAAGAGCCTAAAATTAGTTAATGTGACCTGGCAAGGGCTGCTGAATTAAGTATATTTCACAACTTTAACGCGCATCACAAGACATAATACCAGCTTCACAAATAATGAACACACACTCACACAAACACACACACACAGCGTTGAAAGACTTAAACAAAAGATATATGACTACCATCAAGGCTCATCAAAGGAGAATAGAATAGAATATTATTTCTATTTATTTATAATAGAAATATATTATCTCTATTTGCTTAAATATAGCTACATATCATCAAACATTTTTATTACCAAAATTAAAGTGAAATAGTTTCAACAAATTTCACAACTTCAAACATTTGTAGTCTTTATAAGGAAAACATAGTAAATAATACATTCATCTCTAGTAAGAATCAAATAGTGGGTTCATCCCTTAAACACGAAAGAGATGGAAAATAAGGGATAGGAAGTAAGCATTCTTTATAATAAAATGAAGTTAAATGATTGCTGGTACTGCTTCGTGATTTGTTTAATGCCCATTTATTACAAAGAGTTTAACAGAACGAGCATCAATTTTATTAGAAAGATAACATATGAATGCTTATTTCATCTGCCACATTTCAGTTGAAGTTTCTTAAAAGTGAATTTTTATGAAAATTCTGTAGGAAATTGGATTTCATGTTGATACATTAACAGAGTTTGGGGATGGGGGTGAGAAACACAAGGAGAAAGAGAAATATTTTTAATCAAGAAAAGGAAGGAGTACTGATGTATCAAAATCAGACGTGGAATTATTAAATACAATACCTACCTATGACGTCTCAATCACTCCAGAGGTCGATGGAATTTGAGAAGCAAGGTAGTTGCTACAGTCTGAATGGTGCGTGTCATTATTTGCCCCCCAAACATATGCACACCACCCACATTCATTTGCTTAAGTCCTGAACCCTAAGGTGATAGTCTAAGGACTGGAAGTTTTGAGGAGGTGATTAGTCATTAAAGAAAAGCCTTCACGTTCGGGATTAAGGCCCATATAAAGAACTCTCTTGCCCCTTCTACTATGTGAGGTTACAGTGAGAAGACATCTATCTATGAAGAAAATGGGCATCAACCAGGAGGCGGGCTCTCAATTGACAGAACTTTGATCCTAAGCATCCAAAACTGTGAGAAATAAATGTCTGTTGTTTATAAACAACTCAGTTTGTTATTTTTGCTAGAGCAGCCCAAATGGATTCAGACAGTAGTACAGAATAATAGCAGGCTCAAAATTATCTTTATGGGTAGTAATTTAGATTGGGAAAATGGATTTAGAGCAGACTCCCAGATGGTTTCCTTTAAAGGGATAAAGAAGTAGCACAATAGCTTTAGCAGTGGAGAGATAGGATACCATTTAGAGGACGAATAAATGATTATCATACATTATGTGTTTTAGGGGATAGATAAAAGAATAACTTAGAACCTCCTTAGTGCATTAATGAGATCCAACTGTGAACTGTGTACCAATTTTTCAGGAGCAGATTCAAGGTTTAGGAATCACCTAGGCAGACATTATGCTGGTATTTTTTGTATGCAATCTCATTTTACCCTCATTTGAATAAATGGGGGCACAGAAAGGTTAAGCAAATTAGTTAAAGGACACACAACTACATAACTAATAAAAGGTGTGCATATTCTCTATACACACACACACACACACACACACACACACACACACACACACACACACACACACACACACACACACATATATATCAGATACAATCCCATGACACCCTAAAAACAAAGTTGCTTATTACCACATGAGGTAACATTTTCCATATCTCTGAAACTAATTATGGCTAATGACTATATCTTATCAGAAATAGAATAAAAAAAAGCATTACATTTTTTATGAGTAAATAAGCATCTATATCCATAAATTCTTATAGTAACAGCTGCAGTGGGTGGAAAACACAAATTATAAATACAATCCAGGAAAATTACTATTTGTAAAAAGTAAATTTCGAAAATGAATGAATGTATTCAAAAATAATGAGAAAAGACTCCTTTCAAAATAAGGTTTAGAATTATGAAAACAGAGTATTTATTAAAGTGACACTTCCCAATTCCAGACTGAAACAGTTTATTTTCATCCAAGATTCTGGATCTTCTTGGATCTAATCTCTCTCTGAGGTCTATTTTCCTCATGTGCAAAATGGTATAATAATCCCTATACTACAGATTGCTGAGGAACATAAATAAAAAGTGCTTAACCTAGGGAAATGAACACATAAACACTCAATATGGTCAGTACTTGTATTATATGATAATATTCATTATCATCATATCAACCATAATTAGCCATAAACTAAGAAAATTCTACTTAATCTCATTCACCAAAAACTTACAATTATATAGTTACATTCACTTTGTGAAAATATTTGGTTAGGCTCATGAGTGATCTTTGATGTAATTTACCACATTTCTCCAAAACAGTAATGATTCTCTCTGGTGTATTCTCATTTTGGGAATAATCTAAAATTTAGAAAATGATTTAGAAGCTCAGACATAAATGGATCCATCCTACTCCATCTGATCACTAGGAAAGATACTCTGCCAGTCTTCAAGTCAACAATATTTTTCGGTCTCTAGTGGTTCATCTCAATTTCCTCACCTCATCTGTTTCTTAAGTCTCCCTAATCACAAAACTGAGAAAAAATATATACTCAAGAACTCCCATATAAACAAAACTTGCCCTTCTAAACAAAAATAAGAACAAGAAAAAAAAACTAAAGTCTGGTTTTCTTTAGCTTTTAGACAACGTCAACATGACCAGATGTTTCAAGACACCCCTCAAGGAAGAATTTATAAAGTAGGTCTTGCGCTTCAGTTTTCCATACAAAAATCTACGAGGGTGCACCCCTGTGACTCAGGCAGCTAACGCGGCTAAGGTGTGGGCCACGTAAAGCCTACTGACCTGGGTTCTAGACCAAGGACAAGAGATTTAAAAAAAAAAAAAAATCTAAGGGAATGAATATTCAAGTTTTGCTACTTCAAGCTAAACTTCTACCCTTGTAACTACTATATGTTAAAAAATATTTTCTTTAAACTAGCCAAAACAATTTAAAAAAACATACCTCAGCTTGGCAGAGTGCATGAAGGCCTTGTAACACCAAGGCTGCAGGAGTAGCTTGATCAAGCTTGGTACATTCATTCAACACCTGTGAAATAGCTGCCAACATATCTGCGCCATGTTGATATGGCCTATAGGAAATGACAGTTCAGAGCAAAATCAAAGACAATCAGCTATATTTCCAACCCCAGGTCTTTTGCCTGAACAAGATGCATGTGTCACTTTACATTAATGCCTACTAAGTATTAAGCCTCAAATATTAACCTTACAGTTTTTCTTCAAAGATTTGCATCATAATCATTTCAGCTGTAATAAAATTTTCATTTTATAAAGAAAATGTTATCAAAAAGAAGACATTTGTTAAAAAATTTTATTCACTCTAAATTATAACTGTCTGGATTGATAAAAACTCAAGTCTCTAATAATGGTGATTTATTAACAATCATCAGTACAGACAGAATATTCCTGTCTGGCAGTCAATCTGGTATCAAATACTGATTATGAAAGCAAGGATTTGAGAGTAAGCATGGATAATGTAATGACCTATCACAAAAATGATGATGATGATGAAATTAATAATATGAATTATAACTAGCACCTATTACATACCAGCCATTGTGCTGGATTCACTCATTCCCTTTCCCTTCCTCTCCACTCTATAAACAATGTTTTTAAGTTCACGTCCATCCCCTGCGTTCCCGGTACCCTCCCTCTCCATGATATAATAGTTTTCTCTATTTAACAAAATGTTAATTGCTAAGATTGTCTGACTGAAGCCTATTGTTTCTTTGGCAAATGGAAATCATTTTCCAAAAGCGGAAAAAGTGAAATATCTCGAGGTAGTAATTGAAACGAGCATTGACTCTTGTCTGAGTGTTAACTTCCCATGAGCTTTAAATATGAAAAATTAAAATCTGAGAAAATAAAAAGAAAATCTGTGAAAATAGTCTTTTACCTCTAAAATTTTTCTCCTGCCAACACTTCAAGAGAATTCAAAACTCTCAGTCGCAGTTTACATGTGTGTAACTTTTAAACTAAAGTCATTTTCTGCATTGCCAAAATGCTGAAAACTTATAAAAAAGACAGAACTGCTGAGTGCAGGTACATTCTGATCCAAGATTTTATTTAAAACCAGAATCATGCACATTATCAGCCCCTGGGTCACTCTATACATTGCACGACTTCAGGAAGTACAGTTCACACTGTCATCACTGACTAGACGAAGAATGTCGTTCCCAAGGGTTCTACAGTGCAATGGCTGTGTATGAAACTGTAGGATTAAAACTCATTTCAAATGTATCAAATCTATTTCCTCCTTAAATATTTTTACTTTATTCAATTCATGAAAGAAAAACAAAACACAAAAAACCTCTCATGAAATATTTTCTTTAATGTATATTCAGTCTTCTTATCTTCTGTCTATTTGTTCATCCATATTCTACAAGACCACCATGTCCCTAATATATTCATGTCTTTCTAAGCCTTAGAGTACATATTCCTATATGTACTCAAGAGCACTGTCTTCCTTATAATAATTGCTAATAATTAATTCCATGCAATGAGTCCTAAATAAGGCATTCCCTATTAAAAATATTTATATAAACCAGGGAGAATACAAAAAAGAACAATTCAACTACCGTCCACTATTAGGTTTTAGAGATTTATGTATAGAAAAATGGAAAACACAGCATTTGTTCTATTGCAATATCAAATTATCACTCAGAAAAGGATCTCAGTGTCCTATACCAAATTATATGACTAGATCTGAAATGAAAAAGCATGTTTACTTCTCAGAGTTTTTGCCCACTATTACTAAATTTTACAATCAGAAAACTTATTCTTCCTCTATCCTCTGTCTTCCCTAGGTCATTATTGATTGCAATAAAAATGTTCAATGCAAAATAATACATTAGGACATACATTCCCAAGGGATAAGCACATCTTACCTTTGCTTACATATGTCTCTGATCGATGCTGCTTTTGCGATCAGTTTCTCCCATTGGACCTCCTTGCCCACAGACAGAGAGGGCACATCGGACATGGCCATGAAACGCTGTAGTTCAGGATAGACACGGTCCTAAGAAGGCATTTCATGAAAAAACAAAGGTAATTTTCCAACTTGAGTTGCGTATTCATTACCTTCTTTTATGTAGCATTTTCACCTCTGAATCTCATATTTGCATTGCAAATTAAGAAAATTTCTTCTAATCAGCAAAGAAGAATACCATTGTGATTGCTGGTGAATTCCTTAGAGACCCAGATACTGTTCGTTTCATTAAAAAAAAAAAGGAAAAACTGTCTAAATCTCACCCTAATTGCAAAGGCTCTAATCAGTAATAATCATATTCTATTACTTTTTCCACAGAAATGGGAAAATACATTTCAAAATGAAGGAAATAAGATTATTTTCTATTCTCAACTTCTGAGTCAATCACAACTGCCTGCATTACAAATAAAAAAAATCACAATAAATGAAAGATTTCCAAAGTAATCATTGATGCTACTCACTAATGTTACTATTATCAGAGCACTGTCACACATAATGTCAAAATTAGTTTTCTTCAGAGAAAGAAATATGTTTAACACTCACACAAGTGCATATCTGAGCTTACCTGCTTTTCCCACAAGGATGTCAGCAAGCGCAAAGTGACAGCTCTTAGTTGTGGAGTGGTTCCAAAGAGTTGGATTACACGCAGAATTTGTCCTATGCACACCTAGAAATCAATATAGAAATTTTTCCTCATAAATGTAAATGTGCATAACTTCACACTTACCAAAAGCATTTTAACACCCCTTATTATAATCCAGAGACTGAAATAAAAGCTGACGATAGTATTACTCATCTTATCAAAGGGTGGGAACAACTTTAAAAGAGGATACCTGGCAATCATAGTGGGATAAAGACCTAATGAGAAAAACTGACTATTCAATTAGTTTGAAAGAATTAACCTTTAATTAATATAATACTTTTGGTCCCCAAAGGGAAGTAGGGATCATGGCAAAATTAAAAGGTCAAAATTTCAAATAATACCCAACAAAATTCAATGTGTTATTCATGCTTCACTTAGTTTTGTCCCAAAGTAAATTGGTTAAAATACAAACCTTGTGAACACCAAGTGTAGGTAAAGTATATAAGATATCCTTGTATAATACAGGTTCCAGGGGTCTTCCCAATTTGAACATCAAAACTGGAATCATACTTGGTACCTAAAATTTAAAAACATATTAATTATGATTAAAGCTAAAAGGAATCAATCTATAAAGCAATTGTTACTTCATTTGTCTTCAAAACAATAATATGAATATAAATTAACCCAAAGTCTTAGAAAACATTAGCCATTTGTTGTTAAAGATAACTTCTAGCAACATTAATAGTCTATCTCCTTAAAAATTAGCTGCCAAGCATCAAAAAGTTTCCTTCCTAAAGTTATGAAATTCTCAGCAATAATATATCCTGCAGCAAAAAAAAAAAAAAAAAAAATCATTCAAATAACCAGCTAAATCTTAAGATAATGCAAATAACTCCACAATAGAGAAATATTCAATTATTTCAATAGGAGATATTTAACATCAATCACATTGGATGCACCCTGGTGGCTTAGCCATTTAGTACACCATAGAAGCACTCCCAAATACATCTCAAGGGCCCAGGTTCAGGACCCAGGGTCAGAGGGAACAACTAATATGAACAACTACATAAAAATTTTTTAAATGATTTTTCTGCTTCTCTCTTCCTTGGCTACTTGCCTGCATTCCTGACTGTACTATTCCTTAAAAAAAAAAAATAAAAAATTGTAATATAAAGCGGTCAGTGAACTAATGGAACAAAAAGTTCCCTCTAGGTTCTCATTTAAATTCTTATAGATAACACAATAAAATGAGAAGAGCAATTCATTCACTGATTAGAAGATTTATTTTTATTAAGATTGTAATATTTTCCAAACAGATCCACAGATTCAGCATATTTCCTGTCAAAAATCACAGATAGTTTCTTAGCCAAAATTGAGAAGTTGATCCTAAAATTCATATAGAAAAGCAAGGGACCCTGAATACTCAAAGCTCTCTTGAAAATGAAAAACAGAGTTTGAAGATGAGCACTTCTTTATATCAGAATTTGTTACAAAGCTACAGTAATCAATATAGTGCGGTATCCTGGCATAAGGACAGAAATGCAGATCAATGAGTTAAAAACTCAGAGACCAGAAATAGAAAACATAGAGTCTTGCTGAAAAATGATGCTAGATTTTGACAACTGAATAACCACGTGCAAAGAATGAAGGTGGACCTCATTCTCAAACCACATGCAAAAATTAACTCAAAATGGATTTTAGACCTAAATGTAAGTACTAAAATACAACTCTTAAAGGAAATATAGGAATAAATCTTTGTGACCTTATTAGTTAGGCAAAGAATTCTTAGCTGACATCAAAAGTATGAGCAACAAAAGAAAAGAATAGATTCCATCATTAAAAATGTCTACATTAAAGGACACCATAAAAAATGAAAAGAAAACCCACGGGGTGGGAAAAGACATTTACAAATAAAAGACTTGTATCTAGATAATATAAAGAACACTTACAGCCCAATAATAAATCATACAATCCAACTTTTAAATACAAAGGGTTCTGAATAGGTAATTCTCCCCAAAGGATAAACAAATGGCCAATAAAGACAAGAAAATATGTTCAACCATCATTAGTCAGGATACAACGGCAAATCAAAACCAGAATGACATAGCACTTAACACTCAAAAGGATAGATATAATCGAAAGGAAGACAATTAACAAGTGAGAATGTGGAAAAATTAGGGCCTTCATACACTGTGGGAATTTGAATGATTCAGTCTCTTGGAAAAACAGTTTGACAGCTTCTCAAAATATTAAACAGAATTATCACATGATCTAGCAATTCTATTCCCAGTATATATACAAGAGAAATAAAAACATATACCCAAAGAAAGATGTGTACATTAACGTACATAACAGCACATGTCATAATAAATAAGTAGTGGAAACAACCCAAATGCCCATTAACAATGACCAATGAATCGCCCTGAACACTATTCATTGGAGTAAAGAGACAGAATGGGATCTAGAACATACTAATTGATATTCAAGAAATTATAACATAAAAGTTTAGCCTACTTGCGGCATAAACTAATTTTAAAGTCAACAAATTTGGAAGACAGTTATTCAACAAATGCAAAATGCAGTCTTTCAGCAGGAACTCAGGTTTTATTGTACTGTGAGCAAATATAATAACTGAGCACAGAAATATAAAATATATCTATAAGCCAGGGATTAACTAATACAAAGAGATTTAATTTTAACAAAGTATTTTAAAAGGAGTATTTCACTTGTATATTAAATCTATCATCTTTATTTACAAATATTTTGTTTACTGCTACCTTTATCTGATGGTAGCTGTTACATATTGCAAGATATTCTTTGTGTTGAACCAGAACACAGACTTGTAAAAACATATTGAATGATTCTTAGAAATATTTCAATCCTACATGTACCTATTTATTTCTTTACCTTTAGTATGAGTGATGATTTTTTAAAGCCTGTCAAGTGTACTACTTTCTCAATAAACCACATAAATCATTAAAAAAGATAAATGGGTAAATAAAATGCTTTACAATGGAATATTATTTGGTCATAAAAAGGAAAAGGAATGGAAATGGATGAACCTTGAAAACATAATGTGAAGTGAAACAATCCAGTCACAAAAAGACCAGATATTATATTACTTCACTTATATCAAATGTCCAGAGTACATAAATCTATAAAAACAGCAAACAACTGCTTAGGATTAAGGAAACATAGGGGGAACTGGGAATGAATGCTAATGAGTATAGGGTTTCTTTCTTTTGAGGGTATTGAAAATGTCAAATTGTCAGTAATGATATTTTCGCAGTTCTGTGAATATAATAAAATGTTATTGAATTGTACACTTTGAACAGATAAATTAAATTAAATGACATGCAAATTACACCTTAATAAACCTTTAAGAATCCAATTCAAAATTATTAAATAAATACCTACTATAAGCAAAGAACATTATTTGATGGCATCAAATGTAGCATCCAAATAAATGTTATGCTCTTCATGCTGCATTTCACATATTTGCTGTCCAGATTTTGTTAAATTTCCTCTGTTATAACCTTAGAAAGCTGTTCCTTCTAGCTCAGAAGATATCTACTTTAATTCAATTTCAAAAAAAAAAATCATCTTACCTCTATCAATGAAAAAGTGACGTTTAAACATTAATTCATTAGTAAGTCTGATCATGCTGTGTATGATGGCAGAATTTGGAGCTACAAGTGTAATGTCTATAGACATACAACACACAGAATTTATGATGTTTGCAAAGAAGTGTTGAGGCTCTGTTGGAACAGAAGCTAACAAATGAAGGGAGACAAATTCCTGAATTGGCTCCTTATTCCCCATTTTAATTAAAAACTAAAGGTCATTTTATATTGCATTGCAGAGGTCTCAATGTATTACCACTTCTAGAAAGATTTCTACCAAGGCACTATGACAGATTCTTAGTTCTAAGAAGGGTAATCAGTACATTAATGTCATTTTATAAAACAGGGTATAGAGTCATATGGCTTTTAAATAATTGTTTTAATTATATTGTCAGGAAAGAAATAAAGTTCTCTAATTATGCCAAAGAGTTGCCTTATTAGACTTGAATCTAAGGTACTTCATGAGAGTATTTATTTTTCTCAGGCAAATTCAGAAATGAAAATAACAAACAAACAAACCTGAAAGCTTTTACAGAAAGTAATCTTAGATTTAATACAGTTATTGAGGCTATTATAGTCCAAATTTAATCCTCAAGTCAATGAAAAAAAGAACAGGTGTTATTCCACTAGTAAAACATATATACATGTATATATATACAGACACATACACACATATGTGGAAAATATTTTTCTGCATAATGTTAAGTATGCACTGGTGTTTTCCTAATGAAAAAACATATATGTGTATTTGTCAATTTACTTAAATGTCATAACCAGTTCTTGACTCCCCTGCTCTTGAGTCTTCCACTCTGAAGACAGAAGAAAATGAATGTTCTGACATTACCTTAAATTTAGAGTAAGCTGGTAAGTGACTGTCCAAGACCTTCTAGTTTCATAAAACTCACTACTTCCTTCAGAGTGCACATCAAACGAATTGATTTGGAATTAGGGGATTGTTAAAGGACTCCCCGCTATAAGACTATTGGAAGAATTTTCAGCAGAAATTGTAGAGGTCAAAAGGCAATGTAGAATGACATATTCAAGTGCTGCTGAAAAAAAAAACAAAACTACCAACAATGACTACTATACCCAACATTACCTTTCCTTCAAGTGAAGGAGAAATACTTTTTCTGATAAAAAAAAAACTAAGTAATTAAGTATATACATTCACTAGAACTGCCTTACAAGAAATGCTAAATATTGCCCTTCAAGGTGAAAAGAAATGATATTAGACAGAGACATGAAAGCATATCCAAGTATAAAGCTCTCATTGATAGTGGCAAACACAGTAAGATAGTTAATACTATAATACCATAATCGTGGTACATAAACCAGTTTTAATTCTAGTCTAGAAGTTAAGACAAGGGTATAAAATATTATTACTATAAAATATGCTAATGGTACTTTATATAAGAAGATGTAATTTATGACATTAATAACAAAATCGGAAGGACAACTTATGTATGTGATTGAAGCGAAGCTGTTATCTGTACAGATTGTTAAAATTAAGTTTATCAAATAAATTCCATAGTAACTATAAATAAAATACTTATAGAAGATACACAAAAGATGAGTAAGGAATTAGTGAGTCCCTACAACAAAAAATGAAACACAAAAAGAGCAAGAGAAGGAAAAGAGTATTAAAAAAGAGTATTAGAAAATAATTACCAAAATGGCAATGTGAAATCTTTCCCTATGTGTAAGTATTTAAATTAAATAAACTGAACTTTACAATTAAAAAAAAACTGAGTGCCTAAAAGGATTTAAAAATAAAAGATAGGAAAACATGCTATCTTGAGATTTGTCTTACACTTAAGCAAAATATTGATTAACAAGAGAGCAAGGATAGCCATACATATATCAAACAAAACTCAAAGGCTGTCATAAGAAACAGTGGACATTATGGCAAAATGGTGAATTCACCAGGAAGATAGACAATTTTAAATACATCTGCACACAACATCATATGTATGCCCAAATAAATGAAGGAAATATTGAGAGAATGGAAGGGTAAAATAGATAACAATACAAATAACAATAGGATATTCAATATTCCACTTTCATTAATGGATAGACTATCCCAAGAGAAGATGAATGAACAATATACACCACATTAACCTAACAAAAATTTACAGAACAATCCACCGAACAAAAGCATAATAAAAATTCTTCTCAAGCACACATAGAACAATCTCCAGGAGAGATCATATGCTAGCTCACAAAACAACTCAACAAATTTAAGAAGACTGAAATCATACCAAGTAGCCTTTCTTCCCACTGGGGAATGAAAACTAGAAGTCATTAACAGTAAGAAAACAGGAACATTAAAAAAAAATGGAAAATAAACAATATACTCTAGAGCAACCAATGGATTAAATGAATCAAAAGGGAAATCAGAAAATCTTTTGAGACAAACAAAAATTTTAAAATAGCATCCAAAACTAATTGGACGGAAAAAAAGCACTAAGAGAGAAATTAATAGAGGAAATCACCCACATTAAAAATGAAAAAACTAAAATAACTTCATTTTATACCTCAAAGAACTAAAAAAGAATAAACTAAGTTCAAAATTAGCAGAAAAAATGAAATAAAGTTTAAAGGAGAAAATAGACACCAGGAAAACGAAAATTAAGAGTTGATGTGTTTTAAAAGATAAACAAAACTTACAACTTTTTAGGTTGACTATTCATCCCCCAACAAAATAGAAGAGAGAGAAGACTCAAAATCAGAACTGAAAGAGGAAATACTGTAAGAATTACCATAGAAGTTAAAAGGGATTATAAGAGGCAACTATCAACAATTAAACTACAACAAATAGAGTAGAAGAAATGGGTATAATTCCTTGGTCACAAACCAGTCACCAAGACTGAATCATGAAGAAATAGAAAATCTGACTAGAGTAGTAACAGGAGATCTATCAACAATTAAACCTTCCCTATAAAAAAAGTTCAGGACCAAATGGTTTCACAGGTCAATTCAACCAAACATCTAAAAGAGAATTAACATTAATTATTGTTAAATACTTTCCTTCCAAAACTGAAGAGGTAGAAACACTTCCAAACTCATTTATGAGACCAACATTGCCAAAATCAGACGACAATGTAAGTAAATTATAGTCCAATATCCCTAATGAAAATAGGTGTAAAAAAACCATAAACAAAATACTAGCAAACAAAATTCAAAAGCACTTTAAAGGATCATAAACCATAACCAAGAGGGACTTATCAATGGGATGCAATGATAGTTCAATCCATGTAATAAACTATATTAACAGAATAAAAGATAAAAATCATGGATAAAAATCACCTGTATAGATTCAGAAAAAGCATTTGACAAAATTGAACACTTTAATAACAAAAAATATTCACTAAACAAGGAAAAACTTATCTCAACATAATAAAGACTATCTATGAAGAAAGAAGCAAACAACCAGCTCACAGCTAATATATTCAACAGTAAAACACTGAAAGCTTTTCCCCTAAGACCAGGAGAAGGCAAGGATGCCCACACTTAACATTTCTGTTCAACACAGTACTGGAAGTCTTAGGCAAAGTAAACAGATAAGAAAAAGAAATAAAAGTCATCAAAAAGGAAGAAGTAAAATTATCTGTTCAAGATAACATGAACTTATAGATGCAGAAAACCCTAAAGAGTCCATATGAAAAAAGTTAGTATAAACTTGTAAATAAATCAGGTAAGTTTACATGATATAAAATGAATATACAAAACTCAGTTGTCTTTTTTTTATAAATTAACAATGAAAAATCCAAAAGAGAAATTAAGAAACCAATCTAGCATATTTAAGAATAAACTTAAGGAGTAGGAGACATACACTGAAAACTACAAAACGCTGCCTAAAGAAATTAGGCACAAATAAACTGAACGACATCTTGTGTTCATAGACTAGAAAACCTAATGTTGTGTCAATAATACTCTGAGCAATCTACAGATTCAATGCAATCTCTGTCAAAATCTGAATGGCATTCTTTATACTATAGGGGAAAAATAATAAAATTCACATAAAAACACCAGTGACCCTGAATAGTCAAAATACTCTTTACCAAGAAGAACAAGAGAATTATGCTTAGTGAGATTAGCCATAAGGAGAAAGACAAACACACAGTTTCACTTGTGTATGCTAGATAGAGAAATCAGCCCATCGAACAAATTAAACAAAAATAGATTTTTAGTCTGTTGAACCAAATCATTGGTTAACAGAAGGGAAGGTGGAGGGGGGTGAGCAAATAAGGTAAAAAGAGTCAATTATATGGTGAAGGGTAGAAATGGATACTTGGTGATAAATTTAATATATTATATACAGATGTGGATTTACAATGATGCACACCTGAAACGATGAAATGTTCCTTCATTAAAATTTTAAAATAAAAAAATAAAGAACAAAGGTGGTGATCTCACACTTCAAAATATATTACACAGTGAGAGGAATCAAACAGTAATATACAGGACAACTATACAGGCCAATGGAATAGAACAGAAAGCCCAGAATTAAACGCATGCAATTAATTTGTGACAAAGGAATAAAGAAAAGGATAGTTCTATAACAAATGGCATTGGAGAATCTGGAAATCTATATGCAAAAGAACATTAGACCCTTATTTTCATACACAGGAACAAACTCAAGATGAATTAAGTTTTAAACATTAGACCTAAATTTATAAATCTCTTGGAATAAGGTGTAAGGAGGAAATTTCATTAGCACTGGTCCTGGCAACGATTTCTTGATATGCCTTGACATGAAGAGACAAAAATCCAGTGAAACATCTGCTATCACCAACTTTTCAGATTTATGTTTTATAAAACTAGTTGGAACTACAAGAGTGCATTCTTAGTTTATATTTGATTCATACACTTAGATTACATAAATGTCAACCATTTTTGTATAAGACTTTGCCCTGTGAAAGTAAATTTTATATACACAAGTATATTTGCCATTTACAAAACAGTGGTAAGATAATTGTATGAGTTAAGGTAGAAATGAAAATACAAAATTTTATATAATGAAGAATGAACATGCTTGAATGGTACATAAAAACAGAAGCATAAGTACATTCTTTAATAAATTTAACATGGACAGAAACTTAAAAAATATTCTCAAAGAGCTTATGTACTATTGTGATTTTGAATATTAGCTAATTCTTTCTCAATTTCTTGACATTTCTATATATTAATTTATTATTAAGTGGTACACTGAAAAACAGTCCAATAATGGCAGAGCTAAAAAAACTAAGGAATCTGTACACAAGCAGCAGCATCAAAGACATGTAAACACCAAATGATTTTATTATTTTTTGGTTCGAATTATATTTATATCATAGCACTGTCATTAAAAAAGTAGTCTAGGATCTTGAAGTTGAACCTTTGGGAGTCAACTAGGAAGATCAAAAGAAGTAATCTAAAATAACATAGACACCTACCAGGCAATCATCTATTTGGTATTCACTCTTGCCTTATCCAATCCAGTCTGAGACTCTGATCTATAGAGATTTCTATAATAGAAGCAGTTTACTTCTATTGAACTGTTACTACAAACACTCTTCTAAATACTCTATAAAAAATCCTAATTACCATGTTTCAAATGACAAAACTGAAGTTTGTAAAGTTCAGAATCTTGGCCCAAGTAACAGAGCTACTACATACTGTAGTTTGGACTGATTCAAAGCAATTTAGCTCCAAAGTAATCTACTTGCCACTTTATCTTACCAATGGGAGGAATGACATCCTCTTTACCTTTGCCTCTCTGTTTCTTGGAATACCATAAGTGTTTTTGTAAGTGTATTAAGTACTACTTATCTTTACTCAAATTCCTTTAAAAAATTGGCTCATAATAATGTTATAGCTATTTGAGTCTGTAAGCAATTATTGGAAGCCTACTACTTTTAAAGAAATATACTTCTAGTACTCTGACCAATTTAAGTTAAAATCAGAAAACCTATTACGTAAATAGTAACAAGATATTAAAATGCTACTAGAATATCAGAATTTGAAGAAACTTCCAGTATATAAAAAATAAGGTTAGTACCATAGGTATTCCAAGTATGGAAACAGGGAAAATATCAAAGACTAGAATAAGATGAAGTTAGGCATCATATCACTTGAGGAGTTTTAAATACCTGGAAGGAAATAACCATGACATTTCCCTATATAAACTTGCTTTCTAGGTTTTTCGCCTTAGCATCGGCATTTTCATTATCTTTCAAACAACTTATACATTTGAAAATGGTATTTAAAAAAAAAATACCTTAAATTGTTCACAACACTATTAATATATAACTACCAGTGGGATAAATGAGTATACCCAACATGAATTTTTCAGTTATTAACATTTTGACAACTATCTGTAAATGATAGCAATACTGACTGAATTCCTATAAACATAAATTTTCCTTCCTGAGCAAATGTAGGTGTTACATTCCTATGGTGAGATCTAAATCTTTAGGGGTCTGACTGCTAGAAAAAAAGGTAAAAGCCAATGTCCTACAAGAAAAGTATAATGTACGTGTTTTTCCTTTCAGTTAGGTACAATTTCTACTACTATATCTGTCGCTGGCAATGTGTTTTACATCAGAGAGTTGGAAGGAGTCTGAACGTCCTCCAACAATGAGATATCATTAAATGCAGCTCAGTTAGGTAAGCAACTAGGTAATAAAATTAGTGATTCAATGTCTTTGAATGTATTAAAATAGTAAATTGCTCAAAGAACCCAATGCTATGACAGTCAGGTCAATTTATGGGAATATTAAAATCTATGCCAGACTGACAACGGTAAATGTAAAGCCTATTCATTCTACATCTGAAGGAAAAAAGATTAAACAGCCAGCACAAGTTGACTGAATATAAAGAGTGACCCAAAATTCTGAATTTTCTTCAATGACAAACTTTTAAGTTTAAAAAATGAAGATATCTCATACTATAAAACTGTTAAAGCCCTGTTCAAATACAAGACTGTTAGACAGAATCTATATGAATAATGGTAAACAAATTACCTGAGTAGCATACTATATTAACCAAGAAGATCAATACCCAGGAAGAAATAAAATTAATGAGAAAAGCCATAAACATCAAAAAGGATTGTTTCACATTTCTTAGAATAATGAATAACAACAACAAAAACTGATTCTACTGCTTGGAATACAGTATACTGTTAAGGAATGACAGAAAACATAATCTTCTTTATCAAGAAAAATTAGACTAAAATATCAAATAAATATTAGTAAGAAATTACTAACAATGACATATACAGTAAAAACAGAAACCGATAGCGCATAAAAATTAATCCATCAATGGAGTTTAAAAATAGCCAATGGGAAAGGAGAAATCCTAATATATTACTATGCAAGAAGAAAATTCCAGATGGACTCAAGAATTTAATATCAAAGATATATAGTAAGAATCTAGAAAAAAAATCTTAGGCAAAGTTTACACATACTCTACAAATCAAAAGAATTCAGCAATAAACAATGGAAAAATAATAAGTAAAGATGGATATATTTTAAAAAGAACATTCAGAAAACAAGAAATTGTTGAATATATAAACATAATAGCGCAATAAAAAAATTCAACAATAGTTGAAAAATAAAACTAAGAAATCTTCCAAAACATAGGATAAAAATGCAGAGAAAGAAACATGAATACTATGCTCATATCAGAAAAGATATGAATACTAGAAGACCAGGAAGTCAAGGTGCAAATAAAAGAATTTTAAGAAAAAAAGAACAAAGGTCAGTAGAGGGAAATAAATCAATGAGAAAACAATTAGAAAAAAATCACCAGAATTTAAGAACCTAAATTTCCAGTTTTAAAAGAGCCACGAAATATGTAACACAACAGATGAAACTCTTTTCACACCAATGCACATCATTGTAAAATTACAGGGAAAAAGAAGAGATCCTAAAATCTTCTGGAGAAGAAAATGAAAACTAAAAATTAGGTTCACATAAATATATAGTCATAAGTATAGAATTTAAAATAACTTTAGATTTCCTTGCTGCAAGCTATGAAAGCAAAGGGGAAAAAAAAAAAAAAGGTTGTGAAGAAAACTGGTCTGAGCCTAAAATGCTACACCCAACCAAACTAACCCAGTATCTGCCACAAAGTAAAACACCAACAGTTAGCTACCAAAAAGAGAACATTGTGTGTGTGTGTGTGTGTGTGTGTGTGTGTGTGTGTGTGTATAACAAAGCATGATTATTGTTTTCTCCTATCATCTTGCTAGCTTATTCCTCAAGACACATCTTGTCCTTGTTCTGGCCATTGAATTTTATATGTGTTCCATTTTCAAACTATAGTTTAACTATTGAGGCACGTACCATGAAAACTAATGACCAACAAATGTGAAAAAAGTTGAAGAAACAGGGTAAAGATTTGCCCTTTTCTAATTACTATCTGTCACTCTAGCTTTGCTCACAAGCCTGGAATATAGTTACTCAATCTTAAGACTGCTGCCCACACTAGCTTGTGAACCCCTTGCAGGAGACAACCCTGTTCCTATTCTTTATATTTTTTAAAGGAAAGATGCAAGAGAGAGTTCAATACGGTGGCCTCCAAGGAGCTGAGTATCCTCTTCACCCACAGAGCAACTAGGAAACACCTATTTTACAGACACAACACTTTGGAAAAGCAGGATCAGAAGCAACAGAAATGGCAACAGCATTTACCAAAAGTAAGAGTAGGCAAAAAATGTCAGGATCAGAGCTACATGGCAGATTTGGGGTTCCTAGGCTCAGGTGAAAAAAAGGCCATGGTGAAGAGTGTGGAACTTCAAGAAGAACAGGTTCTCCCAGAAAGTCGTTTCAGCAGCTCACCCAGCAGGACCAGGGACACTGAGCCAGGGGAGAGAATCTTGGTGAAGGGAGAAAGGAGGACTCCAAAAGTTAATGAGTCAAAATCATTTGTTTTAGTTAAACTAATTATCATATTCAGTTCATTCTTGGCCTTTTGGGGTTCATTCAAATGCTAGGCTCATGACTAGTAAGGAGATTAGAATTAGTGCTATTGTGACTATTGTGCTGAGTTTTCTGTTTGGCAGGCTACTGGAAGCAGCAGTAGGAGGGCAATTTCTAGATTAAATAATAGAAAAGTGATTGCCACTAGGAAAAATTCCATGGAAAAAGGTAGGCATGCAGATCCTGTGGGGTCAAAGCCGCATTCATAAGGGCTTGATTTTCTGTGAAGATACTTAGCTGTGGCAGTCAGAGTGTGATGAGCACTAGGATCATAGCTAGAAAGGTACTTGTAAGTAATGAGATTATTAGGTTTATTATACTTCCTCAGGCTGTGCTGAGACTAATTGATTGGAAGTCAGTTGTACTATTTGATACCAGGAGAATAGGATACTCATCAGTAAATTGAAACATAAAGGAAGAGTCAGACAACAGCTACGAAATGTCAGTATCACACTGCTGCTTCAAAGCCTAAGTGCTGACTAGATGTAAAATGGTAATTTACATGTCATACAAAACACACAGCTAAGAAAGTGGATCCAATAATGGCGTGGAGGCCATGAAAGCCTGTTGCAACAAAAAATGTGAATCCATATACTTTGTCGGAAATAGTGAAAGGAACTTCATAATATTCTATTGCTTGTAGTAAGGCGAAGTAAGCTCCCAGAGCGATTGTAATGAATAGGGCTTGTGTCATATGCTTGCGACATCCTTCTATAAGATTATGATGCACTCAGGTAATTGATACTCCTGAGGCTAGAAGCATGGAAGTGCTTAATAGTGGGACTTCAAATGGGTTTAGGGGGTGAATTCCGCAGGTGGTCACTATCTGCCGAGTTCAGGTGTAGGGGCTAGGATGGAGTGGTAAAAGGCTCAAAAAACCTAGGAAGAAAAATGCTTCAGAGATAATAAATAAGATCATTCCATACTGAAGTCCCTTTTGCACGACAGGAGTATGATGGCCTAGGAATGTGCCTTCTCAGACAATGTCTGGTCATCATTGGTAAACTGTCAGTAGATTTGTTATTAGGCCCAGGTATAGGAGGATTACTGAATTAAAACGGAATCACATAGCCAGGCCAGAGGTTATCATTAGGGCAGATAGGACACTGGTTAGAGGTTATGAGCTTGGGTTAACTATAAGGTAAGCATGAGTTTGGTGGGTCATTACCTGTTATCATGTAAATATAGGCTTACTAGCAGTATAAATACATAGCTCTGGATTAGGGCGACTGCAAATTCAAGGATAGTTAATAGAACTAAAATGATAAATGTAATTATTGCACTGGATATCCTAATGTTTATTAGCGCTAATGTTGTGCCCCCGATGACGTGAATTAATAGGTGGCCTGCAGTGATGGTAGCAGTCAATTGTACAGCTAAGGGTATTGGTTGAATAAATGGACTGATAGTCTTGATTACTACTAGTATAGGAATGAGTGGGAGGGGTGTGCCTTGTGGGAGAAAATGGGCTAGGGATGCTTTTGTTTTATTGTGGAGGCCTTTGATCACAGTCCCAGCCCAAAGTGGGATGGCTATTCGTAAATGTGTTGATAGTTGTGTTCCAGGAGTGAATGAATGGGGGAGCAGCTCTAGTAGTTTAGTTAAGCCAGTAAATAAGATTAGGGATATTAGCACTAAAGTTCAGGTTTGCCCTTTGGTGTTATGAATTGCTATTATTTGCTTAGAGGCTAGTTGAATAAGCCATTGTTGAATAGATACCAGTCGGCTGTTAATTAGTTGGCTTGCATTTGGAAATAATATACAGGGAAATACAATAATTAATACCATGATAGGTAAGCCTATTATTGTAGGGGTAGTGAATGAGGCAAATAGATTTTCTTTCATTTTTTTTCCCAAGGGAATTTGTGCATGAGTATTTTTGTAGTTTTTGGCTCAGGGCTTCATGTGTTTGTATGCTTTGAAACTTTTAATTGAAGCATAGTAAATAATGTGAGTAGTATAAAGATGATAGTAGATCATGTGCAAGTGTCTAACTGTGGCATTTCATTAAGAAAGGGGTCAGACCTTCAGTCTTTAACTTAAAAGGTTAATGCTGTGTTGGCTTTTTAATGAATTTATAATATAGATGCTGATCATTTTTCAAAATGATTCAGAGGCACTGATTCAAGAATAGGCATAAAGCTGTGATTGGACCCACAGATTTCAGAGCACTGTCTGGAGAATTTTGGTTGTGTGACAATAGAGTTGTTTGATTTAGTCGCCCTGGAAAAGCATCAGTTTTTAATCCTAGGGAGGGGACAGCTCAGGAGTGAAGGACATCTTCGGAGGAGATTAATATGAGCACTGTTAGTTCCATCGGTAATACAACTTTTAATAGGTTCAATTCTCCTGGTTTTAAGTCTGTTGTAGGGATTATATAAGAGTCGAAATTTAGGTCTTTATTAGTCAGTGTATTCATAACTTCAGTATCATTGATGTCCAATTGTTTTTACAGTTAGTGAGGAATTGTTGATTTCATCTATTATATATAGAATGTGTAGTGAATGTAGTGTGATTAGGATAAGAATTACAGAGGGTATAATAGTTCAAATAGTTTCTACTTCTCAGGCTTCTATTGTACTTGTGTGAGTTTTGTAGTGAGTATTAGTGAGATAACATATAGAACTAGGGAATTAGTTAGGAATACAATTATAAAGGCACAGTCATGAAAATTTAGTAGCTCTTTTGTAATAAGGGAGGCTGCATCTTGAAAGCCTAGTTGGACAGGGTATGCCATAAGAGATATATCGGGGTTTCACCTATAATTTAATCTTGACAAGATTATGTAATGTTTTACTAATATCTCTAATATCGAGGAAGATGGAGTGGTTATAGAGTTGGCTTGAAACCAGTTTAAGGGGGTTTGATTCCTTCTTTTCTTATTATTTTAGGTTAATATATGCAGGCTCTCCAAATGTATGGTATGGTGGGGGACAATCATAGAGTCACTCGATACGAGTAGAGGTAAATTCTGCTATGCATACGTCTTATTTAGAGGCAAATACTTCTCAGATTATAAAAATTATTAGTATGACTACAGTTAGGGAAATGAAGGAGCCTATGGAGGACACGGTATTTGTATAATCAGCATATCATCATGGTATACCAGAAAGGCCAAGGAAGTATTGAGAAAAGAATGTTAAATTTACCTTTACAAATATAATTGTGAAGTGAATTTTAGCTCAGGTGTCGTTTAAAGTATATCCTGTAAATAAGGGGAATCAGTGAACAATGATAGCAAATACTGCTCCTATTCATAGGACGCAGCGTTAGTAGGCTACTACATAGTAGGTATCATGTAACACGATGTCAAGAGATGAGTTGGCTAGTACAAAGCCTGTAAGCTCACCTACTGTAAATAGGAAAATAAAACCTAGTGCTCAGAGTATAACAGGGGATCATTTGATATTTCCTCTGTGAAGTGTGACCAATCAGCTAAATACTTTAATCCCAGTTGGGATTGCAATGATTATTGTGGCTAAAGTGAAGTATGTGCATGTATCTACATCCAGGCCTACACAGGAACTTCACCATTCAGATCTGAGACAATGGGGTAAGGCTCAGCATCCCTCACACAAATTCCAACCCCACAGGGTGAACGCTGGGACCCAACACAGGATCTACCTAAGAACGTCAACAAATCTAGCACACTAGCTTAACTAATGAAATAAAGGGACTCAGGAATAAGATGGATAAAACCTTCACTTGAGTCAGTGAGCTATAAGATAGGACAGAGGAATGCACTCAAGCAAACCAGCAAAGAGAAAAGAGAATGAAAAGGAATGGAGACATCATTCAAGACTTATGGGATAACATCAAAAGGAACAACATTTGCATCATAGGGGTCCCAAAAGGAAAAGAGACAGAAAAGAAGGAAAAAACTGTATTTGAATAAATAATAGCTGGGAATTTCCCTAACCTGAGAAATGAAGCAAGCTCAAGAAATGACGGAAGCTCAAAGAGTTCCAACAAAAGAACCCAAACAGACTGATACAAAGACACATGGTCATAAAAATGTCAGAAATACAAGATAAAGAGAGAATCGTAAAAGCAGCTAAAGAAAATTGAGTATAAACAAAGGACACCCCATAAGACTGTCAGTGAATTTCTTAACTGAAACTACAGGTCAGAAGGGAATGGCATGATATATTCCAAGTTCAAAAGAAAAGGATTTTCAACCTAGGAAACTATACCCTGTGAGATTATCATTCAGAATTGGAGGAATGATAAAAAGCTTTTCAGATAAGGAACCATCAAAGGAATTCATCACCACAAAACCAGTTCTATAAAATATACTAAAGGATACTCTATGAAGTGTAAGGAAACACCACTTAAAAATACTAAGAAGGCAAATACCAAACATGGGGAGGAAAAGAAGGGAATAAAATGTGGATGAATAGAATGACTACATTACTAATCTGCTTTCAAATAAAAATAGCAAATAAACAGAATCCTCAAACACACATCTTCACGGAAAAAGCAAAGAAAAAAACAAAAAGGGAAACCAATAAAAGAAATTACCATACTCAAACCACCTAAGAAGAGAAAGAGAAGAACAAAGGAACTGTCTGTTACAAAATGGCAGCAAAAAGTTTCATATCAATAATTACCCTAGCTGTTAATGGATTGAATTTGACAATCAAATGATAGAGTGGCTGAATGGATTAGCAAGCATAACCTAACATTCTGCTGAATTCAGGAAATGCACCTTCTTTCAAAAGATAAACATAGGCTCAAAGTCAGTGCTTGGCTAACAATCCTACAGTGGAATGGCAAGCAAAAAAGGGCAGGAACAGCCAAACTCATATGATGTAAAAGAGAATTCCAATTATTAAGCATAACAAAAGACAAAGGTGAACATTATATGATTAAGGGATCAATCCAGCAAGAAGACATAATGCTTATCAGCATATGTACTAAATGAAGGAGCATCAAAATATATTAAAGTATTATTAGAACTGTCGAGAGACATGGGGAGCAATACAATAATAGATTTCAAGACCCCACAACAATGGAGATCAACCAGCCATAAATTTAACAGGGAAACAGCAGCTTTAAATAAACTTTTGGAACAGGTAGGTCTAATAGACATATTTCAAACACTTCATCCAAAGATGACTACAGATTTCACTTTCTTCTCAAGTACCATGGAACATTCTCAAGAACAGATGATAGGTTGGAATACAAAACATGTCTCAACAAATTTACAAGGACTAAAATCATTCCAAGCATATTCTCTGACCACAATGGCTTGAAACTAAAGATCAACCACAAAAATTTGAAGACCCCAAGTTAACTGGAAACTAAACAATATGCTTCTAAATGACTTAGGTAAAAGAGGAAATTAAAGAGGAACTTAAAAAATACTTAGAAACAAGTGAGAATGAAGTCACAAGCGTCTATGCATTCTATGCGTTGCAGTAAAAGCACACTAAGAGGGAAGTTCAGTGCAATTCAGGCCTGGGAAGAATCAACACTGTTAAAATGGCCATCTTTTCTAAAGCAATATATAGATTTAATACAATTCCCATTAAAATCCCCTGGCCTCATCCAAGGAAATAGAATTTAAAAAATCTTAAAACTTGTATGGAACAACAGAAGACCCCCAAAAGTCAAAGCAATTATGAGAAAAAAAGAACGAATCTGGAGGGATTATATTCCCAGACGTTGAACTCTACTACAGACTGATAGTGATCAAATGGTACCATACTGAAATAATAACAGGCACAGATCAGTGTAATAAAACCAAATCACCAGAAACTGACTCATTCACATATGGTCAGCTAATCTACAAAAAAAGGAGCCAAAAGCATACAATGGAGAAAGGAAAGTCTTTTCAACAAATGGTGCTGGGAAAACTGGACAGCCACTTGCAAAAGAACAAAGCTAGAACACTCTCTAACACATTCACAAAAATTAACTCAAAATGCACTAAAAATTTGAACATAAAAACAGAAACCATACAATTCTTGGAAGACAACAAAGGAAACGAATTCCATGACATCAACCTTAGGCCTTTGGGGACGCAACTCCAGTATCGAGGGAAATAAAAACAAAAATAAACAACTGGACTACATCAAACCAAAAAGCTTCTTGACAGCTAAAGAAAGCATCATTAAAACAAAAAGACAACATATTAACTGAAAGAAGAGATTTATGTTCCATATTTCTGACAAGGGATTAATATCCAAAATATAGAAAGATCTCACAAAATTCAGCAACAGAAAAACGGGCAATACAATCAAAAAAATGGGAGGAGAAATTGAAGAGACACTTTTCTGAAGAGGATATACAGATGGTCAAAAAGCACTTAATATGTTTCCACTCCCTGGCTATCAGGAAAAAATAAATCAAACAACAATGAGACATCACCTTATACTGGTGAGATTGATTACTATTAAAAACAACGAATATTGATGAGAATGTGCAGAAAAAGGACACTTTCACACTGCTGGTGGGAGTGCAAATTGGTGCAACCCCTATGAAAAACAGTATGGAGATTCCTCAAAAAGTTGAAGATGGAAATCTCTTATGATCCCACCATTCTACTCTGAGTGTTTACCCGAAAGATACAAAAACACTAATCCACAGAGCTTACGTCTCTATTATTATTGCAGCCCTATTCGCAATAGCTAGAAACTGGAAACTACCTAAATGCCCAACGTCAGATAAATGGATAAAGAAGATGTGGTACATATACATGATGAAATAATACACAGCCCTTATGAGAGATGAAATCCTGTCATCTGAATCAACATGGATGGATCTAGAAGGGATTATGCTAAGTGAAAAAAGCTAAAAGTAGAATACTAGTTACCAGATGATGTCACTCATAGGTGATTGTGAATAGACAAAGAAGGGAACTGATCAAACAAAATCAGTTCTTGGACATCTGCAATAGAACTGAGGTTATCAATACAGAATGGGTGGCAGGGTCCATTAGATAATGGAGAAGAACCCTTGGTGATCTGGTGGAGTGCAGGGTTGGCATATATAGAAGGAATGGGGAAACTGCACACATGAGGAAGCCACAGATGAGTTTATTTGTAAAATAAATTTAACACAATAAAATACTAAAAACAAATAAAGGTGCAGGCAGGAATGAAGGCAGTAGTAGGCAGGCAGACAGGAAAAGAGAGGAGAGAGAAGCACTATATTTTACACTTAGTGGTTCACACTTACTGCTCCCCTGGGTCTGGAACTCAGACCCAGGGGCATGTGGCCTGTGTCCTTGGGAGGTGATTGACGTAACCACTACTCCACTAGGGTGCACCCCTATTCTTTTTTTTATTTGAGTGGGTCCACATTTAAAGAAAATTCTCAGCAAGTATGAGCTGAATTATACTCTAACTGAAGAAGGAAGAAAAAGTTAATTAAATATTGAGACTGTCTACTTCTATTTAAAACAAAAACAAAAATACCTGCCTAACATTCAATCATCCTCTCAGTACCTCACTAAAAATCCTATTTTAAGAATTATTGGTTTTGACTATTTTACATTTCTTTTCTACTACAGTGACTGGGAAGCTATTTTCAGCTAAGACTACAGAGAAAAGTATTTATAAATACACATTATATTACATCAAAGAAATAAGCACTGAGATTTTTTAGTATCCCCATACTACTCAACACAATAACCACTAGCCACATATAGCTATTGAGTGCTTTACATTGTGGATACTCTGAATTGAAAATAGACTAGCAAAGGTAAAATACATATCAGATATGGAAGTTTACTCATAAAAGCATATACAGAATAATTCACTAATAATTTTACGCTGATTACATATTAAAATATTTCACATATATTGAGCTAAATAAAAATATTTTAAAAATTAATTTGACTGTTTACTATGATTTTTTAAAAAATATAGCCACCAGAAAATTTAAACATATATGTGGTTTTCATTATATTTATATTGAACAACATTATTCTTATCCACTTATGTATCTAAATGTAGTTTTTAAAACACACATACACAAGTATACATCAAAAACTAAAACAGTTAATGTCTCTTTTATCATGTACTTGGGGAATGACAGTAAGTCCCATATGGGCAAGAAAATTTTCTATCTTGCTAAATAGCTTAGCCATGCCCATATATATGATAGCAGATAAATAATTCTGAAATGAATAAACTAGAAACAATCAACTACAACTTTAATATTATATAACTTTTACTGAGCACTAATTATAAACCAGGCACTAAAGTCTGGATTATCTCATTTAATTCACTGATGAATCTGATGAATGGATTCCTCTATTAGTGTCATTTTAGAAAAGAAAAACATAGACACACACAGAAAACAGAATCCTCAGTATATTTTGCAATAATACAAGAAATAATTAAACTTTAATAGTCTATACAAGAGGTTTATAAAACTTGCAGTAAGGAATGAGTGCCTTCTATAACATGGTATTATACTAGGTGTTGTTAGACGAAGAGAATCACAGGTTAATGCAGTCAAAATATAAACAAGTACAGGTTAAATTCTATCATAAATTAATTATCCCAAATCCTGTCAAAATTACATGTTTCCCAGAGGTTACCAAATGTTAACAAGACGAATTACTAATAACCCAAATAACTCAAAATATATGTTAGAAAATTCCTTGGCACTCAGAAGTTTCATACTGTACTCCTACTGCACTTTACAATGTTTTTTTCTAGCGCAGGATCTTGAAATCCTTATAAAATCTAGAAAAGGCAGTATTATTAGAGGTTGGGTGCTATCTTACAAAAACTTACATTCATTATCTGATCCAAGGATACTCCCTATCACACTTTACTTCCTGTTCTGAGGCTCGTCTTATGACTAGTGTCCAGGATTTTTGGGTAGTAGGGAGAGAGGAAATTTTAGACAGATTCACTGTAAAATTAATTCTGGGTTCCCAATTCCTATCATCTTAAGAAATAATGGCCTTGGTGAGCAACAAATAAGACAGGGCAATTAAAATTTCTAAGTGGCTTGAAGAGGCAAGTGCCAATAAATTATTACTTTTGGGGGAAAAAAAGCGAAGTTAAAGTAGCCTCATCTATAAAAAATTAAATAGTATTCATCAAAACTAAGTCATCCTTGAGTTCCTTTTTGAAATCATTTATTAGGGTTCAAATCTGAAAAAATGGAAAAAATAGAGCAGTATTTCGTACACACTAAACGTTCAACTTAATTTTTAATGGGTAAATGACATGGCAAGAATGGTTCAGGTACTCTTAAGTGCTAAATGTCTGGGTATGTCTTCATTGGCTTTTGAACAGTTTCAAAGAGCAGACATGAGGATTCATTAGCTCTTAGCACATATGAACCTGCTCCAAAGGCAGCCAAGAGCGTTGCCTAGCAACAGTGCATTTTGCATCTCTCGTCATCCCCAAAGATGCTGCAGCAGCAGCAGTTAGGTCAAGCCTCTCATTAGCAACCTGACAAAGGGTTTCTATCTTCCATTTTACAAAATTATTTTTATTTCCAGGTAAAGCTCAACTATCTATGTATTATTCCTACTAACAATGTATATTCCTTTTTCCTCTTCCTTCTTACCAACCCCCATTTCAAAATATATGTTTTAATGAACACGTCAAAATACCTGTAACAAAAGCATGCATTGAGAAATCCAAAAGAATTTATATGCCTACTCACATCACTCTAACAATTTCACCCATATCTTTGGACCAATAAAGTTAGAAAATATTAAAAGGAATAAAGAATAAAAATGTTAAAATCAAATAATGGGAAGAGGAAACATTCTATTATTTGACTTTAAATTAATTTTAAAAATTACCCAGATAATCTACAATGCTATCAGCAACTATTTTTCTTTCTTTCTTACTCCTATAAAAATTCATCTCAACCACAGAGCAAAATAGCAAAAAGGCAGAAAATTCCAGAGTGGTAATAAACTACACAAAATGGACCGACAGTTTATAATGAATGTAATCTATTGGAAAGAAACTCTAGTTCCCAATTTAATAGCTGCGTTATAAGTCTTCACCTCAGATCAATAGCAATTCATTCACTACTGAAAAATATTTCTTAAAATATGTACCACTCAGCAAGGTTGCCATGCAGAACTAAAAAACATACTTACATAATCAACCTTAAAAGAGAATAAACAAAACACGCAGATAGACTTTTCCTGTATTTTGAAGTCATTAATCCAAATTTTGACAGAAACCACATACATATCTGAGATTTCTTGCTATCAAAATTTCCCTATGGAAAAGATGACAGAATGTACATAGCATATGATGAAAGATAGTGTGGTACTAATAGATCCAGATTAAATATAGTATAATGAGAAATATTTAAAAGACCAGACCCAAATAATTTTTCAAGTGACCTAAAAGGTGATACTGTGCTATTTTTTTCTGTGATACATATGGTATTTTTGCTGAGCACCCACCTCCATTTTTTTTAAACATACAAACAGCTAAGGATGAATCTTTAGGAGGATTTCCCAGAAGTGTGTCATTTACCATTAAAATATTTCATTCCAGCAGTTGAAAGACCATAAAAGGGTGAATGTCCTCCAGAGTCTCTAATAACGGTAATAGATCTTGCGTTACTATTCACAAGTGACCTCTCAGACAGGCAATTTAATTTTTCCCCCTGCAGCATGGTTGGCTTCACACACAGTGTAATAACAGTTTTTGCACAACAAGACAATTCATCCGATTAGAAGGACTGTATTAAGTCTTCCATGAACAGCATGTGTCAGCACAGCTTCAGCTAGGACTTGATTTAAGACAACTTAATCTATGTATGCATGATTCTTTTTCTATTGTTTTATTTTCAGACTTTCTTCAACAATTTTGCAGGCCACTGCCTAAACTCTACCTGGCTTCAAAAAGAAAAAAAACAAAAAAACCCAGAAAAAAACAAAACAAATTAAAAAAGTATCAAATACTCAATGAACACTTTAAAACAGGTACCAAGCAGGCAACAGAATGTGTATAAGACTCCCCTCATTTCTACACATGCAAAATGAAGTTCCACTAATTTCTCGGAGAAAAAAATATATGAAAAGGGACACAATGGGCAAAACTGGTTATTGCAATTACTTTTATGCGTCACGACATTTCAGCAATGCACCATTAATTATAAAGACAATGTGACACTACCATGAAAAGTTTCAGATGAGTTTTAAGACCTGTAATTGTAAACCTCAAGCAAAGCAGAAAAAAAATATTAAAAGTAAAAACCAAAGGAAAAGGTATGAAATGACCCAATCATCTAGTAATCTCTATTATAATAAATAGTCCAACATCACTCAATGCCCACAGAAATCTTAAACCTAAGAACATCGACACCTTTCATACTGTCCTGCTGATGAGATTAGAAAGGCTCAATGCAGAACTTCCACAGCAAAGGCGGTAGCAACAGGTGGAGCTCTCAGGGTTTCTCTTAACCTGACCACCTTTAATTGACACTGACAGGCTTGAATTCAACCCCCTCCTCTGAATCTGGGCAGACTCCTCTGAGGAGCAGTGTTAGTGCTCCTCTGCTACAGGCTAGGAAGGTCTTTACAGATCACATACTCCAGAGGGACACTCTTACTGCTCCATGACAAGCAGCCCACACCTGCAAGATTAAGTTCTCTTTAGACTTTTGATACAGGTGATACACTCACTTGTGTTTGGCTAGTTCCCCAGCCTCACAGAATTCTGTTTCTTTCAGTAGAGGCCTGTACACCCCTCTAGGCAGACCTAGAACATGAGATGAGACTATTCCACTGTAGCGCTCCTGCCCATGAAGCCACTTTTTGTTCACAGAAAACACTGATACATCAAGCCAACCCCTGCACTGCAGTGCTCTTTTGCTTCTACTATCACAACAGTTAGGCAGACGATCACCCCTTTTAGAGTTACGGGGGTCAGTCACCAATCTGCCATATATGTCTGTTCACCCAAAGTGCAAGGGATACACACAAAATTAGATGGGTGAGGTTAGGCTGCACAGAAATCCTCGTCACTAGAGTTGAGCTAAGGGGCTTGAATTTAAAGACTCAGCACTCCAGCAACTTTCCAAGAATCCTTTCTTCTCTTCATCTCTCTTCTCATGTACTAATCTTAGATCCTTGTTATAAGCGAAGAACTAAATACTCAGACATTTAGGCTTATTTCTACTACTTTACAAGTTCTACTAGGAGAACACTAAAATTGATTTTGGCATCTCAGTGTCCCCATGAAAAAATTTTTACACCCTCTTATGTAAGTTTATCTCCTCTATCTCTGATTACCCCAATACTTTACATAAATTCTCATCTCCTGCCTGACTGCAAAGATCTCCAGGATCTTGCTTCCAAATACTTAGCCAATATCCACCCCAGGATCAATTTCCTTCACCACACATGTCCAAGTTTAATACAGTAGTGTATTACTTTTCATCTTGTGACCTACCGCACATTTGTGTCTTCTCAAATGCTTCTCGTCCTGCCTAAAATACTTTCTATTTCATAGGCATCAGGAAATTTACATCGCTCTTCATGCATGCTCTGGGGACACTTGTCTACCTCCACAGTGGAAATTACCATCTTGTACTGAATAGTAATTTTTAATGCCTCCTTCCACTAACTAAGGACTATGATTACTGAAAACAAAGACTATCACCTTTCATCTTGGTATTACCAGAAACTACCATCTAAGAGACTTGCAATAAATACATGTTGAATGACTAAATCAATGAATTGAAAACTCTTGGTATGAGACCTAATAAAAAACAAGCTATCTACAGTGTTTCAAGCTGAATGATAACTCCATGATAATTCCACTTAATGCAGATCAAGTTACACCATTAAAAATGGAATACAATTTGACACTAAATAAACATAAGTAGAGTAAAATGCCACTGGGATAATTAACACTAATAATAATTCAGACTACTAGAAATAATGAAGGTACAAGGCAAGCCTGGATTAGAGAAAAATGTTAGATATAAAATTCGATTACTTTCATGTATATACTGTAACAAACTAATTAGCCAAGTGTTGCCAAGTACCAGTCCCTGCTGATATGTCTTAATGAATACATAATTTGATCATTTTAAATTGGCACATTCATTGTACTAATGCAAATGAGCAAATCCAAACTGCCTAAAAATAGGAGCTTCAATGTCAGCTTATGTTTTAATAGCTTATGTCAAATTGCCCTGAACCCTAAATTAATAGGACTTCATTTAACAAAACTTTGCTGTAATCTTACCTAACCTAAAACCTGCCCCTGGACTTCACACTATTCCATCTATTATTTTAAATAACATCTAGCAATAATGGAAAATAGTTCCAGGATGGGAGGCCCATAGATCTAATTTATTTATGTTTTAATTCAATCAAGCAATAAACTATGTGTCAAAGTCCAAGGTTACTAGGAGGCAAAAACAAGCAAGACAAGGTTTTCCTTGAGGAAGTTCTTTTATGAACTCTAAAGCTAACTGTAATCTACTGGACATGGCCTTTGAAGATAGCTTATGTTCACCACAATTACAGGGCACTGCAAAATGCTAATTTATCCTTATTCATTTTTAGTGTTTTTTGACTCTGTGATATGATAAATTTGGGTTACATATATTTTATGTTCTTGTTTTCTTTAGAGAAAATAATATAATTGTCTAAAAAGCAGACATCATCTCCTACTACCAGAATGTTAATAAACAAAGAAAAAGGGACACATAGTCTCCAAAAGTTCAATCAATACAATAGAAGCTTGACATACAGAAATCATTCCAATCTACTTCTTAACTCCTTGTCTGGTTCCACTGAATTTGTAACTATGTCTACTCATTAGACTTTAGAATGCCCAATTTCATTACATAAACTGTTCTGTAAACTTGCCAAAGACTTAATCATGAAAAGCTCAAAATTGTCAATGGTGGGGTAGAAGTCTGATGTGCTGAACATCAGCATAAATCTCAAGACTTCTGATAAAGGAGCAAGCATAATTTACCAACTTCAAGAATTTTAGACAGATCTTTCCCATTAGTTCCCCAAAGCATGGCCCTTTATCTCAATTAAGGCCCTCCGATATATGTGTCAATGGCTTTCTTTCACTCCTTAGTAAGAATATAAAATCTGAAATGTAAGAAAAAATTATTGCTAGTGAATGAACCAAACACAAACAACTACTGCAGGATTTCCAGAAATGTATTTATTCTTTCCTGTTTGCCTGAGAAGGGTACTCTGAGAGATCATGTAACTATCATATATGAAAAGTAGCACTTCAAATATAATTTAAAAACTGGCAATGTGCTTCTAATTAATTTCAAAGATGTTCTTTTTAAACTTATATTTGTCCAGCAGGACTTAGTTCATGAATCATCTATTCAAGTCTTCCTATTATAACTCAGCTGCCTCTTTCTGGTTCATACACTACCCTGCGCTCCCCTGCACCATCACATGCATCACAGGGTCTTCTGATGGCATGTTGCGCATCTCCACTATGCACTGCGAGTTCCCAATAACCCTCTTTGTATTCCAATTTCTGATTAGAACGTACATCATAAAGAAGTTCCTCATGACTGATTCTTTCTTGCCCTTTAAGATCCTAAATGAACAGCATATCTTGCCAAACCTTTTAAATGTTTTACACCTAACAACCAAGATGTATTTTTCTCAACATCTATAAACATTAATTTTCAAAATAAAGGGAATACAACAACCTATGTTTTTGTTCACTAAAAACATTTCTTTTATTAGATTGCAGAATCTCCCAGTTGTGATCATTATAAAGAATATAAAAGAATATTTTTATCATTAAGCAATAATTCCAATTGCAACTATGCTTGCTGAGTCTGATTTACTTGGACCTTTTCAATTTCTTTGTTTTGATATATGCTCAAAAAGCCATGACACTGTATATATGTGTTCTATTTAGGTATAAGTATCGGACTAAATGTGATTTGACTATTTATAAAAGGCCAGTGAAAGGTCGTATAATAAAGCCAAAAATAATTACACAAGATTGAAGATCTTGCCATATTTCAAACATATGTTAGCATTTAATTATGTCTACAACTGACTGGACCAATCTAAAAAATATAAAGCTAGTAAATCATATTTATCATCTAAAAAATAATGGTTGACTAAAAGTTGTAGAAAGAGTGTAGCACACTGGGTAAGAACACAGACTCTGGAATCACATGTGGTAGGTCTAAATCCTGACTTGATCCATTACTAGCTGAGTGACTTCCAAGAAGTTAATCCTACGCTGTGCCTTGATTCCTAAATACAACTTAAAGTACTGTGAGTATCTGATGAGTTAATATGTACAAATAAAGTGAATAGAACACTAACTAGTCTACATTAGGTATATATAAATACTGGCTATTTTACTAGCTATTACTTTGTTCAAGAAGACAGTATAGCTTTTAAATAAGCCACCTATATTAAATCTATCTAGCACTAGAAGATAATATAAAATAAACAATATATTCTAAAGTATTAGGTTATCAAAAGGCCTGTAACTGACTTACTCAATGAGACCAGAAAGTCATCACACTGGCAAACGTGACAAACGCTACCTTGGATCTGTAGCACTATATGTGAAATTAATTAAATATCTTTCTGCAGTCAGTTTATGGTAATGAATTAGAACCTATATACAATTAATGGCAATTAATGGGGAAAAATTAAATGTCTTCCAATCATAAGCTCATTAAACAAATCAATCATTGATAAATCTTTCACAAATCAACAATTGATATTTATAACATAATTCCGTATCTTAAAGCATTACACCAGCAACTATTATGTGTTTTGATAAAGTTTTAAATTATATCAGTTATACACACTTCTAGTATTACAAGTTATAGTGTTTTTGCTGCTTGTACATTCTATCTCTGCCATATACTGCCAATGTTTTATATTTTTATTATTTTTGTAAAGAAAATCAATTAGTTTTATAAACACTGATTCTATATCTGGTCACCATGTTGAATTTCCTTTTTTTGTTCATTCTAAAAGCAAGAGTTTTCAGTAAACTCTCTTGTTTTTTCTAATTGTCAGTATTAGGAACATTGGATTTTTCTAATTATACCTTCTTTCTTTTTCTTGAAATAAGAAGGGTCAGAGTCTCCAGAAAAATAGTAAAGCTGACATCAGACATTTTTTTCTTATTCCTTACTCCAATGGAACTACTTCTAAGTGAAATCTGACTTGGTATTTTACCATTTATCAATATAAATAGCCCTCTTTGTCTACCTTGGATGATGATTATTATACCAAATCTGGTATATTCTTAATGGTCTAATTTGGTTTTTAAAGTCACCATTTAACTTCCAACTTATGTCACTTTTTTAATGCTTATCTCTTAGAAACAATATAGTTATAATTTTTAATGTATATAAGCCATTCCTTTGATAAGAGAATTTAATTCATTCACATCTGATAACTGATATGCTGGGAACTTCTACCTTGTTATATTTTATGTTAATATTTGGCATCTTTTCAGGTTTTCAAAAAATCTTTTATTATATTAATTGTAAATTATAAATCGCTAACTATTACTAATAAGGATTTAAACAAAGGTCAAGAGCTACTCAGTTTCCAAACAATTGACTTTTGGGGCAGAATCCTGTGACAGTTCCACTCTAGGTCAATTCTACCTTTAGATAACTCTTTAATTCTTCATACTACACATTTCCACCCTTGTCCACCCTCCACAAACCATATTTTAAGGCTTGAACTTTAGTTCCAGGCAATTATTTTTCATATTTTATATAAACAATTATTTTAAATTTAGTCATAAATTTACTGAATATTTTTGACACGATTCAAAATTTCTTTTTTACGCTCCCTTGAACTCATTTTTTATTTTGTTAGAGCACATTCTTGGTGGGTTTTTAACCCCCATAATATTAGTAAAAAAATGTTCCTGGATTCTTGCACATTTAAAAGTCTTTTTTTTTTTTAACCATCAATCACAGAAGGTAGAATAACGGGAAGGAATATGAGAGGTTCAAAGTGATTTTCCCTCAGAAAATTAGAAGACAAATACTCCAATGTATTCCAGTACCCACTGAGCTGCTGGTAAGGAATCTAGTTAATTTAATTTTAAGCAAGCTTTAATTACTCTTTTCTGAAATGTCTTACGACTTTCTCTTTATCCTTGAAGTTCTGGGACAGCTTTGGTTATTGATCTATTCCTATTTGTGCTGCTGTGTCTTTTTTAGAAAAAAGTTTCCTTTTCAAATGTTTCCTTGTTCATTTACCTCTGTTCCTTACAACTGGAATTCCTATGGAAAAATATTAGAACTCCAAGATAGATGACCAATGTCTTAAATTTTGTTTTTGTGCCTTCTTTCTTTTTCTTCCTTCCTTTATTTTTTCTCTATATCTTTAAACATTTATTTGCATATTCTATAAATCACAAATCCAGTCTCCATAGATGCACTGTAGCGATCATATTTTTTAAATCTAAAATCTCTTATTCTCAAATTTCTCCTTCTTACAGAAGTATTTTTTGTATACAATAAAAATACATATGATAGCTTTCCAACATCTCTTAGGACTCATATTGTTTTTACATGATCTTCTGCTCCCTGAGTTCTCTTTCTTCTGGAAACAGATGCCATGTTGTTAAATTTTCTCAAAAGTCTGGTGAGTCTTGATTAAATCCATTTATATTTATGAATCAAGGCCAAGTTGGTTGGAGAGAGCTGGCAGAGGTTGCCTCTGTAGATGTAAAGAGATGTTTCCTCAAATAAAACTCCCCTTTGATTTGAAGGGCTGACTCAGAAGGTCTGAAGAAGGAAGCGGGAAGCATGTCAATTGGCTGCTTGACATAAGGGTGTCTGCCTATGAGGCAAGCAGGCAGGGAACTAATGCTCCCTTTTCCCTTTCCTCTCCAATAATTAAATAAGAAAAAAAATATATTCTGGCAATGATGGACCTTCCATGTATTTTCTCTTTGAGCAAAATTCCTGACGTCTGTTAAGAAATATGACAAGAACTATAAAATCTGCTGACTCCTCCAACACTAGAAGTCCATCTCAAGCAGGTAGTTCTCTTAGAGAATTTTAACTAAAATATAAAGCTATTATTATCTGAATTCAGTTGGTAGCAGAAAGATTCTGCTGTTCTAATACAGTTTTGGACACATCCTCATCAAATTCCACCTCAGTCCAATCTGATACTCATCATCCAGTCACCCAACAACACAAATGGCTTTTGTTTCAGTATATTAGTAAGCTAGTGAGTGTCACAATTGAAGTGAAAATCACAATTCTCTCAAGTAGAATTCTGAATTAATTTTCAGCATTTTCAGAAGTGATTCTGCCCAATATTAATACCCAGGGTAGACAAAGCAATGACACAGAAGTTGCTTCCTTAAAGCATAAATTCTAGGTTTCATGTAAATATGTGGGAAAATATTAAAAAGTTCAATGTCAGTTAAAAATATTTTATTCTACAGCTATCTATGGAGGTATTACAAAGAACAAATAGACATATTTCTACAGAATAGAATAGATACTTAACTTGTGTTTTGGTCTATTTCTGTTTCTAATTATTTCATGCTGACGGACTCATCCCAATTTTGCTCTACGCATAATCGATACTATGGCTACAAGGAAATAGGAGTACAGCACTTCTCATCTGTAAAGCTCTTTATTAAAAGCATTGCACATTCTGGTTTCTTTTTGCTGGTGTGAAGAACACAGGAAGCAGATTGACTTCAGGGGGTAGCAATTCATAGAACTCAGTGACAATAGAACAGAGGGCAAAGTGTCCAAAGACTCTTTGTGCAAGTTCTTTTATAGAATATATTTTCTCCTTTTTTCACAGCAGTAACTTACAGACCATTAAATTTCACATATTTCCTATTCATTTTCCATGTTAAAATATGGCTTGTGACCTGGAGTGGAACTATCACAGGATTCTGCCCCAAAAGTCAACTTTTTACTATTTGATAATATATGACTTTTAAAAGACCAGCAAGTTATGGGCCATGAACCTAGCTACATAAGTGATTTCAAACAGCTCAAAAGTGTGTACAATTTAACAAATGGAAAAAAATTAGCCCTGAAAACATTATAAAGGATGAAATAAAATTATCAAACATTGCAACTGCCTGCAGCAAGGAATACCTTTAGCTAGCCTTTAACAACCACAATAAAATGAAATCGAAGTCCTCAGGGTTATAAAATGTGAGTAAAAACAAAACAAAGCAAAAAACCCACAACTCTATCTTCACTTCCATACAAGAGAAAAGTAGGCAAGCAGAAAGGTTCTGAAAGAAGCACTGAGTTTCACAAAACTCAACTTGTTAAGCTCATCAACTAGAGCGCATTTTAAGGAAGGAAACTTGTGGTTCTCTAAAGTCAAAGTTCAAAAGCTTTTCCTCTTTGGGACATTTCATTTATAAATCAGTGCAAAAACTGATATACCTTACATAATATTTAGAGTTATTTCATTGAAGATGAGATATCAAACTACTATAAGATTTTATTTTACACCACCTCAGCCTGTCTAAAAAAATATTTGTGGTTAATGCTCAGTTCACATGTCTAAGTACATAATCTTGCCATAAATTCTTAGTATAGGCAGAAACACAGGAAGAAAACACACTTTTCCACTTTTTAAAAACACTATAATGCAGTCTTGATTTCTAAAACAGAATATGATCTTTCATCAGGTATTCTCTCTCTCTATATATATATTTATAACAAATCCTATTAAGCATCTAATAATTCCAATAAGGCTTTTGTAAAATTATACAGCTGTCTGAAAAATATCTCCCTACAATACCTCTATTATTTTCAAATATATAATATTATAAGGCAGATGGAAAAATATCTCAGTTACAAAAGCAATAGAGAAGGTGTATTTAATAATATAACTATCATATAATAACTATGTTCATTAACATTATATAGTCAATATGTTAAATTATTGTGATTATAATAATAAACTGTTAATATAGTAAGTTCACAGATATTAGAGAAAATTTTAAGAGGTGAGTAATATCCCTTTCTTTTTAAGGGACCAGGAGCTAGAGAAACACTGTGGATGAATTGAATCCTAGGCAGATACAGAGAAAAGTTTACCTAAAGTTGCCAGAAGGAACCTGGGTGAAGCCAAGGTGAAGGTTGCCAAAGAACTAAACATAAAAATCCAAAAGAGAAGGAAAGAATCAGAAGAGAATAAGAAGTAGTAAGATTTCTGGCTGAGAGTGTTAGAAGCAAGATACAATTAGGACTATGGAATGGGTTGAAGACAGGGGGATAGAATGCTTTCTTCCACTAAGCATGTGTTGAACAGACGTAGTACAGATAACAGCAGCAGATCTGGTTCTTAACCAGTGAGATGTCTCTCCCCTGGGCTTATATGTGTAGGATTGGGGGCAGGAATGTCAATGAATACTTATTGATTAACTAAGAGTTAACAGCCTCTTCTTAAGGAGGTTATATCAGCCTGAGACATTTCCAAATTTTTCACAACCACATTGCATGAGTTGGTCCATTATTGTATTGACTAAGTGTTCAAAATATGATGGACACTGCCCTTTAAAAAGCCACAGGACGTCTCATTGAGTCTGAAGTCCATATTGTCCCTTAATTAACTCAGTAGAAGTAATGTTTAACATTCACTACCAGTGATTACACACCATATGTGACAACATCCTGGACAAATCACAGAGGTAGGAAATTGCTCTCTGAAAAGAGGAATAAAAAGGGCCAAGTGGACATCACCATACAGTTGTCGTGAGCCACGTGCTGCCATCGTCATTTAGATATCTCTGAAGGCAGCCTGAATGATTTACATCAAAATGTGGGAAAACAATATCATTCACAACATCAGAAATGCAGAAACTGTCATGTAAACATAACTAAGAAGCACACTTATCTATCAAATACTATTTCCAGAAAAAAATCCCACTAATTTAAGAAATAGATGACATTTCCAATATTATAAGCACAGACTATGATAGGAAAACCCCTCTCTAAACTACATCAATGTGCTTCAAGTGTTCAAGGCTTCCATGGGAATTCACACAGAAAGCTCTTTCTTGGATCTCTCCCCAGAACACTCTAAGACATTCCTTCTAGGAATGTAAAAAGCACTTTTACAGAGCGCTGCCTGACGAGAGCTTATATTTTCTACAATTAAGCCTCATAATATCTGGGTTAGACAACTATAAGGATTATTAGTAATTGCTGATGGTATTCCGAGATAGAAAAAAATTAAAGTTTCTTACTGTTGTTTCCCGTCCCCCCCATCCCCAAGTATTGATGTATTGCTGTGGCTTTAGGTATTATATAGTTTATTTAACATTATCATCTATATTCCATTAGCTATAAGATGATACACATAAGGTCAAGTTCCCTTCAGACTAGTTAACTTCATATTTTTCCATGGTCCTAAATGTGTTAAACTTAATGGAAAATTCCGGCCACCAGGGAACTAGGTGGAAGCCTAAGGATGAAAACTCATTGGGAAATGGGGTCCATGCAATTTCATCAGAAAGAAGTAACAACCACATTTCTTAAAAAGTACATTTTCCTACTATTATTAACAATAATATAACATTACTAGTTGATCATTTGTATTACTAATTAGTATTACCAAAGTAATTTCTATTACTAACCTAGAATTAATAGTAATAATACCAAAACATATTTCATAAATGGCATATATCTTTCAAACTTTCCAAATACCTTCTCTCACTTAATATAGCATGGTTCTTGCAATGAAGCAAGCTGTCACACAAACACAATACCTGGAGAAGCACACTATAGGCTAGCAAATTCCACTATAGAGTCACATGAAGAGACCACTAAAACAGAGGTAGAAGAGAACCTCAAAATTTCTACTCTAACATACTTATTTTCTTAGCTTTTGCTTATTAGCTATCTAGGACTTTTCTTTATTATCAACTCCCTTCAAGAATTTGAGCCAAAATTGCTTAAATGATATATAGTTTCTCTCTATAAAGTCACAAAGGACAAACACACATGAAATATGAATACATTTCATGCAGTTTTATCAACATAATGAAAGAAATAAAAAACACCCTAGAAGTAATACATTACAACCCTAACTTTATTTCATTTGAAACTACTCCAAGCATCTACTGTCAAGAGAAAATGTTTGTGAAATATTCAGTCCTCTCCTACTGACAGCTTTACCTTGAAGCTAGGTATGTGAAAAGCCGTGAAATGATATGATATGGTCACTTTATAAGGAAAAGTAAGGAGGAAAAAACCCCACTATCTCCTACTTCTAAGACATTTCTTTTGTCTTTTTCAAAAGACATAAATAACTACACTTCCAAATTCTTATTAATGATATTGCCTTTGTCTCTGCATGAATTTGGGTAACTATACTTAAACATTTCAGCCTACCATTTATCTTAAAAGTACAATTACACTGGGTGTGCTTGCTCATTTCTTACAAAAACATCCAAGAAATCATCACAGAAGTATAACTTACTGACTTTGATTTATAGCAACATTTAGTGAAAAACATTTAGTGAATAAATAAATGAACCTGGATGGCCACTCTAGTGCTTCCCAACCTTTTCCATTTCATGGCACATGTGAAAAACTATGTTTATAAGGATACTGGGATAAATAAATGAAACACCAGAGGCTACCTGCCAAAGACTTCAAACACTCTGAGCGTAGATAACTTTCTTAGTGTCTGAGAGCTAAGATGGAAAGATACTCTCTTGGCACCCCTAAAACACATTTATTTCAGTTGTTCCCAAAACTAAATGAGATTTTCATACTCTATGTTCTTTTCTATTTAGCATACTCCTACTTTTATTAACAGGAAACTCTTTTTTCCACTAGTTAATGATTCTGCCCTCATGTTACATGAGGCACAGTGTCAGGTCCTAATACTTCATTCACCTCCATTGTACCTAGAACGGTCAATGAAACTGCTCCGTTATTCTGTCCTAATGGTTAACCCAGTGGGGGCACATGACAAGAAGAGCCAATCTAAGTAGCTACATCTCTTTTGCTTTTGGATTGTGACTATAAGGTTATATGGCTTTGGCTTTGGGTTTCCAGCCAATTCGTAGAGAAAAGAAAAGAACTGTGCAGTTATAGACCAAAGTTGCTCTTAATTCTAGAGATAATAACAATTGTTTGAGACAGACAGGTTTCTGTTTCTTTCAACTTAGAATTTCAAAAACTAAGTGTGCTTTCTGAGCGTCCATATCTATATTGATGAAATAAACACCTTACATCAATGGCAGACACAGACCAGGTAACCTGCTGCATGACTGTTCAGTGACCCGCGGACATTACCTGCGCGTGAACTGTTCTAAAGACATGATCCTAAAAGTGTCAATACTGAAACCATTTAGTGGAAGTAAGATCGTTACGGAAGGTGAAGGGAGATATAAAGTAGGAAGTTGAAATGATTCACATTAAGAGTCCAACAGGACACAGATGTACTTTCAGTCCATTACAGATCCAATTGAGAAAGAGACTAAAAAGAGTCAGGTTTGAAAGAAAGCTTTGTGAGATACCAGTATTTGATCTACCAAAAAAGGAATGAGCACAGCAAGCTGGAACAAAGAGAAATTCAGACACGTTAACTTCCTATCTTAAATAAACATACTGGTCCCACTGCACCACCAAATTATATCCAGTAAGAACACATACTTTTTTCAGAAAGAGACGTTTTCTTCATCATGCTTGAAACATAAGCACAAATACTAAAAATAAGTTTTTTTAAAAAGCCCTACTTGGTTAGGAAACCTTTCCCTTCACAGAAAATGCATTTTAGAGATTATACCCAGTGAGGAAAAAAAATACATGTTAGTATGCTAAGCATATGGCTAGTTTAAAAGGGGTGGGGGGGGGCATATCTTATTAATGTCTGATTTCTTTCTTATTACATTGAAAGTTGTGCAGATAGGAATTATGTTTGTTTATCCTCATATCCCAGCAGGTTGATCAATACATATATAACAAGGGCCCAATATGTTTTAGTTTAGGACAGAATCAAATTGCAAGAAGTTAAAAAGAGATTAATTCCTATTGTGTAGGTACCTTTCCCTAAATTAATCTATGTACCTCTTAAGAGATCAATATTAAGCAAGGGATATGCATCTTATGATAGGCTGCAGAATCCACAAATGTATTACAAATGAGTAAATCCACCAATAAACAAAAATACCACAAGAACAGCATGTACAGACTTCCATGCAAAATGTGCTTTCATAAAAAAAAAGTGCATATCATTTAGCTCACATCAACTCACAGGAAGAAAAAAAAGAGCAAATGAAGTATACAGTAACGCAACAACAAAATCAATGAAAAATTTTAAAGTTTGATTAAAAATCATCCACAAAGTAAGAATAATCCACAATTCCAATAATTCAGACTGTTCCATTATTTTCTTGCTTTACCTGAGAAGAATCTGCTTGGGCTAATTCTGTAGTGACCTTCAGTATTTGGTGAAGATTTTGCCCTTTATCTTCAACAAGGAGGTGAGCCAGCAGAAGGAAAACATGCACAGGAATCTCTGTGGTAATGGGGAGCAATGATTCTACTGAGGCCAGCCAGTCACTTGCTGCAGACTCTTCTCTCATCACTTCAAGCAGCCTCCAAGTTGTATATATTGAACTATACAGGCTGGTGATGGGAAACACAAGCCTGAAGGAGAGCTGAAAAATAAAGCACAAAAAGGCACGAATAAATGACAGAAATTTAGTTGTCAGAAATAGATTTCTGACATGCATTTATTTTATTTTTATATTTCATCGTATAATACAAATCCTTCCAACAAAATGAACATAAAATGTTCGATTCCTGCACAAAATTTCTCCGGGTATATCTGAGTTGACAGGATAACATCAGAGAGGAAAAATCACTTAGAATTCTAGAACAGTTTGTCACAACTTTTCTTCATATTTATCATTTGCTTTAGGACAAGGCCAAAAAAAATAAAAATGAACCAATATAAAAGATCCATAGGCAATAGAGTTTGGAAAAAGTCATTATCACTATGAAAGTTTTCACCAATGAGATAGAAGACAGAAAAAATACTTTATCTGCCCAACTCTGGGCCCTGGTAAGAGGCAGCCCTGGGCAGATGGAAGACTTGAACTGAGGACAATTCATTTTTGTAAGAGAAAGTATGCTGATAGGAACAGAGTTAGTTCCCCTGGAGCTTCAGAGTTCATTAATAATTGTGACTTATGTCTGCAATAAGAAAGAGCCTGACAGCTCTGAACTCAAATGCTATCCAAAGATGTTAAGCTTAAGTCATTCTGAGAAATGGCTTCTGACAGAAATACAGTCGTGCAGTTAGGGATGGAGAATGAATAGAACTCTGACAAGGTAAACTGTGTGCTCAAAAGGTTCAAGAGAAGCCATAGATAGAAAAGAAGCATTAGCTTTTGCCTGCTAATAAAATAATTCATTTAGAGTATGATAAGACTAATTAGAATCTCTAGAATATAACTGCCTTATAACTGGAGATTGATTTATTCAGATAAGAAAATAACTGAAAGGATAGGAAGTTAAGCTATATAAAATCTTAATAATAGTTTCATTGAGTTATAATTCACATACCATTAAATCCATATTTCTAAAGTTTACAACTCAGTGGATTTAGTAATTGAAAGAGCTGTGTAACAATGACTAATTCTGGAACATTTTCATCACCTCAAGAAGAAAGCGCATATCCACTAACATGGACTACACATTCCCTCAACTCCAAGATGCTGGCAGCAACTAATCTACTTTCTATTTCTATTCTGGTCATTTATATAATAGGGATCATACAACATGTGGTGTTTTTGGACTGACTTGTTTCTCTGAGCATGTTTACAAGTTTCATCAATACTTCATTTATCTTCATTGTCAAATCATATTCCATTGTATGGATAATGGATATACCTGTTCTGCTGATCCACTGATCAACAACAGGCATTCAGGTAGCTTCAACTTTTTGGCTATTACAAATGATACAGCTAAAATATTCTTGTAAAAGTTTTTGTGAGAACATATGTGTTCAATTATCTTGAGTATATGTGCAAGAGTAGAGATAACATTTATTTGCAAGTAAACGCCACTGTAAAAACAAATGAGGAATCTCTATCTTTATGATATGAAAATGTCTCCCAAATGAAAATACAAGATGCATACACTGAGCCGTGATTATTTTTTAAGGGTGTATGTATTTATATTTGCTTATACATACAAAGTACTTAGACAAATACAGAAGAAATGACCAACCACTAACTTTCATTTTTTTATTTTAAAGGGTGGGATATGAACAATCAGACTCAGGGGTGTGCACAAGTCCATATTTTTTTTTAACAATCTCTGATGTATTATCACTTCAAAAACTTATACACTTTAAAATTTAAACACATACATTTATCATGGCTCTCTCTCTCTCTAAAAATACTTTTGTCATCAAGATGAACTTCTTTACGGATTGAAGTCAAGTTCTTCAGACAAATGACAACACTGGACTTGAAATTTAAAAGACCAGAACTTCTGCACATCTAAGTCTGCTCTTAGCTTTTATGCTCTTAGCTTTTATACGATCTCTGAGTCTTACCTTCCTCATTTGTAAAATGGAAACTATGACTACCTTCTTATCCTGATTCTCGAGGTAGCTTTTGAGACTATTAATAAATCACCTATCATTGTGCCTAAAGTTGCAAAATACTAGGAAATGTTATCACTGTCACCATTAGAAGAATAAAAGTAAAACTGGTGATATATATATAAAATAAAATAATTAGAAATCACCATTATCATAAATTGAGTCAAAAGCAACAACATTACAGAGGCACATGTATGAGAAAACATACTGAAACAGAAATGCAATCTACTTTATTTGAAATACTATGAAGTATTATGTTTAGGTTTAGGCTCTGTTTTTTGTTTGTCTGCCTAAGGTTAGAGTAGCAGGACACAATGTTGACCAAGAAATCACAAAACAATCTCCCTGTTCCATTAAGTGACACCTGCCACTGGCACAGTCCCAGGGCAAGAACGCAACCAGGTGCCAAACTGTGGTCCCACAGCCTAGGGAAAGTCCTGTGAAAGTGCTGGTTGGCCCTGTACTTTAGAGTAGACAAGAGGCTTTAAAAATGAAAAATGTTCATGCTAAGTGAATCATATCTCAATAAAAAAAATCCATAGAAAAACAGTATTTAAATGAATACTAAATAGTTATAAAACATCTTTTGTAAGTATGAGTTGAGAATCTTTATTTTAAAAAGCTTTTCATAAAAATGTTCATGTAGGCTCCAGTTCCAAGATGGAGAACTGTTAAGATCTGAAGCACATCTCCTCCCCACAGACACCTGTTTAACAACTATAACCTTGAAAAAGAAAGGAGAACAGAATCTCCACAAAGAGAAAGGACAGACATCTTCATAAACAGTAAAAGAAACTGATCAGTCTCGGCGTTCATATCATCAGGTACTGGGCCCTGGGTTCTGTATGTAAGGACAAGTGATGCAGATAATCTACCCAGGGCGGAAAGGCTTTCCCCCTCAGCATTTATTTTATTTTTATATTTCATCATGTGAAACAAATCCCTCAGCAGGTACTCCCGCCCCGCCCAGAAACTAACCAGCAAGCATGTACAACTGGTGCCGAAAACCAGTTGGTGAAGAAATCTTATTTGGAGAACAACAGGCCTCAGAAAAGCAAGGAACACAACACAGAGCACAAGGAGAAAGAAAAGCACACGTAGACCTGAACACGGCACTTCCAGTTTTTGAACCAAAACCTTCAGCACGGAGAGAGAAGACAGAGGGATAGTCTCCCAGTGAATGGAGGTTCTGCTGGGAGTCCTGTCCTGTGATTCCTTGTCTGTGTGGTAGGAGCACTGGAGGCCAGTGTGAAATACCACCCTTCCACAAACAGCGCATTTGTGGTGACAGAGAGCTTGTGCTCACAGATCTGCCCACAGGTCTTCTGGGCAACTAGGGCATGAAAACCCATTCAAGGTGGGGACAGGCAGCCAGGTCAACCCCAGAAAATCAGCTGAGTGATTTCCTGCAAAATCTTCCATTCAGCAGCTCTCTCAGGATCACCAGAGAGGTTCCTAGGAAACAGCAGTTTTGCACCTACCTGAGATTATGGTAAACAGTTTTGTACTTTGCCAGGTACAGGCAAGAATTCCCATCTCTAGGCCCAGGGCTCCCTACTGGGGCTACTTCCCAGCTAAAGGACATTTACAGAGGGAATGTGCTTTGCTGTGACTAGCTCCTGAGGACCCTGGGAGACACCCAATTCCCCTCGCCAGTGGCCTCTACTGGAACTTTGGCCTGCATGTGGCATGAGCCTGTATCTCCTAAGTCTCTCTCTTTGTACTTTGTTATCTATGCTTATGACTGAGTAAAAACTCTTTATTCCATATTACAACTCCAACCATATAGGCAGAATTCTCAAGCTTCAACTCAGTGCTGGCCTAGAGTTCCAACCATCCTGACTGGTACAGAGATCACACAATAGTATAAAACGCAGCAGTCCAGGCCAATACTCCAGGCCTATATTCTGCAACCTAATACCTTAACACAAGGCCATTACTATAGGGCAGGGAAGAATGTCATTTAGCCTAACCCACAGAAATAAACATCATACCAAAAAATAAATAAGCAAAAAGATAGGAAAAAAATATGTAACAATAATGGCAGAAAAAAAAAACCCTGGGGAAAAGTGAATACAAAAGAATTAAGTAAACTACCTGAAGAAAATTGTAAAGCAACACCTAATGATACTCACTGAAATCAGGAGAAGAATGGAAGAATAGAATGAAAAATACAACAAAGGTAAAGAAAATATGAGGCAGTTCTAAACAGAATTCAGTGAGCTAAAGAACACAATAATTGAATGAAAGAACCCAATAGAGGGGCTCAACAGTAGGCTGGATGAGACCTCCAGTAGAACCATAGGACAGTGAAATGTAAATCAGCAGTTCAGCAAAGAGAAAAAGATGAAAAGAAATGAAGGCAACATATTAGACTTATAGGATAACACCAAGAGGAGCAACATTCAAATTATAGGTGTCCCAGAACAAGAGAAAGGGAAAAAGTGGCGAAAACCTTATCTAAAGAAAGATTAGCTGAGAATTTCCCTAATCCAAGGGAGGAAACATATCCAGATACAGGAAACTCAAACAGTTCCGAACAAAAATATACCAAGGCATATTGTCATTAAATGACAAAAACCAAAGGTAAAGAAAGAATGTTGAAAACAGTTACAGAAAAATTAAGTTACTTACAAAGGAGACCCCGTAAGACTCCCTAAAGATTTCTCAGTAGAAACTTTATAGGCCAGAAGGGAATGGCAGGATATATTCAAAGTGCTAAAAGAAGAAAATTTCCAACCAAGAACACTCTACTGTGCGAGATTATCACTTAGAATGGAAGGAGTAATAAACAGTATCATAGACAAAAGTGAAAGAAATTTTCACAACTTAACCAGCCTTACAAGAAATGTTAAAGGAATTTCTAAAAAATAAAGAGAAAATCCCATTTAGAAGCAGCAAGACATCAAAATTATAAAATGAAGAAAGTAGGAGATCAAAAATTGTAAACTGTTGGAGTCCAAGACTATCTTGCTTTCAAGTTAAAAAATGTTATAAGCATGGAAATTTACATGCAAACTCCAAGATAAACTCAAAGCATAAATGTGCAGAAAAAACAAAGGAGAAAACAAAAAAGGAAGTTAAGCACAACATAAGTGTTTCAAAGAACATGAGAAGAGAATAAGAGAACAAAGGTACCGTCTACAACAATACCCAGAAGAAGAAATAGTAAAAAACAGCAACAATTTTACATATCAATAATCACATTAAACGTTAATGGACTGAACTTACCAATCAAAAGACAGAGCAGAGTGACTGAGTGAATTAAAAACATAACCCAACTTTCTGCTACATGCAGTAAACTCAACTCATCTAAGTTTTAAAGACAAACATTGGCTTAAAGTCAAAGGCTGGAAGAAAATCCTACAATCAAATGATAAATTAAAAAAAAAACAGGACACCCATACTTACATCAGATAAAATAGACTTCCAACTAAAGAAGCTAACAAAAGACAGGGATGGACATAGCATAATGATTAAAGGAAAGGTGCACCCTAGTTGAACAGCGTTTTGGTCCACTGACTGGCACACACAGTCCACCTACATCCCAAGGACCCAGGTTCATGCACCAGGGTCAGGAAATAACCAGGACGAACAACCTCTTCCTATCTCTTCCTACGTGCCTGCCTTCCTCTACTTGCCTTCATTCCTGGCTGCAAATTTCCTTTAAAAAAATAAAGGTCAATAACTCATATTAATATTTGCAATCAAGAAAGCATCAAAATGCATAAAGAAAAATGCATAAAAGGTCAACAGACCTTTTAAAAGAAAGAAAATTGAAGAGGTAATCAAGTCTCTTCAAAAATAAAAACCAAGGACCAGATGGTTTTACTAGTGAGTTTTACCAAATCTTCAGAGAATTAGTAACTACTTTTCTCAAACTATTCCCAAAAATTGAACCGTTCCCAAACACTTTCTATGAAGACAAAATAAGACTGATACCAAAAGATACAAGGATGTCACGAAGGAATGAAATTACACACCAATATTTGTGACAAACATTGATGCAAAAAAATTCTCATCAAAGTATTAGCAAATTGAATCCAATGATATATCAAAAGGATCATCCATCATGACTAAGTAGGATTTATCCAGGGATGCAAGGATGGTTCGACATACACAAATTCTAATTAATACACCACACTAACAAAAGGAAAGAAAAAAATCATATGATAATATCAAGAGGTAAAGAGAAAACATTTGACAAGATTCAGAACCCATTTATGATATAAACTCTACATAAAATTGGGATAAAAAGAACATACCTCAACACAATAAAGGCCATCTAGGATAAACTCACAGTCAACATCATACACATCAGTGAAAAACTGTTTCCTCTAAAATCAGGAACAAAGCAAGGGTGTTCTCCCTCACCACTGCTATTCAGAATAGTATTGGAGATCCTAACCAGAGCAATTAGGCAACAGGCAGCGATTTTAAAAATCCTTTCCTACCTCCCTCTATTAAAATTATTTATTTATTTTAAATAAATGTAAAAAATACTCATCCATAATTAGTGACCAAAATATACTTAATCTAAGTGGGACTAGGATTTAATAAGGAAAGAGGATATGGAAACTCATATCTGGAGAACCTTAAAAGTAGGACAGCTTTTTGCTAGAAGGAATTTAACCACTCCCCAGACCAGAAGTAAGAGACAGGACTAGATAAAGCCTCACAAGGGTCTTTCTGCTGTGTATCTCTATAAAGAATCTAGTTAGGAGCTGAGAGGCTTCAGAGTGATGGACTGCCACCAAAGACTGCCCACACCCTTCCCAGCACTTGGTCATTTAAGCGCACAAGATTGAAGCAAAAGATCTAGGACTTCCGAACACATTTTAACTTCTAAACAAAAGCTTTTAAGAAAGTAATTTATTTCAAATGATTAGATTTACTGTTTTCCTATAAATTTAAAATTGTTTTTCACTCCCAGTTCAACACAAAGATAATTATTGTGAAAAAAAAATTAAAATGGAAGCATTAGGATACAGGCTCTAGAGTCAAAGAGCAAAAATCTGAATCTCAGTTCCAACCCTTCACTACCTGTGTAATCTGAGCAGTTATTTAACCTTTATAACCTTAGTTTCCTCACTTGCAACATGAGTATTGAAGTCAAAATGGTTATCAGAGGATGAAGTGGAGTGAACTGCACGTTGAAGGGATAAAATTGATAGTGGTGAATGGCACTAGAACTCTGGTGGAGGGATGATATAAACATTGATCAAGATGTGAATCTATTCTCTTGAAACTTATGATATTGTAAATCAAAGATACATTAATTAAAAAGATAATATTATCAGGTAAATGCAACTCAAAACCACAATGAAATATAAATCCGCACCCACTAGAGTGGCTAAAATAGAAAAGACTGCAAATGTTGACAAGAATGTGGGAAAATGGGAACCCTCACATACTGCAAGAGGGAATGTAAAATGTTGCAGCCCCTTGGAAAACAGTCTGACAGCTCCTTAAACAATCAAAGAGAGAGCTTTCATATGATCAGAATTCTACTCCTAGGTGAATCCAAGAGAAATGAAAACATATGTCCACACAAAACCTTTTACAAAAATGTTCACAACAGCATCATTCATAGTAATCAAAAAATAAAAATAATCCAAAGGTTCATCAACAGATAAATGGAAAAATAAATTGTGGTGTAGTCATACAATGGATTACTATTAGGTTATAATACGAAACAAGTACTGATACATGCTGCAACATAGACAAATTTTGAAAACATTCTGTTAAGTTAAAAAAAGTCAGTCTCCAAGAACCATAGATTACAGAATTTCGCTTACATGAAATATAAAACAAAAAAACAAACCAAAAAAATCCCCAAATCTATAGAGAAAGAAAGTAGATAAAAGATTGTCAAGGCTACGGAACAGGGAGGGGGAACTAGAACGATAGGGGAGTATCAAGTAAGAAGTGTACAGTTTCTATTTGGAATAATAAAAATGTCCAAAGTTGACAATGGTGAACAATTCTGTGAATGTAAAACATCCACTGAATTGTACAACTTAAATGAGTAACATATCTATATCTATATCTAAATATATATTATATATAAATAAATCTATTTAAAAAAATATTCAGTCAAAATAAATGGTAACTTCAGGAATAAACAGAACAGTAACAATCCAATACAAATTTTATGATTTTAAGAGATAAATATTCAAAATGTTTTCTGTATACTATACACAACTTCAAAACAACTTTGAATAAAACTTAGCATTGCTTTATTGCCAAGTAATAAAGTATCTGATAATATGTTTGAAACAGTACTTTATCCAAAAGCACCAATCAATAAGCACATGATAGACTCTAACACAGTCAAGGTGTCTCTAAACCTTTCAGTTGACTCAAACAGTTTAAGAAGAATTTTGCCCTGCTATATTACTACGGGAATTTAGCTTTTTAAGTCTCTTTCCCACTTCATCTCACCCATCCATGCTCACTTGCCTCCAATAAATTGCCCCGGTTCTGTCATACCGGCTGTGCTAACAATCAAAGTATTACCTCTCAGCAACAAATGCAGTAGTCTTTGTTCTGTTTTGTGATACCACACCTGTACCTTGTCAACATTTCTCCGTTGTCCTTGGGGCGATGTGAAGTTGTTAATAGAGGGCATAAAAGAGACACAAGGCATAGTGGAGGAAGGGGATTTTCTTCTTTGATTTCTCCTAACATGGTTGTGAGGAGCATGCAAGAGACCCCAGCAACCAGCTTCCTATTGACCAGCTCCACTAACTCAAGCCTACTCTCACTCCAGGATGTGGCTCCTATGGACCAGCTCTGCCCTGTGGCACCCAACACATTTCTTCATCCCTCATCATCCCACAGGCCATGGCTACATTTTTCCAACAAGGTCTGATCTCATCTTTGAGAGTGGAGAGTCTTAGTTGCTTATTTTCTTCCTTGGGTACAATCCCTTGGTGCTAGAAGGAGTAATGCTCCCTCCTTTAAACTTTTAGTAATTAAACACCTTTTTAACAGTTAATAACTCTTTGTGCTAATAATTTTTTCTTAGTTCAAATTTTCAGTGTGGTTTTTCTCTCCTGCTCTCAACTGAACCTGATTCATTCGTATACTGGAGCTCCTTCCCTTCTCTCACATTTTCTAAGGAGGGAAGAACAAGATTTTTCAAGTACTATAGAATCTACAACTAATATTTGATTATCTTTTAACCTCAGAAAACACAAACAGGTGGTTTTAAATGGCACATTTAATAGCCTAATAGAAAAGGATCGAGTCTTTCATAGGATTCTTAAATACATAAATAGCTTATCAGATTATTTTAGAGAGATGAATAGTTGGCTTGATATCTTATTTTTTAATTCTTAGAAAAGGGAAGAAGTTAAAATATTTTATTTCATGGCTATCGATATTTCAGAAATAGGTATTACAGAAGTGCATGATATGGGATATTTCCCTTTGTTCTCATTCGCCAGAATTGTGTTTCTGAAAAATTACTTCTAAATCAAACACTCTTTAAGTCAGAGTTAACAATCTAAACAACAATAAAATTTAAAATAACAAAATCTCTGGGGGGTTTTCTTTACAAAGACCTTTCTGTAATAAACCAGGATGCTAAAATTATCATCTGTATTCTTATCAGAAGCACATCTTCCTCCTGAGCAGAAATGTACTGGATGTCGACCACTTGGCAAACAGTAGGTCAGGTGAAGAGAATGCAAAGACAAACAAGGTAGGAAATTTTCTGTTCCTTTAAGTATGTGGAAAATAGGAGCATATAAGTTTAGGAACTGGCTAAGGTATTTTTAATTTTCTCATCTATGATCTACTAAAAAAAAGAAAGAAGCACCTAGAGGGGAATAAATGGAAAAAGTTCAACAACTGTTTCAATTTAAATATTAACATTCTTAGAAATAAAGGCAAAGCATGAAAAGAGCCAAGAATTTCTCCCTCAGGGAGATCATAGCATAACTTGAGATAAAAATATGTAACCCCCTAAATTAAGAGACAACACAATTGATTTTTGCTTAAAGTGCTGGGGATGCAAAGAAAAGAGTAAGAAATTCTGACTCAAGGAGGCTAAAACTTTGGGCTGGATCTTAGAAGAATGAGAAGGTCAGGTAAAGACGACAAAAGAATGTGCATTGTGTGAAAAAGAAAAGATTCAAGAAGAGACCTGAAGAGTTTGGGATATGTTAAATTCATAGATATGTTTGAAATAGAGAGACCAAGACAGGTGCAGAAGAAAAGCCAACAGTAAGCTGTGGCTTAAATTTTTAAAAAGGGTGATCATGTATCCAACTAGAGCCTCAATAAGGCAGCATAGTATCATCAGGATGTTTATAGCCCTAATAGAATTCCTCCCTCCTCCTTCTTTCACCAGCTGTTGAAGAGAAAGTCCAGCTATTAGTGTTGATGAATAAGATTCACACACACCTGAGCAAATAGTAAACTGAGTACTTTTGTATTAGAGTTAAGGTGATCCTCAGTAAATACCACTTGTGATTTAAAGGAACAGAACTCTTAGACAGAGTAAGCACATCCTGCTCCCACCCCACCCCCCACCCTATTCAAAATCCAATCATTGTCTGTATGAGCAAACCAAGAAGGAAGGTAAAAGGCTATTATAGAAATTTGTGGTCACGTTTTGTACTCCTATTAGGATAGATAAAAAAAAACTTCCATCTCTTAATACAAAATCAATTACCTATTTCAAGTTTTAACATTTCAGTCAAACAGTTAGAATTTAGGAAGCTATAGTATACAATCAAGTTGCCTATAGGCTAGCTTCTGCTGCATACTCAAAGAATAATAAATGCTTGGATTTGTGCTGCTAGAATATCAGCAATACATGATGAGAGGTATCTCTGCTTTTACAGATGAAACAACTGTGTCTCTAGCTTACATTTATGTATGCCTCCCCACCATGGAGACTTAAGATACTTGATCAGTTTTATGTAATCCTTAGTCAAGACCCACAAAAGTAGTAGTTGGAAAGTAATACACATTTTAGCAAAGACAAAACTCAAAATACCAAAAGAGAAAGAATCTGACCTATGTACGCCTAGAATCAAGTCACTAACCAGAGGTTGACAATAATTTCACAATGCTGTAACAGGGACAGTAAGACTGAAAAAGCAGAATGAGGTATGTCCAGCAAAAGATTAGGAATTTAAGATAGAAATGGATTGTGACAGGTCTGCCCCCTTCCAAATGATGGCAGTAGAGTGAGGGGCATCAAGGAGACATTAAGAGCTATTATGCTAGGGAATGGGTCAAAAGACATAGTATTCAAAAAGTCTTAGTTCTTCCAGATACCAGAATCTCCAAGCATTTGAGATTTTCCAACTCAGACTGTCCCATGTCTAGCAATATGCTGCTCTTATTAAATAAGGATATGAAAAAAAGAATTCCATGATGAAACATGATAGAGAAGAACTTGGTTATGTCCTTCTGTATAGCATTACTTAGGACATTTAACTACTAATGTATACAAGAAACACAAAGAGGAAAAAAGATTATACAGCATTTCCAAAACTTATTCCACTACAGGACTACCCCGTACCTCACAGTCCAGAAGAAAATAGTAACCTCTACACGATTGTCTTATAGTAACATGTAACCCATTGCCTAACAGAATGGTAAACTAAACCCAAACAAGTAATCTCACTTCCTGATGAAGTATCTACTGAGAAATAAATCCCACATGCCCACTTGACTCTTATTTAAGAGAAACAGGAACAAATTCATTACCTTTTGGTCATTGTAGCACTCTTGTTGTACCAGTTCCAAAAGGTTTAATGCCAACTGCTGCCTGGAGGGACCTTCGTCATCCATGGATATACAGTCTTCTAAGGCAGTAGAAGACAATATCTGCAGAATTGGCATCACTAGCAGCAAAGATGACTTTGAAATTTTCTGACCCTCAGCAAAAGAGAGGAGCTTTAAAGCTATTCATTAAAACAAGAATTTGCATTTAAAAAAATTAATACCACAGTCACACAAAATGCCATTTTATTTAAAAGTAATAAGCAAACACTTTTTGGTCCCCTTACAATTGGGTTGGACACATCAACTGAGATGATAAATCTTAAGCTTTTAGAAATAAAAGGAACCAAAAACGTATTATCTAAAACAATGTGTTAATGTAAAGAACTGAAAACTTAATACTCTTAGAGAAAAATAAGCATCATAAATCAAATATATAAATCAACTATTTTTTAAGGTCAACATGAATTTCTTTAAAATGTAATTCAGTTTTGTCTTGATATTGTTAGATCCTACTACTGCCCTCAACAAACAGTCAAGAGATCAGAGTTCCTGATCACTAAGTAACAAGACCAACATGTGGGGTTCCCTTCCAAGCCCAGCTGCCAATTGTGTTGAGATGCACAAAGCTGAAGCAGGACCATCCTCCAGCTGTAATGGCTAAGGAGCAGACCAGGAAAGTCTCCAATTCTATAACCAGTACAACAATCAAACTCGTTTTCATAAATGATACTATTTTGTATGAAAACTCAGCTTACACTTTGGAAGTAAAACATACAAATGTATAATAACTTTGTTGCATGCATAGTCCTCTAGACTATCAATGGAGTGAGTTAAGGCATAAATGTATTTTTGTGACTATTATTGAATTAACCTTGATTTGCTGAAAGATGTTATTCATAGATTTCTATGAGTGAGATTATGCTGATTTCAGAGTGAGATTATGCAAGTAATCAAGTGATCTTCCCACTACACCAAAAAAAAAACAAACTTCTACAAGCCTTAAATCATCTTAATAAGTTATCAGATTTCATTTTAAATCACTTGTTAGTCAAATGTAAAAACAATATGTAATACAAACATTAACTTACATTTTTGGGCCTAAACATTAGTCTTAAACTATAATAGTCTCAGATATTATGAAAATCAATTACTTTAATGAAACAGAAAACATTTATCATACAAATATATCTATAGTCTATATTCTAAACCCTCCAGGAATTTTTGCAATTTGCTATTTGCAAGCACAGCTAATATCAATAAAGAAGCAAAATTGTTATATTAATGCTGTGCATTTAAATATTTTCAAATAGTAACTATTCACTTGGTTATTCTGTTTCTTTAAACATTCTTTACCAATGTACTAAAGTTCTTCCTTACTTTTCATCATGATATATTGGCTAATAGCTTTCAATATAGTTTATTCAAACAAAGGTAACTTCAAATCACAAACAATGATTTGCAAAAGGAAATGTCTGTTATCTAACAAATAATAAAAGTAATGGAGTGCTTGATCCTGTATCATCCTATTATGTATGAGTCACAATAAAGGGCAGTGACTTCAGAATTAGAAATACAGTCTTTCTAGGGCCTTGAAAATTTTCTTTTTTTTTATAAAAATAATTGATGTAAATGAAATGTCTGTCATGTTTGGGGTTAAGGGTGGAACTAGGATTAACGTAAATGGGCATAAGAAATGGGGTGTGAGGGAGTGGGTTGGAAATATTCTAAAACTATGTTGGTTGTTAACAACTTTACATGTACCAGAAAAGATTGTGCTTCTATCCCGTGTATAATGCTATGAATATAATTTTTTTTAAAAAAAGGCAAAGCTGTTCAGAAAGGGATCAGGGATTAGAGCATAAATGAGCATAAGACCAATCAACAGGCAAAAAATAGGATAAGAATGAGAGCCTATAAGCCAATGATTTCCTTCACAAAATAAAATTATTCCCAAAACATTAAATAAGTAGAGGAACAATTTCCCTCAAAATTATGAAGGATTAAAATGCCCAGAAGCAGCAGCTATACAATTGGTATTTACCCTCAAGCATTATTTAAGATGAGGGTGGGATTGTATCAAGTATCACAGTTTACAACATAATTTAGACAGATCCCGCAGTACCACATGGATTACCAAGTAAAGCAACATTTTAAAACATTTTAAAAGCCATTTTAATGGTGTGGCTTGTTTGCCAATCTGCCAGACCTGGTAACTTGATTTTTCACATTATTCTTAAATCTAACACTATTGCTTCCCTTTGGCCCCATTCCTCTCACTTTTCTTTAAATGAATACTAGGTAGTCATGAGAATGTTATCACTCAGTTGTTCTAACTAGGTTTAGTATAATAATCATAAGTGAAATCTTCTTCAATGTGGCACCAGTTTTGAATAATAAAGGTATATCGAATTTTAAAAACAAGTTTAAGTGCCAAACACTTATTTTGTTTCAAGAATTTTATGCTACTGACTCTCAATTTGGCATACAACTGTGAATAAGCTGACATTACAATCAATATATTTACCAATATTATTGTTGTATGATTCAGATAATAATGTTCTAACAGACAGTCTATAGATACTCGGCAAATTATCATATATTGAACCATACAAGGTTTATCTTACTGGATTTTTTTTAAAAAGGCTTTTTTTTTTTCTCTGGCTCAGGAGGCTAAATGTGCAGGCTATGAAAACTGTGGACCCAGGTTTGAGATCTGGAGCTAGGGGGCGGAAAAAATTAAAAAGTTCTATTTGATAATGATTAATTAGGAAAATTTCAAAACAAAATTCAAAATATATAGAATTTTAAATCACAACATGATATATAAGTCAAGTGATCTAGCCAATACTCATGATATAATTACATAATGCATTTTAATTTACCTAGATTTAAGATTGGCTTCTGCTGACTTGCTGGAGCCTGCAGAAGTAGTAAAGCTAATCCAATCACAGCAAGTTCAACAGGGAAGTCCTAAAAGGAAAGAACAGGAAGAGTTGTTAATGGAGTTTTCAGTCATGGCTCTATAACAGGGATCCAGGAAGAGCATATTTAGCATGAAAGATTATAAAACCAGTGTATATAAGTATTTACAATAAACATGCTCTACCAAAGAATTGTTGAATATCATAGCAATCACACATAAATTCAAAATGTTTTCAAATTTGTCCAAAAAGGAACATGGTAGATCAACAATTCTTCAAAACAGTCAATCTTTGAAAACTGCCTAAAAACTTAACGTAAAAACATTTCATTCTACAAAGTAGCTTAGTTGTCAGCTTACCCAGAATAGATGTGATTCATGTATATAATTTATATAATGAATTACATTAAACAAAGTTGAATAAAAGCATGTTATTATAATAAAAGAAAGATTAGTGTCCAGAGAGGCAGATTATTTTCAAATTATAATAATTATTAAGCACATTAAATATAGCAAAGCTATAGCCAGGGAAATGTAAATCATTAATTTCATCAAATATGTAAATTACATAAAAAGGAAAAAAGTGATATGTACATAAACTTCTAATAAAATGCAAGTGATATGTTATTTGTAGTTTCTCAATAAAGAAAACAATGCAGCAAGAAGATCTGACACTAATTAACATATAGGTACCAAATGAAGGACACTTGCAATAGAACTGAAATTACCAACAGGGAATGGGATGAGGAATGGTGGGGTGAAGTGGTGGCAGAGCCCACTGGACAATGATGAAGAACACTTGGTGATTTGGTGGAGGGCAGGGAATGTCGATATATGAGGAATGGGGATACTGCATATTATGGAGAACCTATACATGAGTTCATTTTAATGCTCAAATTCAAAAGTTATTACAATAAAAAATCTTTAAAAACCATAAATTATTATAGACTATAGTATATAACTTCTTGACTAAGATCAAATTCTAAATATAATGTTACCCTTTACCAAGAACTTAGTCAAAGTTATTAATACAACTTGTCTACCTAGAAAAAAACAAAAAACACAGCATGGTCATTTAAATTTAAAATTTATTACCTAGCAAGAGGACCAGAGACAAAAGCATTACTGTATACTATCACTGGAAAACTATGGCATAAGTATCACTGGTAAGGACATCAAGTAGTCTTTCAGGGTTCTGAAATGGTCTAGAAGTATTTAAGGAGGTGGAACTTAAAGGTATGGAGCCATGAATAAAAATGGCCTCCTCTAGGCACTTGTTCAGAATACAGGGGAAAAGGGGAAAAGGCTGGAGTTTCAAAACACCAAAAATAACAGAAAGTAATAAAAAAAAGATAAGATGAGATTATCTGTAATTGCCTGCAACTCTGAGAAGTTTCACTTTTTTTGTTGTTTGATTTTTAATGGACATCAAAGATTGGTACCATTTAATGAGGTATTTTTAGTAAAAGCCCAAATCTTTATTTTGTATGTTTTTATTAAATTGTTCTATTATTCCTCTGGTTTACATTGTTACATAGATTTTGAGATATTGAAATTGTACATCAGATTGTATATTTCACAACACAGCCACTACAGGAGTTTAGCATCATTTACCACCACCATCTGTTGACTTCTCTCTTACCCCTTACCCCACTTCCCAGTAGCAAGTGTTCTGCGAATTGTTGAGATTTGTCTGTTCATTTGCTTTGTTTTGTTATATTCCACATATGTGTGAAAGCATCCTGTACTACTTTTTTCTTTCTGTATTATTTTGTTTGGCATGATCTTCTAAAGCTCCATCTAGATTGCAGCAAAGGGCATTTCACCCTTTTTTAACTGCTGCATAGCATTCCATTGAGTATATATACAATAGTTTCTTTATCTGGTCTTTTGCTGATGGGCATTTAGGCTGGTTCTATGTCTTCCCTATTGTGAATTGTGCTGCTATGAACATAGGGATGCATTTTTTTTTTCTAATAAGTGTTTTTGTTGACTCTCGGTAAATGCCTAGAAGTAAGATTGCTGGATCAAGTAGTAGATTCATTTTTTTGAGGAATTCCCATACTATTTTCCTAAGAGGGTACACTAATTTACATTTCCATTAACAGTGTAGGAGGGTTTCTTATTCTCCACTGTGGTTTTTTTTTCATCTGCATTCTCTGATAGCAAGTGACATAGAGTATTTTTTCATGGTCTGTAGGCCTGCTATGTGTCTTCTCCAGAATGGTGTCTATTTAGTTCTTTATCCCATTTTTAAGATGGGTTGTTTGCTTTTTATTATTTTTACATTAGCTCTTTATATATTTTGGAGATTAAACTCTTGTCTGAAGTATGTTGTGCAAACATCTCCCATTCAGTGGGATGTCTTTTTTGCTATGGTGGTGATTTCTTTCACTCTAGAGAAACTTTTTAGTTAGTTGTAATCCTAAATCTTTAGTTTTATATTAGTTTCCTTTGCCATGAGTGTCACATCACCCAAGACATTTTTGAGGTTGATGTCATGAAGAATTTTTCTTTATTTTCTTCTATGTATTTTATGTTTTGGAGTCTTATGTCCAGGTCTTTGATCCATTTTGAGTTCATTTTTGTGTGTGGTGCTAAAGAGTAATCTAGTTTAATTTTTTGCAGGTGAATGTCCAATTTTCCCAGCACCATTTGTTAAATAGACTTTCCTTCCTCCATTGCGTGCGCTTAGCTTCTTTGTCATAGATTAACTGTATAATATAAGCATAGTTTCATTTCTGGGCTCTAAATTTTATTCCACTGATCTATGTGTCTGCTTTTGTTCTAATACCATACTATTTTTTTAAAAGAAAAGTCCAGGCAGGAATAAAGGTGAGTAGGCAGGGAAGCAGAAAGAGAGAGGATGAAGAAACATTTATTTATTTCTCTTTAGCTGTTTATCTTGATTGTTCCCCACACCACCACACCCCGGCCCGGGTACCAGGTTGAAAACCGGGGCCTTGGGATGTATGAGGACTACACTAGCGACAGTAGTAGACTTATCAGCTAGGCCACCCGGGTGGGCCTACATTACTGTTTTGATTATAGTTGTTCTGTATATAGTTTAAAGTTAGGGAGTGTGATTCCTCCACTTTTCTTTTTTTTTTTTTTCCTAGAATAGCTCAGGCTATTCAAGGTCTTTTATGGTTCCACACAAACTTCAATATTGTTCAATTTCCTTGAAAATTTTTACTGGAACTTTTATGGGACATGCAATAAATCTGTATATTGCTTTGGAAAGAATGGCCATTTTAACTATGTTAATTCTTCTCATCCATGAGTGTTGAATACTCTTCCATCTCTTTATGTCTTTGTCTTTTGCTTTTGGTAATGTCTGGTCATTTTAAATGCAGAGGCCATTCATCTCCTTTGTTAAGTTTATTCCCAAGAATTTAATCTTTTTTGGTGTTATCATGAATGGGATTTCTTTCTTGATTTCTTTTTCCTCTAGATCATTGTTTTCACACAGGAATGCTACTGCTGATATTTAGGTACTGATTTCATATCTTGTTACTTTGCTGTATTTATTTATTATCTCTCGCAGTTTTTTTGGTGGAGTACTTAATATTTTCTAGGTATAATGTGTCCTCTGCAACTAATGATAGTTTCATTCCTTCTTTTCCAATTTGGATTCCTTTAATGTTCCTTTCTTGCCTTATTGTTCTGGTAAGAACTTCCACAATTACGTTGAACAGTAGTTTTGAGAGTGGGCTTTCTTACCTTCTTTCAGATCCTAGGGGAAAGGCTTTCAGTATTTCACCATTTAGTATGTTAGCTGTGTTTGTTATACATGGCTTTTATTATGGTGAAGTATATGCCTTCTAGGAGGATTTTTATCATAAGTGGGTGTTGAATCAAGTCAAATGAAAAGCCCACATTAACTATTTCATGTGTGACTACAGCTACTGCTTCCTGCCTTAGGGCAGTAAGGCAACCATATCACAGGAACATTAAAGCCCCAAAGGTTAAGACTTGACAAATTGGCAATAGAAGCCTCAGGATAAATGCTTACCCCTTAATTCTGGATCCTTGTGGAAGGTTTTGAAACACATTTTATAAAGCTTCTCAGAAGATTCTGTTGGCTCAAGCAAACGGTTGCTTGTAGCAGTGGCCAAACTAATATTTGTATTGATTCTCCCATTTTTGACATTGTTCTCTTGTTGCCCTTTCCCACATGCTTGTAGGAACATACTTACAAATAAAATTCTGTAGCGTAAGACTTTTATTTTATGGAAACCCTGCTTTTGCCTTCAGAGAAACTCAAGGTCTACTTTTGGAGGAACCCAAGCTAATTCAGAGCCTAGGCTATCTGCAGAAAAGAAGTAAAATACATCAAAGGAGGGAATGCCTTTATAAGTTGGCCACAGGGGTGTCAATGACCACAAACCCTTGGAGTACACACATTTTGTCCTCAATTTAAATGCAAGTTAATACTGAGCACCACCTAGCTATCAGATACCAAGTACACATGCAGAGATGGGCACTGGGGTCAGGAAATTTCATAACTAATATTTTAACAAATATTTTAAATTCAACTTATTTTTACTTCTTTCCAAAATTATTTAAATATTAATAGAAGACAGACAATACAAATATGACCTTCATTCACAGATACCATTTCATTGTTCTAAATGAACATACTCTGTGATTCCATGTTATAATAAAAACTATTTTAGAAATAAAAATAAGTTCATTATAATACTTTTAGAAATTGGTAAATAAAGTAGAAGAGTCAAGCACTTACCCTGTCTTTCTTATATAAACTCTATCATTGGGTAACCAAATAGTGAGGGAGAGTCTCTTTTTATAGAAATGTTCCAACTAACAAATGAAGATGAAATGGCAGAATGAGAACACCAACGTTTTTAAACTGATAAATTAATAGAACTCAGTATTGAGCAGCAACAGCAACTATCACCATAAAAAGAAGAGCAATACATATTTGTCTTGCCAAGTTTTGTTTTCTTTTCTTTTTCTGTCCCCAGAAATGTGGCTTTTAAAGCCTGTGGTTTAGCCACCTGAGAGTCTGGCAGGGGTGCAGGGGCTTATACGCCCCTTGATGAAATAACACATCACTCCCTGTAGTTTTGGAAAAAACAAAAGATTCTGAATGTCATCCAGTCTAAGGCTAACTACCTATTATTAACAGAGAAACATGTTTAACTGCACCATAAGAATGCAATCATATAAGCCAAGTTTTCCAACATGTGCATTGCAAGGAAGAAAAGAGAGGGAGGAAGAAATAAAAGTAGACCACCTTTTGTTTAAAGGATACATAAAAGACAGATCATACATATACATGTGTGTGCCAAAACTGTATTACAGATTATACACACCATATACATATAGGTGACAAAAAATTAGTGTGGAAGATATCACTGTACAAATCAGGATAGTGAATGAAGCGAAGAAGCTGTAATTAGAAATGGGCTTGTGGAAAACTGAGGTGTCTGGAAAAGTTCAATTTCTTGATCTGTATGATACTTAATAAAGGTGTGTGCCATATATAAAAAAATAAAAGCTATGAAAATCCCCTGAAGTATTATTTCAAAGTGCAGATACTCAGGCTCCAGTCAACCCTTTTAATTCCATATCTCTAGGGGTAGGACCAGGCATCTGCATTTTTAATAAACTCTACTTAGTGATTTTTATGAATACTGGTTTGAGTCATTTGACTCAATTACAAGCTTCATAAATTTTGTCTGTTTTTACCTAATTGCTATAACAAAGTATCTGCTATAGGGAACTGCTTAATAAATATATGCTGGTGGTCATAGCGATGAGGAGGAGCTATACAATAAAATGGTCAGAGAATGACAGTAAAAGAAACTAAACTCTGAAATTGCAATCAATAATTCTATCTACTTACTTATCTGAATCTAGTATAAACACAAAGGAACAATATAGAATTTACCTACTAAGTAAATTACATTTAGAGTTAATACACACATCTGATAAGTTAACTACATTTATCTATATAATATTACTTATATATCTATATTTTTATATATTTGCTAAATATTATGTATCATATATATTAGCTATTATATATCTAGTAGGTAAAAATATATATAATAAATAGAGTTATATATCTGAATAGGGTTTAAAATATAAGGTTATTTTATATTATATGTAATAATAATGATATAACATTTTTAGCATAGATAGCATATTTACTATTAGTATAATAATGCATTTTCTAAATATATATTACTATAGATATAGTATTGCTCTGTGTGGACATATTATATATGTTTGTATATACTACCATCATATATATAACATAAATTATAAAAAGTGTAAGTATATAACAAATATAAATTTTATATTATTTTCTATAGCATATGTGAAATCATTAATCACAAGATTCACAAATTAACCGATGACTTACTTAAGCTTTCCTCAGCTCCTACCTTCCACCAAAATCTACAAGTGCTTCATTTCCTAATCTGTCATTCACTCCCTTATTCCCTACCACGATCTCACCACTTTAACTTCCTCCAACATGAACTATAAACTTGTTGCATCATGAGAATACACTGGATCCCTTCTCCACGGACCAAGAATACATTGGATCCCTTCTCCACGGACCTTGTTGACAATTCCCCCTTTCTGAGATTCCTCTTTAATAATGTCAACTGTTTCTTCTACTTGTTATAATATCCTTCCAGTCATACTTTGTCACTCTTCTTTATCAACAGCCCCTGGAGTTCCATCCCAAGTCCCACCGTGCAGTCCCCTGTCTTAGCTAAAGGAGATGTCTACAAAATAGACATCTATACCCCAAACTAGATGTCTATAAATCTGTAACTCTAACCTAGGCTTGTATCCTGATTTTTAAAACTGTATATCCAACTACTTATGATCCATACATATCCCAAACCAATCATATCTAAAAATTAAATTTATGGCCTTCCTTCCAATACCAGCTACCACTTCTCAAAATGAATAGACCACACAGTTGTACAAAATATAGTGTCGAGTCTTTACCAAGGACCTTCTCCCTGGCCATCTAATCAACCACAAAGTCATATTGATTTCCATTTCCCATTTTTCTCTTTTCTACTCTCATTTTCTTTAATAAGCTCCTTGTAATGGACTGAACTGTGCCCCTCACCCCATGACAAATTTATATGTGGAAAGCCCTAACTGCAATGTAACTGTATTCAGAATTAAGAATTAAAGCAAAAAAAAAAAAAATCATAAGTGTGGAACCATAATCTGGTAGAATTAGTGTCATTATAAGAAGAAACTATTGTTGGCTCTTGCTCTATCTATGCCATGTCAGGACACAGTGAGAAGGCAACTATGTGCAAGCCAAGAAGAGAGCTCTAAGAACCAAATTGGCCAACACCCTTATCTTGTATTTATTAATCTCCAGAAATATGAGAAATAGACTTGTTGTTTAAGCCACCTGGCATAAAGTATTTTGTTATGGTACCTCTAGCAGTCTAAGACATCCTTTCTCACTCTTGTCCTATTAGTATTGCCCTGCACCAAACCCTCCTCCAACCTCTCATGAGAATAATGTTCCATACACAAAAATAGGACACCCCTCCACTGAAAAATATCCAATTGCACACCATTGCCCAGAAGAAAATATGTAAAATCTTCTGTGTGGCTTGGAAGATCCTTCATGGTTGGCCTAGACTTATCTCTTATACCCTAATCTTTCAATAACATTCAGTATCTTCCTGTTTCTAGACAGATCGTGATGTCTGCCTACTCATGTTTTTGTGTTTGGATACATGTTTTTCTCACAGCTAGAATGCTCTTAACAATTCTGGTTTGTATTAGGCAAATTCTTATTCACACTTCCTCAAATGCATGTCCTACTTTTCTTAAATTGTGCTCCCATTGCACTTTAAATGCACTCCTGTAAAGCATTTATTTTGTACTATAATTAATATTTGCATGCTTGTTAACTCTCTTGAGGTCACAGAATGTACACTTTTATCTATGTATTCTATAGGGTCTAGCATATAGTAAAGGTTTAATACTTACAACTTTTTCATTTTTTTCATATAATTTATATGAAAAAATAAATGTCAAAGTGGTAGACAACTAAAGCTCAAGAGCATTTAATGCTTCATTTTTATAATAAATGACACGGGTGATGGTAGTAGCAGTAGTAGTATCAGCAGCAGTAGCAGAAGTATTAACAGTAGCGGCAGTGGCAGTAAATTAGCATTATGATCTAATGGTATTAGATCAAAACACCTCTGATATTCAATAAAGGAAAACAGTACACCCACCCAGCTACTGATGGACCAACTTAAGTGGTAATGAACACATTAAAATGTAGTATCCTTACCTCTTTCAGAAGTTCAGCACTGTGCTCTGAAAGGTGAATTAAAGATGAGCATTCTCCAGTTATCTTTAAGCTGACTTCACAGATACACAGGAGCTGAAGGGTCAGCTGGGTAAGCTGAATTTTCCAGAAAACAGGATAACGCAGAAGGCTTAAATATACTTCTTCGATAAACAACATCACTTCTGTTGTCTGCATCAAATCTTTTAACTGTTTAAAAAATGCGTTATATATTAAAGTAACAAAAAACAAACCTAAAGATAATGAATTGTAAACTACAGAAGGCATTTTAACAATGAAATTTTTTCTCTATTAAAGACTTAAAGGAGATGAAGGAACTGACATAACTCAAAGAGGATTAAACTAAACAATTCTTCTTTCTCCTTTTGTTATTAACCAAAATACAATTGGTTACTGTTTTTGTTACTCCTAGTTGACACAAATTCTTTTATTAATTTCTCTAAGTACAGATTTATTAAGAAAATGTACTTGACAGTGCCAACATGCTGAAGAAAATTAAAGTTGGTTTTGCATCCACCAAATGAACTCTCTTTTCTACATTGCTTTGTAGCTACCTGATTGAAAGGGTTTAGCATGTTATTCTAATGCACTAAACCCTTCATCTACAAGAGATCTGCTCAGACCACCTTAATTGAGAACATCATTTCCACACTTGCCAGATGCAATGAAAGATTATATTCTAATGGTAGGGTGTCTTCTCAACAGGAGAATGTATTACAGAGGAAGGACTTGGGTACTCTTGAAAATCCCAATTCAATTCAAACCCAGCTGTTCTGATCAAAATTATGGAGCTGGTATTAGGATATGGTACTGCTCACAGACACACTGGCATTTCCAGAGATTACAAACAATGAACCATCTGTTTCAATCAGGACCCTTGTGTCTGCTAAATTCATCAAGAGGAAAGCCTACAGTTGACCAGCTGTACCTTTCACCAGTTGTTACCCCATAATAACCCAGAATGGCTATAAGTTATACACAGAGAAAAATTAAATGCTAGCAAACCAAAGGAAAAAAAAAGGATATTAAAAGATCAAGAAGGCAGAGATAGAGAAAAATACTGTTACAAAACAGTAAACATTCCAGTAATTACATCATGTTGTTCTTTTATAAATATACAGTAGAAAAAACAAATGGTCACTATGAAAGAAAGTGATTTAAACAAAGCATAGTCTCATGTTTATTTGACAATATATCACCTTGAGTGGATTTTTTGTGCATTCTTGAAATTTTCCATAATAAAAAAAAAATTTGAAAGAACCTCAGCAAATGAGCATTAAAGGTTCTCTAATCAGTAACATTACCAAAGCTCTTAACAAAGATACTTTTAAAGCAGTGTTCTCTCTTTATGCCAAAATAATCATGCACAATGGATAACGTGCAATGACAAGAGTCACAATTAAAAAGAAATAACTATTGGTATCAAAGCCAGTAGTGAAATTTAAGGCAGGTAACTCCAAAAAGAAGACAATTCCACAACAACAAAACAGAAAAGTAATTGGCATGAGAAGAAAAAGGAGCTCCACTGACCACTATCTCATCATAGGTCAATAGAGAGGTATGACTACTTCTAATTTTTTTCATTAATTTGATTGTATTCATATGGTCAGTATGAGTCAGACCACATCTATAGAAATATATTCAATGCTAAAAAGAAAATTTCATAGTAGAATTCTGAGTACCAATATACTACAGGTTTCCAGGCAAGAGAGAGTGAAAAGTCTAGAAACCATTTCATGTGGAGAAATAAAGAAACTGGCTAATTAAAGGAAAGAGGGAAGGAAGGAAGTATAACAACATAATATAAGCTTTTTAAAAAGCTTGTGCTTTGCTCTGAGAAGAATGAAGATTAATGGACAAAGTCTCAGGAAAATATAGATCAATTAGACGTATTCGCTAAAAAAATGGCTACCTTGCAAAATAGCATGCAATATTTAATTAGTCATGGGATGATTATCTCTAAGAGAATGTAAGAAATACTTGTAATCAGAAGGAAAATTGATTACATTGCTGGTATATTCCCTCCCAACTCTCAGATTCATTCCAATAAAAACAATTTATTAAGTGATTAAATATATTTATGTCTTAGTTCCAAATGATGTATCACACTGTTTCACCTATCTCAACTATATTAAAAATCCATAGGTTCCCAGACATATTTCACAGAGCTCACTTCTAGCAGCACTTAAGCTTGTCAATCAATATAAGCTCATGAAAATGAAGGCAAACATCTACCAGAGTACAGACCCGAATCATACAGGAAAAGTATGAACAAGTGGGCCCCAGCTCAAGATATTTTGCCTATACATTGCTTTATCACCCATACAAAGCAAAATCTTTGGAAAAGCCACAGGAGAATTCATTTTAATTAACTGTTCTCTGCCTTGATTACAGGAAAACCTATTTATGAGTCACCAAGGAAAGATTCACTCCTTGCTAAGACAAACTAAAACAGGTCATCTGTGACCCCAAGTGATGACTTTGAAATATATTTTGATTCTCTCCATCAGCTAAGCAGCACCATGCTCAGATTCTAGGCAAATGGCAAACCCCAATTACAGGATAAGAAGGTCTTAAAAAGGAATCGCAACACACTGGCAACTTAATCTTTTTCAAATCTGCAGTTATAAAGACATTAGTTCAACTTATCTCTCATCTGAACTCCCTTGGCATTTTATCCATACTTTTGTTAAACATCTTACATCCATCTATCTTGAATTATGATAATTTATATACTTTTCTTAACTCCCTTACTAGACTGTGGGCTTCTCAAGAGTCAGACTTATCAGGGTCACTGAATATGTTATATTATAAGGGAATCTATATTATACTGGAATCTAGCCAGCACTGAGCTACTCAAGGCCTTAGTCCCCAGGAATGTATCTGCCCAGAAAAATACACCTTTTTCTAATTTTCACAAATAGGCTTTTTTTTTCTTGTAACTCTCCCAACATCTAGGAGAAGTTCAATTCAAAATTCTGTTCCCTGAGAAGTCTCTCAAACAAAGGACAATTTTCATTCCTACTAATCCTAAAATGGACTGTGTTTATTTCTATTTTTAAAAGTTCAGTTAACATTGTACATATTAATGTTAAATCCCTCATATAAGTTCAGTTAACATTGCATATATTAATGTTAACTCAGATTTGTTTTCTTCGCCTTTTCCAAAAACCTGTGAGCATTTCTAGAGTCAGCATTGTTTCTGCTTGCCAAATTACATAGGTTTTACTTTATGTATGACAATAACAACCAACAGTTATTAGTTAGTAAAGGAAAGACATTACCTGCAAACATGGAACCATGTCACAACACAACTGAAGTATCTGCTGCTCCAATATAGATGGTTTTTCTTTGTCACAATGAACCCGAGGTTGGAGTAAAACTTTTAGTAAGGCTAGTCGGAGTTTAGCATATTCTTGTAACTGGGATGGCTCACAATATAAATACCATAGAAATGGTGCCATTATTTGGACACATGAAACTTCTGACCTGCAAGTCATGTGATACATAAACCAGCCAGTGAATTAAATAGAATATCAAACAGAGAAGAGGCAAATATCAACTTACATACAAAGCCAAGTGTAACTATTATCATGATCCAGCATAACTTAAATAGACCCTCACCAAATAGTACTTTGTGCCCTGGCACAATGACTTAATACCTGGAGACTATAAGCCTGATGACTAGGACTAAAAGACTGTACTTGTATAATAGAATATCATCTACATCTCTAGGACCAGTCTTTGGTGAACATCAGAATCATCTGAGAAGTTTCCAGAATTATAGGTACCAGGACCCACAGTCCAGGAGTACAACACAAACATACATTTTTGGAAAAACTGTACAGGTTGAGGTTCTTTGTAAAACGAAACCAGACAAACATCCCAAGACTATGGCAACAGTTAACATTTACTTGCCAACTTGTTAGATGGCATACAAGTTACTGTACTTTGCCTTTAAACTCACTTGTTCCTCACCACAAGTTCATGTAATAAAAAGGAGTATTATCCCATTAAGTATATGTAGAAACTGAGACAGGAGGTGAAATAATTTGTTAAGTCCCTACTTTTAGTTTTTCCCCTCAAAGGACAAAAGCCCTACAAGAAATCAATCATATCTACTTAGATTTAAATATATCTTAACAACTCCTAGTCCAAAGTTATTAAATTCCAGAATAAACTTTCAGAGACAAACTTTGGTCATGTCATTAACCAGTTTAACAGAGTTTAGCTTTAAGATGAATTATTTAGTCCAATTCATAAGCCCTCATAATCAGGTCTCTGCTTATTCCACCAGCCTCAATTCTTGCTTCTCTCTAGTCTTCACTGAACTGCACTAAACTTCTTTCAGATTTTCAACCAAGTCATCTGGGTTTTCTTCTCACTTGCTATACCTACTACCAAATATTCTCCCTTCCCTATCCTTTCTGCTGCCTAATTTCTATCATCTTTCTATTCTTTCCTTTAAAATGACTTCCTGAGGCCTCCGCTGACACCTAATTTAGATCGGATCTCTATTATATGCTTCCACAGGACAAGGACTTATTGCCATTATTTAATTAATATTGACATGTATAACTATGAGCCAAATGAGGACACAAGCCCTGGATTATTGTTTACAGCTACATCATCAACTGTTCACACTAGGTCCTTAAGAAATGCTCAATCATTAAATTAATTGATTCAGTTACACTAAATTATACAGTTGTTTTACAATTAGCATGCATCAATTAAACATCATAATTCCATTTATTCTAATTTTTCATATTTCTTATACATAAGAACTATTAGATAAGATAAAAAGATGAACTAGATATTATCTATCCTTAAGAAACAAAGTCTAACAGCGTCAGTCAGTTCTGTAGTTCTGTTCTTGAACCACAGACTAGAAAGCATAACTGCTAAATGAAAAGTATAACATGCAATACTTCATGGAGGAAACAGCATTTGAATTATGCTTGACAATGTAATCTTCTAACAACATACATACCACAGCAATGTCATTTCAAAACGTATTAACAATATGGAAACACAGGAAGAGACCCCCAAACCAATTTGGAAGACAAAAAGCAGAAATTGAAGGTTTACAAAACAAACTAACAGATTCAGGAGGTAAAGAATGTGATAAATGAGATCAAGAGCACCAACGAATGTTACAAAGACAGAATTGAACAAATGGAAGAAAGAATCAGTGATCTGGAGGATAGAAATGTATAAAGAAGCCAACTGGAAGAAGTGGATACAAAATGTGCAAAACAATGACTAAACCAATAATATTAAAAATAATTGTTAAGTTACCAAGTTGGTAAGAGTGAATTTATTCATTCATTTATTTGCTGGGCAAAATTAAGTACTTTGAGTAAATATATGGCTAAAATAAAATGAGAAATGGAAACAGATTAAGTCCTTTCTCTGAAGAAATTCACAATCTGGATCTGGAGGAATTTTTTTTTTTAAATCATAATCACAAATGCCTACAAAATCTATGAAAATATAAAAATCAAAGGGGGACTTTTAAATTCATAATTACTACTGAAACATCTGTATCACACAATTCACCTTGGAAAACTAACAAAAGCTTCATAGATCAATCAAGTCAGTGAATGATATGTGTATGGGTTATAACACAAAGCATAAGTTTCCAGAAAAGAGATTTAAGAAACACTGTTTATCTATCTATCTCTAATAATGTATTCCCCAAAGAGTAAATACTATCCAGGTGTCAAGAATATCCATAAACAGATTTTTAGTTTTCTCCTACTTTAAGATGCTAAAGGTAAAATGCAAGGTTCATATAAAGAAATATATATCTAAGAAGCTGCTATTATTTGACATCAGGATGTTGAACTTCTTTAAGGACAAGAAACTATTTTTAAACTTTCCCATTGCAATCTGTCCTGATTTTAGACTTTGTATTTTCCATGTGGCATCTAATGATTAACCATTACATCAGTGGGGTATGAAATTGGTAGGGCTTAAAAAAGAAACTAATAAAAACAGATAACCTAAAATCCCATAGTGATTATGAATGTTTAAAATACAACCAATGTGCATGTATCTATACACAAGTCTTCACTGAGGAAGAAGTAAGAAAAAGAACTGAAATAACAGTCAGAAAAATGAGGCTTAAGCCCTACTCTGTTGCTAAATAGCCATAAGACTGAGCAGGTCATTTAATGTTAATCACTTTAGTTCCCTCACCTGAAAACTATGTTAGACTGGGTTACCTTTAAGTATACAGGACTAAAGACCATGCCTTATCAATGTATGAATTCTCAGCTCCATGAATGTGAAATTTGTAACACAGGTCTTCTATAAATGAATGCAGAATTCATTAAAAAATAATGTCAAAAAAAACTAGCATGAAGATATATTGTCATTTCAGAACATCTACATAGTATTTAAAATGAACACAACTAGCCTAATGAATTCAGATAGAGCTAACATAACAAGCTATCTTCACAATTTTTGCTTCCCTTCCATAGTAGTGTATCACTATATTCTAATTAAATTAACAAACTCAACCATGACCTTCTAAACAACAAATTATAAACTATTAACTTACTCTAAAGTTAAATCTCAGGAAACTAGTAGTCAACTGAAAGTCAAAACAACAATTACCAAGTTCATCCAACAGAGAAAATCTGAGAGCGCAAAAGTAGAAAGGAAGCAATTGAAATTAAATCTTGAAAATAAATATAAAATAATTTAGAACCTCCAAAGGCTCTAGAAACCATCCTCCAGCATCTGAGATGTAAATGAAAGGGATGAGTCAGTAGAAGTTTATCAGCAAATATACCAATGTCAATTAATAATTTTAAAATATCTAGACATGTTTCACTATAACAACTCCTTTCAAATTCCAATAATCTTTTGAAATGAAAATAACCAAAGTTAATCGTTGTGAACTAAGGTATTGGAAAAAACAACGTAATCTAATTAACGAGAGAAAAATGTAATCAGATATGCTTATAAATTTTATTATTTTTTTGTTCTTGACATAGCTGAACAAAGGTTGATTTGGTAAATATTAGTATCTTTTGAAAATGCAATCCTAAGTGAGGAAAGAGAGGATGACGATTTTTTTTTTTTTGAGTTATTCATTTAAATGTTACAAGACTTTTTCTCACTGGCAGAGAATAAAGTTCCTATATCTCTTTAAAACTTCTGTAGCAGTATATCCTGCTAGGAAATTCTATCTAAAATTGAAATTATGGACTCAGAAAAGAAATGGAATCTATGCAAGATTATAACATCTTCAAGTGCAAAAAAACATTGAGTACAATTGTTGTGGTGAATGAAACTCTGACACTGTATTAGCCAGGACAATGGCACCCAAACATGACCTTGCATGATGGTATTAAGAATCCAGTGACACTACACACTGGGAGACACTCTAACTCCCACTCATTGGCCTCGTCGATCTGTAAGGCCTCGTGTACATAAATTCAACATTTATAGAGTACCTAGAAATGTGCCAGGCATTATTATACAAAAAATAATGAGGCACCCACAGTCTCTCCCCTCAAAAATACTTCACAGTTAATAGAGAACAATAAGAATAAGACAATGGAGTTATAATGCTAGAAATCAAAATTGAAGTTATTGGAGCATGTAAAAAACAATTAACCCATCTTGTCATTAGCAGAAACTTCCTGGGACAGAATTCCTGCCTAAACAGAGATTTAAAATAGAGAAATTCATCTAACAAAATGTGAGATAAAAATGAAAAGATAAAACTGGTGAAACAGGTAGAAATCTCATCATACACAGAGCTTAGCATGAAAAAATAAATTATATCCTGTAGCTCAGGGATTTTCCAATTATGTATATCATGGGTACATAGGTTATTTCCAGCTCTTAGCTACTGTGAATAATACTGTAACAAACATAAAAGTGTACATATTTCTGTGTGTGTTTTTTTATTTTTCAGATAAATACCCAGAATTAAGATAATGGAATCACATGACATTTGTATTTTCAATTTTTTTAGCAATCTCCATAATACTGTCCCTAATAATTACATTAATTTATACTTCCATCAATAATGCATAGGGTTTATTTCTCTGCACCTTTGACTATATTTGCTGTTTCTAGTCTTTTAAATAATAGCCATTCTCAGAGGTGTGAGATGATATCTCATTGTTGATATTTCTTATAACCTATGTTAAGCTGCAAGCAAGTTAACCTCAAGCTCATTCTAACAGTCCACATTTTTACGCTCCTCCAGCACTACCATAATTTAGGTTTTCGGTGTCTTGCTATTTTTAGGTGGTCTTCCATTAATTTTATAGAAATTTCTTTAGTATTTCTTGCAAGGCTGGTTCAGTGGTAATAAATTTAACTTTTTTTTTTTTGAAAGCTATTTATCACTCCTTCAATTTTAACACAATAGAGTATTCTTGGTTTAAAGTCCTTTTCCGTACTGTGAACATATCACGCCATTCCCTTCTGACCTATAAAGTTTCCGCTGAAAAACAAGCATAAAATGTTATGGGGGTGCGGGGTGGGTTCCCTTGTTGTGACTCATTTTTCTGCTTTTAAGATTCTCTCTGTACCTTTGATCTTTTTCATTTTATTACCGCAGGTTGAAGCAGAACCCCAAGACACTCACAGCATCTCACAGTTTCACCAGGACCCAAGAAAAGTAAAACAGTGAGGTTTTATTGGCAAAGTAGCAAAGTGAAAATAAGTGTGGAAGGTGGAATGAGTTCCCTCTATAGAGTGATTTCAATTAACTTAATAGTAAACCATTTCCCAGAGTAACTCTACAGAGAAGCAAACTCAGTGTTACATGATTAATGGTTAGCTTCAGAAACAATTAAAGACCTTTGAATGTGGTGGGGTGTTTCTCCCTCCACTTGCATCTGGAAGAAAAACAACTCTCAAATCACCACCTGACAGATTTCCCAATGAAAGGAGGGCAAACAGGATCTGACTCACAAAAATGTATGAGTTGCTAGAAAGAACAGAGAAAAACAAAGAAGTCCTTGTTACCTCCCATTCCAGAAATGGGAAACAGTGATAAACTAGAAACATGAGACGTAAAGCTCTCTTCCTCTCTTATCTAAGGAAATCTCATATGGCTGAGATACTAGAGTGCTTTCTCTAGGAAGAGCTCAACCACAATAGCTTCGTTTCTCACCTGCCTCCACACCCCCTTCACAAACTGACAGATACATGGAGGTGACACTTTATTGGCAAAGAAGCATGGGCAAAGTGAGAATAAAGTGACAAAGTGAAAGTAAGGGTAGAAGATATTACAATCTCAAGAGCAGACGTCAGGTTGTTTTCAGAGGAGGCGACCCCAAGTTCTAGGATTCAGACCGTTATAAAGCTCTGGCTGAGTTCCACACCCTTGGTTCCACCTAAGGGCATTTTGGGCATGCTTCTCCATGATTGCCCACAAAGGGTCAAAACCAAAAATGTTTTATAATGAGCATATAATGCGTTAGGTTCATTAAAGCCTAGTGATCGGGAGGTTCCCTGCTCATTGCCCTCTATTTTCTGCTCCCAGAGTTCAATTGTTCTCCAAAGGAAAGCCCCTCTGTTTTCCACTCCAGGATGTAAGCACTCCCAAAAAGGATGCCATTCCAAGGTGGCGGGGCACCTGACGTGGAGTATGTCCTTCAGTCTCTGGGAAGAAGGTCTACAACCTCGGTGATAGTGTCTAAGCAGCAATCCTGAAGAGACTGTGCCTCAGCTTTTCCAACCCTTTCCAATATTTCTATCACTTTTCCTTGTAGAGATGCTTGTTCCCCAAACTTCAGTTCTTTTTTGATGGCCATATCTTGTATCTAGATGTAGACCTACCAGAATTTTTAGAGTTGAAACCAGGACCAATAAGAGTACCATCATATGTATGGTCAGGGGGAGGTATTTTCAAATCAAGACTATTGGTAATCTTAGTGATTGAAATCGGGACAAAATTTCAAATTGAACAGGATGCCAGGACAATATTGCTAAATTAAGACACTCCTGGTCAAATTAAAATGTAAGGTTAACTCTATCAGATGCGATTTTGTTGTGTCTATGAAGAAAATGTTAGTCTCCTTTTTTCAGCATGTCTCTCCTAAATTCTTTTATAATAGGTTTCATTCAATATTTCAGTAATCAATACATCTGGTAAATAGTTTTCTCTTACGCTTAAAAAGGAAATTGGAAACTATCTCCTGTTCTAAGACAGCTCCCCCAAAAGAAAACTTTTAGTCAAAGATGCTAAAAAAACAAACAGGTCCACAATTAGCATATACCATTCCATCTCTTTCACCTACTTTACTTTTACATTACCTTTCAGGGCAATGGTGGAAAAAAGTTGTTAGTTGCTGCAAAAGTACTGGCCAGCAATCAGGTCTGTGTTCAAGTACAGTGATCAAAGGCTGAGGATGATTTCTGAAAAACAAAGGAAGTCACACTGGAAGCTGTAGTTTCAGGACAATATTCCCAATATTCAATAAAGGGAAAAAAAAAGTCAAAACATCTAGATTTTTCCAGGATTTCATAATGTTACAAAACGATCACTAACTGGATTTGTTGCAGAGTTGGCTCATTAAAACTAGTGTTACCTTACATCCCAGTTTGTAGGGGAATGTCCCAGTTACTACTGGGTTTGAAATTCATTCCTGGTTTCAATCAGTCTGCTGAAACTTAATTTGTTCTGTCTAAAATGTATGACTTTCTCATATATATTCGTATAAGAACTGTGATGGTTACCATGTAGCAAATGAAGTGTAATGTAGATAAAATTACACTTGTAGAGGCTTGGATGTTCTGAGTCTCAGATTACCCTCATCACCCCATGCACAATAGTTTGTATCAATACCAGTATTGGCTCCTACTCATACATGCAGGTTGTGCTGTCAGCCTATATAGCATTGTTCAATTCTCTTACATATGCCAGTAGTCACAATTCATGCACATGATGGGACTGTCAACTTTTATGTATTTCTGAACTTTATTTGGGCAAATTTTTATATTTGTATTTTTTAAATTCTAATTTACATTAATATTAACACGAAGAAGAGGACGCACATTTGCCAAAGAACTCAAACAGAATTATTCTTTAAAAAAAAAAAAAAGTTTTGTGTAGACAGAGTAAAATGTGATCATTATTTTGTGGAATAAGAAAATGCAGTTTCCTCACAGAAAGATAGGTCAGATGTTAAAAAAAAAAAAATGAAAGAAAGAAATTTGCAATCTCAAGACACAAGGCAAATTGTTGGCACTGTTGCTACATAATCAGCAGTAGATACTTTCTGAAAGGTCAGAAAAAACAGATTTGGAAATTCTCCTTGCAGCTAAAGAAGTCACCTTTGCTTTTCATATCTTTCTCAGGATTTGAGTTTCAAAATATCTGACTTCTCATCAAAATTGTCTCAAAATTCGTTTGTTTGCTTTTTTTTTTTTTTTTTTTACTTTTGGATCAAAATTCTTTGAGCCAAAATTTCATCTCGCACAAACAAAATGGGAAGCCTTGATTTTGAATTTAATTGTACCAATGACCAAATCTGAATTTAGCTCACAGTGGCAACTTTGTGATAAAATCTATGAAAGCTTTAAATGATTTCCCCCGTGATTTGATATTATGTTGATGATCAAGGGTTACACGTCAACATTTTGGATATACCCACTGTTCCAGTGAAATGGCTGCGACCTGGTCTTATACTGTAGTCTCAGTTATTAACAAACACAGGATGAAGGAAGAAGTTGGTGGATTTTGGGGAGCCAACAATGACACAAATTTTGGCAGTGCAAAATGAAAAGACAAGAACATTTATAGCCGATTAGAAAACAAACCAGGAAAGGGTCACTGCTGGCTTTGGCTGTGGTGCACACATTGTGTACAAGTATCTTCAAAGAGCTGCTGTAATGTCAGTTGATGCATGTATTGAGAAAAGTTTCAAACGTTTTCACATAAACACAATTCATGTAACACAACTAAAGGAATGTTGTGACTTTGTCAGAGTAGAACATAAAAACTATCAAAACATGGTAATACTAGATTTTTTTGTCAATGCTGCCAGATGTTGAAAGAATTCTTTATATTTTTGACAGCCTGAGTCCTACTTTTGTTCTCAAGAACACTCCCCAGGATAGATAAAGCAATTCTTTGACCATGATTGTGCCTCTTCAACAAAGTGGTTTTGATCATGGAGAAAGACCGTGCCGACGTAGCAGATATCAAACTGAAAGGGCAGTGTCTGATTACAAATATTGAAGAATGAAAAAAGTGTGAATTTGTATCTCAAGGAGTGAAGTCCTTGCTGAGAAAGTGGAATAAAATGATAAAAAACTTCAAAAAAGTGAAGGGAGAATTTAAATTTTTTTATGAAATACATCTTTTATACCTAGGCCTCTGGAAAGAAAGCTCTGGACAGGCAAAGACTGTATGGTTAAATTCTGGAGGCATATCTTGGCCCAAAGTTGAAGAGTCTACAGTTAAGATAAACAAGATTGACAAGCAACCAGTAAACACATTGATCACTTATTTGATGAGGTTGTTATTGCAAAGTTCTTTGGGGCTTCTAAGGCAGAAATCTGGGCAACACAAAGCTGTAAATATGAAGAAAAGTGGTAAGACTTATTTTTTTCTTTTAAGAGGGGAGGGAAGGCGGGTAAGAATGAAAGCAGGCAGGCAGGAGTAAAGAGAGGAGAAAGAAGCATTTATTTGTCTATTTGTTTGCTTAATGTTTTGGTTTTTCACCCTGGACATGGGCTGCAAACTCAGGCCCTTAGGCTTTAATTTCCATGGCTGCACACCAGCCCACGTCTCAGCTGCCCCAGCTACCAGGACCCACTGGGTAAGAAGTGTTTGTTCATTGCAAAGAAAGACCCTAACTAGCAAAAAATAAAATAAAATTATACCAGAATAAACAATTATTTCTCTTGCTGGCACTTCAGTACCAGTTAGGAGTGTTTTCTATAATAAATAATGCACAGTCAAGAAGAGGGGTAATATGCTGGAAGTTATAGTCAGGGGTCTTCTAATGACTAAAATTTATTTCCCATTAAGCTGCTCAGTTTTATGAAAAAAATTAAAAGAAACAAAGTAGTTTTAATGAAAATTGTGCAAGTCCTGATGACTGACTAAAGTACCACCTGCCAATAAAAACATGTTTAACTTATTTGTAATTGTCACTTTTCTACCTGACAATATTTATCATTTTTGTGCTGATAAATAAAGCATAGTTGCGTCATGTATCTTCTGTTCCTGTTCCTTGTCTCTGACTCTCACCTATTAAAGTTCCTTTTAAGGTCCCTGTGATAACAACAAACCACACACCTTGCAGCTCACACAGATCCCTTTGGTACTTCCTAAGAACAGCCTCCATATAAGAAGAAAACAAGAAAGCATGATAATAAATTTACCATAAAATCTCTTCCATATGGCCTAGATGGTGGGAAGAGTAACTCTGCCCAAATGCCTGACATTTAGGTTTCTCAGACTTCATGTATACCCAGGGGGTGGTACCAAGTTTTTGCCTGAAGCAGGGTGAGAGCAGCCCTTCACTAGGGCTCTGGGGACAAACGCACACCCAACAAACTAGCTCTAAATGGCTCAACAGGGGTGCAGTTTTCCCCAACAGGATGTTACACCCCCTGCCACACCTGGTGGTGTGCAAATTGGTCCTGGTTTCAACTCTAAAAATCATGGGAACTGACTTTTTTTTTATAAATCCCTTATCTACTGACTTGTAAAAATGAGAACGAATCCCGGAGACTTCAAGACCCAAATGTGAGAAGAGATTGTGGCAATGAAAAGCTATATGACTTTGGTCAGGCTCCCAAATCTAGTTGCACAATCATATCCATGCCCTTGATTCCTTCATTCCTGAGGCTGTGGGCCACCTCCTTCCTCCTGCTGCTCTCCCCACCGGGGAAATTTCCATCTCCTCTAACATTACTCCAGCCTGTAAGCACTATCTCCTCCCCTTGGTTGCCACTCACTCCCTTTCTTCAGCGAGTCTGCCTCTGTGTCCCCCAGCATATTTAGATAAGGAAAAACATTTCTCCAATCCTCATCGACGAACCACCCAAACTGAAAATGCTTGCTGTTTCTATTGCATGAGGATCAATCTTTTTAGTTGGCTCTCTGTCCATTAAGATAAATAAAAGAATTTATGAAATATAAGACCTAAAATTTGAAAAAATTCTTAAATAATGGGGTGCGAAAAAAATTAAAAATTATTTTAGCTTTCAAAAACTCTACTAGAAATTAAATTAATCAGTTTTTTTAACTATGAAATACTGTACACGGCTTTTGGTTATTACTGATGTGGCTTTTACTACCAAGAAAAAATTTTAAATTATTAAAAAAAAAAAATCAATACAGGGGCTATCAGGGCTGATTTTACAGAAAAAGAATCATGTATAATGCTGTCCTTTGATTTTAATTTTAACTCAATAATTTATCACTAGCAATCAGCATAAATTACACCCAGATGACTTTTTTTTTTTTTAAAGGAAAGGTGCAGGCAAGAATGAAGCCAAGTTGGTAGGCAGTATTTTTATTTAGCTGCTCACCTTGGTTGTTCCTCCTGGCCCTGGGTCTTGAATCTGGAACCTTGGAATGTATGTAAAAGTGCTCCCAGGTTTACTGGACCGCTAGGCCACCAGGGCGTGCCCCACAGGTGATTTTTTAAGACTGCCTTCTTGGTGATTATCAATGTGTGTGTGACCACCTTACCAACAATGTCAGTCATCACCTGGGAACTTGTTAGAAATAAAAATACATTCTCAGACCCAAGTTCAGATTAACAAACAATTCTGATGTACTATTTTAAAGCCATGGTTCTCAATCCTGGGTGCATGCTAGATTCATCTGTTGAGTTCTTTAAAGAAGACCAGTGCTGGCACATCCTAGTGGAATAGCAGATAGGACCGCCACCTCCAGCCCAGCACAGTCACAAACATTGCCCAAGGACCTGGGTCTAGTAGCTGAGTGATGGGGAGTGGGAGACAACCAAGATATACAACTAAAATAAAAAATAAATAAGACATTTCTTCAATCTCTCTCTTCCTGCCTGCCTGCCTAATCATCTTCATTCCTGCCTGCAACCTTTTCTTTCAAAAAAAAAAAAAAAAAAAAAACCAGAAAACAAAAAACACCATCAAGGTCTTAATTATACTGAAGTTGTCAGAAGTGGATCTCATGCATTAGTAATTTTTTAGACACTGTCCCAGCAATTCTAATGTGTTACCAATAGAGAAGGTAGAAGTTGGGAAGTTGTCTGATTTTCGCTTTCTCTCAATCAGAAAAAAATGACAGATCCGTCACATTGAAACAATCATGTTAAACACCTCACTGACTCTACTACATAATTTCTGGGAATTATAACACCATCTCCTTATTTTCTCCTCAACTTCACCTAATTTATCATGCACTAATTTCACACACTGGCAGCCTCCTGTTAGAACACTGATCAGATTACTGTCATTGCCAGGGGATTGCTCCGAGCAATTTTTTATGCCAAAATTAAAAAATCATATCAAAATTACATTTCCAAATTCCAAACTCTTTGGCAGTGAAAGTATCTAGAATTTGTTTCTACTCTGTTGCAGATTTAGAAACAAATGTTACAAATCCTAAAAGTCTCTCAAGTATGTCAGCTGAAATTCTTAGAATGAGAGTTCAGTAGGTTATGTGTTCTATTAAACATGAATAAAGAAAAAAACAACTGCAATTATTTTAGTTAAAGGTTTTTCTTCAGATAAGCACTATAATGAAATGGTAATATCAACTATGAACATCCACTAATCCTCCAGCTAATAGTAGTTAAGATTATTTAAGAAGAAAATCCAAAAAATTAACACATAGTTTTTCTGTGATCTTAAAGCACTTAAGTGTTTTTCAATACTCTTCGTTCTCAGTCACTACCTACCCCTTCCTACTCCTTATCCTCAAAAACTATAAGGACCTATCTACTTGTCTAAACAGTTTTGTCTAAATTGAATCAGGTCAACATAAATAAGAGTCATTTCAAAGCAGGATTAGAAATAATGCACATATTGGCAAACAACTCTAATTTAGCAATTAATTCAGTGGGATTAGAAGATTATCCTAAATTTACTGCAGAAACACAAAGGCTCTTTTGCTATCTATTGAATTCAGCAGTCTATATAATATCGCAGACTTAAACTCTAAAAATGATATTAAGTAAAATATATAGATATTATCCAGATTAATTGCTGATTTAGATATCTGGATAATTAACTTCGCCAGAAAATTGATGATGTCATATCCAGTGTAAATGCTATAGAAAATAACATACAATAAAATAGCATACAATATTGACTCCCAAAAAACAAAAGCCTTAAGGGCAAAGCAAAGTTCAAAATAAAAATGAATCTTCTCACTGGCTAACATTTGATTACTAATACTCTACTATTCCATCTTAGTATAACTAACATAAAAAAAATTATGATTACCAAAATGTTATTTTAATACTTTAAGTATAATGAAACAAATAGCTAAATTCCCCCCTATGAATCATCAAATTGGTATGTGAATACAAATAAAAATATATAAACACATAAGCTTAACTATTTTTTAATTCAATGTACTTTACTGTGCAACTGTCATACGTGAAGGTTTCTCAATCTCAGCACTACTCACATTTGGAGCCATATAATTCTTCATTGTGGCAGTCATCCAATGCACTACAGAATATTTAGAAGCATACCTTGCCTCTACACACTACATGCTAATAGCATTCCCCCTAGTCATGACAATCAAAAATGTCTCTAGATATTACCAAATGTTCCCCAGGGGACAATATTGTCCCTAATTAAGAACCACTACACTAGGTAAAATGACAAGCAAAATGAGAGGCACAAAACTAATTAGAAGATGGGACTAGCCCTGAGTTGTTAAAAAAAGACTATGATTCTACCTTCACCCAATTCTATCCTCACTACAATGAAACAAAAGCAATCGATCAATCTAGTTTAAATTTTGTTTCTTATTGAAACATGGTCATCTAATTTAACATTAGGGGCACGAGATTAGCAATACAGGGGAAACTAGAAGACTTAAAATGGAAAACGAATGTAAAGTTATTCCATTACAAATATAGACTCATGTTCCAAAATAAATAAATAGCATTAATATACATGCTAATTTGGATGTGATAGAAAACAGTTATTTTCCTATTTAAAATATTCTAATTAGAGCATTTAAAATGCCATAAGGCTAAGCATAGTTCACTTTTTATGTATCAAGGATTATTAAATTTAGGAACTACTTAGAATTTTTCTTTTCTTTTTGCCCCTCTCTCACTGCTTGTTAACTATTCCACATCTTTCAAGTATATGAAAATGAGAAAGGTCAAGGTAAATGAAGAGTCTACAATTTAAACAAATCAACTTTGCTAGTAATTAGGAATATTATAGACCAAGAAAAAACAATGTGGTACAAAAAAAAAAAAACACACCAAAATAAAACCTGAGTTATGGCTTAAAATCTCAATGATCCCCACACATGCTATTCAAATTAGAAATAGCAAGTTAACTAAAACAACTTATCCAAATCATAGATGAATTGACCACACAGTTAACCTGATCACTTATAAACTAACAGTGGCAGACACAGAACTATACACGTTTTGAAAAACATGGGTGTGACCTGGTGGAGTAATAGTTGTGTCAATCGCCTCCAAAGGAGCGAAAGGTCCTTTGGAGTCCCAGGGTTCGAGTTCCAGGTCTGGGGGCAAACAACCAGCATGAACAACTTAATAAAAATAATAAAATGCTTCTTCCTCTTCTCTCTTCCTGCCTGACTATCTACTTAACTCTCACCCTCATTCCTGCCTGCACCTTTCCTTTAAAAAAAAAAAAGTAAGTAAGTAAGAAAAACCTGGTGTACCCTGATGGCTCAGGTACTAAGCTAGAGTCTTGGGAACTGACCACATAAAGCCCAAGGACCCTGGTTCATGACCAGGGGCCAGGGACAACAAACACATTTTTTTTAATTTTGAGAAACGATGATGTGTGACATCACTGATATTATTTCTATAAGCAGTTTCTACATAGCAACATTAGACTCAATTACTGCTGTACTGTCATATCCATATCTCAGAAAAAAGCTAGAAGTAGGGATATGAGATGAAACAGTAGAGGGAAAGCACTGACTTCAAAAGAGTCAGAACTTCTAAGTTCACATTCTGGTTCTGCAATAAGTTGTGTGAACTCAATTGAGAGAAATAACTTCTCCTGGCAAACTTCCTTCATCTATAAAATGAAAAAAATCAGACTAAGTATCTTCCAGTGATCAAGTTACATAACTCAAACTACCCATTAAACCCCTAACCTTCATACTGCTTAGGACTAGAGGCAGAAACAAACCCTGTAAAGATAGTAAAGCAGTAAAGATGGCTTTCAACTACTAATAATTCTATGCCAAGCTTAAAGTCAATATCTAATAAAATATAAGGCCCCAAAAAAGAACTTCTATTTTTATCTCAAAGAAGCAAATTAGCCTATATTTTTAATTTCAGAGAGAAGTAAAGTCCTGTGTCTTGAATGAGTCCACAGGAAATTTTTAACCAGAATTACCAAACTATTTAGAAATCCACTATAGTCTATTTTCTTCTTAAAAGAGAATAACATTGTTTCTAAAGATCAAAATCAATACAAACTAGGCAACCCGTCACCCTCCATTGGTCTCTAGCCTCTCCTTTACTGTGCATTTTTCTTTCTGCCATAGATAAACCATACGCTGTCCATTCTGTGGTATTTTTCCAATTCCTTATTTGCAAATGTTTTTACTGCTACTTTAAGTAAGGCATGTAACAAAGTACCTACCTAGCACATAGAATACTCCATAATTGGGGTTATTACTATAATTATCATGCAGGTAGGTTTTATGTCTTAAAAAGGAGCATAAGCAGCTTAAAAGCTGGATCTATGTCTTATTGCCCATTTTATGTTTCCCTTCAAGTGTCAAATGCACATGTATAATAAATGTAAGTCCCTTTTCCTCTCTTACTCCCTCTCTCTCTCTGTCTCCCTCTCTCCCTTTCTCTCCCTCCTTTCCCCTCCTTCTCCTCTCCCCTACCCCAACAACCTTTTATAAATCTTTAAACAAATCATGGAAAACAAATTTAGCATAGTCCCTCCAGTTCAACATTGTTTCAAAGTCCATATTGTTCACAGGAAAACAGGGCAAAGAAGGAGCATGCAAAGTAGGGCTCCCCGACCCTTTAATAATATTACCAACAGCACAGAGCCGTACAGGCATCTTAACAGAACGGCTGGGGGAAGGAATGAATGATGAATGCATAGTTCCACTAGACTAACACAAAGCAATGATAAAATAAGGTATGTGGCTAAATTCACCTTTCCATGCATAAATACATCAATCTTAATAGAAAAGAGAGAGTGAAAAAATTAGTCTAGTGTTAAGTAAATCAAAAAGCAAAGTTATTTGTAACCTTTAGGTCACCTCAACCTTTCTACTGCATCTCTGAAAATAGGAAAGCTATGATTTGATTTACATCATAAATTCAGCGATAGACACAGATTGCCTTTTCTGTGTGAGGAAACAATGCCTGCAGTCACCATGCATTTTCATGTATGCAGCTGTGACCCTGGTGCTTTCAGAAGCATAGCATAGCACTTACTACATCAAATATGCATTTTAAAAGCATTTCTCTACCTGCTCTGAATTTTTATTTGAAAATGCTGGTAAGAAGCCAAAAAAAGAAGGATGTAAGGTTGGGGGGGGGCGGGGAGTTCTGCAGATTTTAAGCTAAAAATGATAAATAAAAATTATTATGAAGATTCCACAATGAATATTGACATAAAAAGAAAAATCAAGCAATAATTATGAATTTTTATATATCCAATAGTGTTCTAAGATGACTGTATTTTATGCTTTTATCAAAATAAGCAACTAGAAAAAGAAGACTTGGAGCAAAAACCTAATTTGATGATTTTTATTTCATTTTTCTTTAGGTTTATAAGGTAGATAATGAGAATATAAGGTTGCTTTGAATATATACTTCATATTCCAATGATGCTGCCCTCACATTAAAAGTTTCTCAGGAATTCTATTTTGAGACACATTTTTTTTTTTTTTTTTTTAATGCAAAAGTACCTGCCAATGTCAGATATCTCATACTATTTTAGATACATGGTGGTGGCTGGGGAAACATACAAATACTCAGGGATACAAAACTTCTAATATTAGTGTACAAGCCATGGGGAGGGGTAGGGCGGATGGGGAGAACTCAACAAGTTAAGTAGGTTATTAAGGCAAAAATTACAACATTGTATATAGTCTTAAAGACATTTATCAGCAAATGACCATACACATCTTTAACTTAAATGTCTATACTTAGAGGAACACATAAAGCATTTTCTAGTGGCAATTACTAACTGAAAGATGGTACAAGATGTGTAGATTATTCTTTAGTTTGATTATAAATGCCAGATTAAACCTCAGGTGATTAGGACCTTAAACTGTGAACAAAGCCTTCCCTGGATGGGAAAGAGAAAATGAAAACAGAGGCAAAATAAGCCATTTGATAGAAATAATCAAAATGCAAAGAGACAGATGGCCCTTGGAAAGTATTATTGGCTGTGCTTCCCCAATTAGTGTCCAAGCTTCTTTCTTACTATCTTTAACTCTGTTGGGTTTTTTCAGGTATAGATCTGACACTGATACTTCCCCTCTTCTTTCCCATTTTCTTTGTCCTGATTTTTCCACCTATCCATTAAAGCAAAAATTCTCAAACCCACTGAAATTACATGTATATAATATATATGTGTATACACACATGCACACACACATACACATACATACACACACACACACACACACACACACACACACACACACACACACACAGGGGAAAGTCCAAAACTTCTATGAACTTCTCAAAGAAGATCCTGATGTCTCTTCCGAAAAAGGGTAATAAGTACCAGTGAATTAAAGCTAATTATGTCGAAGATAATTGCTGCAATTCAGACCTGTTAAACTTTCACTTTCAAAAAAAAAAACTATGAACACCATCTCCCTGGCCCCTCGGACCAAAAAAAAGATTATATATGATGTGTTTCTACCCTAGTGCTGGAGTTTTTATAATTTCAGCTAAATAAAAGATATTAATGCATTCTACTAATTCTAATCCTTTATGGCAACTTGACTGTGTAGCACAAACGATTTAATAAATGGTGTCATGCTTACTTTATGCTAAGTAAATCCAAACATTTATATCCCTGGGGATCCCTTTAGATAATACATTCAATTGTTAAAAAAATCAGCTCCCCCAAAAGCAAAATGCTTACTTTGAAAACAAAACTATATGATAATAACTGATGGTCGATTTTTTTTAATGTTACAGGATGCTAAGCAACCTCATTGATAGTAAATGTAATCATTTACATACAAATTAAAACAACTACTCTTAATTAAAACGAAGTTTATTTTCAAGAACTTAAAAAAAGTAGTATGCCTTCAAAATAAATGTAAAGGACAAAAGCATGAAAAATCCAGTATGCTTGGAAAGCATACAAAATATTACAAAATAAATAAATGGAATAATGATGCAATGGAATATTATTCAGCCAGAAGGAAGCGCTGAGGATGCTACAGCATAGATGAATCTTGAAAACATTGTGCTAAGCGGAAGAAGCCGGAAAAAATAAATAGGTTAATATTATATGATTCCATTTATACCAAGTATCCAGAAGAGGGAAACCCATCAATACAAAATGTAGTGTTTTACAGAGGCTGGGGGTAGGAGGTGTTGGGAAAAGACTGCTAATGGGTATGGGGCTTCTTTTGGGAGTGATGAAAATATTCTGCAATTAGACAACAATATTAAACAACTTTGTGAATATAAAAAACACTAAGTTGTACACTCTAAATGGGTATAGTTTATAGTATACAAAGTATATCTCTAAAAAAGGCATTTAAAAATATTCCAAACTTAACTTACTATTTTAAATTTCGTGAACCTCTTACTAGGTTTAGAAAAATTCTTATGGATCACGTGATATATAAGCATAATGGCAATATAATAATCATAATAACTTGAATTTCTCTTACAAAGTTCAAATTGGAATCTCATTTATTCCCTCAGCATCTCTGGTTGCTAGCTTAATTGTGCCCATTTTAAAGATATAGATGCGGAAAAGAAATTACGTTTTTTTCCTAATGTCGCTATGATAAACCATGACATTTGGTATTTTAACCATGTCCAAAGATTCCTACATCAGAATACCCAACACCAAATTGATTCCCACCCAAACTAAGTCAGAATCTTAGAGGTGGACCCTCAAAATCTGTGGATGAAATGAATTTCTAAGAATTCCTATCATCTCCACCTTTCAAGCACATCTCTATTTTTCGTTGCCACTACTAAATATAAAGGCAGTGTCAGAGTTATAATCATCATGTTGAAGTAATCACAGTGAAAAGTGGCTGTGGAACTGTGAACCTAATGAGGATCGGGATATTTGTGTGGTCCCGTTTTGTTCCTATTGGTTATGAGGAAAATGAGAACCATATAGTAGAGAAACCAGGAATCATTTTTACTGGGTGATCAAAATCAAAATCACCAGTGAGGGTCAGGATTGACATCAGTACTTCCAGATGTGAGATCTTCATAAAGACATAGTGTCACTTTTATAGTGCTCAAAAATGTCAGTGTCAAGAGATGAAGATCCTATACACTAAAAATAAAAAGGAAAACTAATATAAAAGGATAGTAAGACAGATGACAAAACTGACTACAGACTAAAAGATATGCATTCTATTCTCAAATCATTTTTTTAAAATTACATAGTGAGAATGATAGGAAAACACGGCAAAGTGTAAAAAAGAAACAATGAATCTAGGTAGAGAATGTATAGCAGCTTTTTGTACTATTCTTACAACTTTTCTGAAATTTTAAATTTATTTCAAAATAATAAGTTAAAAAGAATAGGATTCAATGACTCCCCACTTCTCTTTAAATAGAAGCCAAAGTCTTTGCACTGGCATTGCATATTTGAATCATGCCACCTCTGCTGGGCTTCTAAGCCTCTCCCTCCCTTGAGCCTAAGGCTCAAGTCACTCTGCCTCTTATGAGTTCCTCCAGTGCACCAAACTCCTTCACACATGCTTTTCCATTGAGCTGAAAGTCTTCCTGCCCTCTTCACGTGGCTGACTCCAGCAATCCTTCAAGATGGATTAGATGGAATAAAAAATGGAAGAACATTTTAATGCTAAAATTAAATTAAAACTGGGGCTACATTTTGATATCCACAATTCACAAACCACCTTAGTGATCAGTACCACTAAGCATCAGTAACCATTCTGCATCAATACTTACCAACAGTATTTATCTTGGGACTTTGTCTTGTTTTTCTGTTTGACCCCTCTAAGGCATTTGCCTTAAGAGGTAAATAAAAGATATGACAGAAATTACAAAGCACCTCAGTGCTTAGGACACTCATCTTGAAGCTTGTCAAATGAATTCCCCAACCAAATAACATAATACTGTGCAAATAGATGAACATTTACACACATTAAGCGCGTAACTTTTATCTACTTGGGGCATAACCATACATTTTGTTCGGCCTAATCACCCATTTCAGAGCACACCATCTGCCAAAAATATTAATAGTCTCTTATTTCAGAAAGTACAGCTTGATCAGAGCAAACCTTTCCACAAATAAGATTCTTAACATTTGATATTTGTGCATGTCAGCCACTGTCTGGCACATCAGAATGATGCATGAATTCTGGAACAAGCAGTTACTGCTCATGAATTCACAGCTATTTCCTCACTTCAGCTGAAGGAAAGGAGACCTTAAAAAGATTGCCATAATATGAATATGCAGAGGGAAATTGAAAGTAAAAGCACATAATAAAATTTCAGAGGGAAAATAGATTACAAAGCAAATGAGAAAATGAGCCTTTACATATATGAATCATAAATATTGAATTTAGTTACTCTTCCTTGCAACTAAAATACCAGCCAAATGCTGGTTCCCTTCCCTGCTTCACATATGGTCAACATTAAAGAATATTTAAATTACCTAAATATAAGCACGTAACAGAAAAATGGAGTTCAAGTTAGTTAAAGAAAATTCAGACCAAAAAGGGCATGGGAGAATAAATCTGAACTCGAGGATATCTTAGTAGTCATAAAAAGAACAAAACAAATAAAAAAACAAAATATAATGAATACAAAAATTGTTCAGAAGTAGAAAAGATCTGTTTGAAAACAGTAAAATGGCTAAACCAGAAGTTACAAATGTTACCTTTGAATTGCATCCCTAAGCAAATGTATTTTGTTTTCCTACTCTTGTATTTTGAAAAATCTAATTGTTTTCCAACATTTGGAAGTCAGGACCTTTCACATACAATGTTATTAATATTGAAAGGACTGTAATTCTAGTAACAATAAACTCCATTACTCATTGTGAACAACTGGCCTGCAGTTCTTAAACCTACCTGCACATTAAAAATCACCAAGGAATCTTTGAAAAATGCAAATGCCTGTGGCTGATCCTCCAGTCATTCTGGGCACAACCCAGGTATCTGTATATTTAAAAGAACTTCCGAGGGCTCCGATGTACAACCAAACTTGAGACGCATGGGTCTAGAGTTTTTCATACAGCATTTGCTCTTCATTTAATCACAGTGGTCAAATGCAGTTATTCTTCCAGTTACCCCCATCATAAAAGTCATAGGAAATGAAACTCCATTTAATTCTCCCCATTTCATCTTGCCTAGTTCACAAAACTAAAGTGAAGCAAATGTATCTAATGTATCTCAAAGCATACCCACCTACACATTCAACTCCTGCTAAAACGCAGGTTTTCCAGACAAAAAAATCTGAGAACGAGCTACTTAGCACTGTAAACACTGAAACAGTGAGTGCTGGTTTCTAAAAGAGTTCTCAGGATGCTCTTTCCCTCCTGTTTCAATAACCAGTCCACTGATGATGAAACTAACTTGTTGGGGCCACGGAACTATTTGACCAGAGCAATGAGGTTTAAATCTCTTACATACTCTCTCTCTTGCATTCACACTTGGCTTGCTCTCATTGTATTGGTTTTCCTTTAGAATTATTCTGTGGTTCTACTCTTGTCTTCTCTTTTGCCCATGGTGGACTTGGCAAGATAAAAATTGGTACCTTGGTGCTTAGGAACATACAGACCTTTTGCCAATGAAACAGAGAAGAGAGGCAAGGAAACAAGCCACTTATAAGCTCTCGTAGTCAACCTTAAGTTCATCGCAGCTCATAAGTGGTGCCATTAAGCGCCCAGGGACTCAAGCGGTATTTCCCAAGTGTAATCTATAAATGACCTACATCTGTAATCACTAAGTAGTCAGATAAATATGCTGACCCCTGAATTTCTTACAAAAACCTACTAAGTGGATGAGGATCTCAGGCAAGTGGGCTTGAGAAACTCCACTTTTAAACAAGCTCTCCAAGTGGCTCCTATGCTTAGGAAGTCTGAGAACCCATGGGTGCTATGTTCAACAAAAACAACACCCCCTCTATAGGCTCCTTCAGGAAGTTCACAGGAACTAAAGGAAGTCACTGGCTAACACTCCAGGTCCTCCCATCTCCCTCCCTCTTTACTTTCATACTATGACACAACTTAGGCAATTCAGTACAAACTCATTTTAAATGACCCATATACCGATATTACTATAACTCAAAATAATCAGCTCTTGAGTCAAAAAGAAGTAAGAAATACTTTAAACCCCCACTATATACCTGAAGAGTCCTTAATGCCAGAAAAAACAGATTTGTTTTATGCCCAGAAAGCTTACAATTATTTGTCATACTACTTCCATTTTCAATTAATCCTACAACATAACCAGTGAACACCTCTCAGTGGAGTTCTAAGCTTCTCATATCCTTTTTATGCTTTCATACACAACTCATCAGTTGCCTCTCCAAGGCTGGATGATTTTGCTAACCAACATGTGGGAAAGAAAGCTCTAAAACAGCATGACAATTTTATGCTCGACTCAGGTAATCATAGCTCTCTTGAGGGGAATCTGCTCTTCAGGCTCACCTCTCCACTATTTCTACCATCCACAATGCCCCCTAGAGAAAGTTAAGACTCTTATACACTCGATTACACTCTCCTGATTTATAGTGCCAAACAGCCATTCACATAAGGGCTCTCCATAAACATTACTGGATTATGCCAAGTCCATTGATTGATTCTGGACCCCTTAATGTGCCATCGATGTACCACTAAAGACAAAACTTATTTCGGCTACTCAAACTAGGTTCCCTATACACATCTTGCACCTATTGTCCTTTGAAAACAAGACTATAGTTAGAAAAACAATCTACACAAGAAAAAGAATTATAAATGTGGGAAAAGAGGTGAAACAGACAACTGACGGTCTAGCACTCACACAGTGAGGACAATCAGTATGAAAATGGGAGAAGATATTTTGTCCTGCAAGATAGAAAATTATTCTTGCTCCATCATTTAAACCAGTTATTTTTAAACTTTAAGGTACCTATGAATTACCTAGAAAATCATACTAGAAGGCTGGCTCTGATTCATGTAGTCTGTAATGGTATCCAAGATTCTGCATTCCTGACATGCTTACAGGCTGTTGATGCTCTCATAGCTTTGTTCCTCATTGAGTTGTAGGGAACAACAGCAGCAGGCGCATCACCTGGGAGCTTGTTAGATAAGAATCTGGAGCCCACCCAGACCTAAGGAAAAATAATCTGCTGTTCAACAAGGTCCCATGTGATTACTGTGCACATTAGAGCAGTTGACATACTATCAATATGTACTATGAATCAAAATCAACTGGGATCCTTTTAAAACTACAAATATCTAAAGCAGAGATTCTGATTCAGTTGGTCTAGGGTATTTGATTATTCCTATGTTTGTTTGTTTTTTAAGCAAACCCGGTGGTTCTAATTAGCAGTCAGGACGGAAAACTACTGAATTAAAAATACCCCATTGAGTGGAGGGATATATGGAACAACTGTTAAAGGGTAAGAAATTTTGTTTGAGGATGATGAAAATGTCCTGAAATTTATTATAGCGATGGTTACATAATTTCTTAAATATACGAAAACCAAAGCAATGCATGCTTTAAATCATTTAATTTTACAGTATATAAATTGTGTATCAATAAAGCTGTTTTACAATAAAAAACTGTTTTGAACTTTGATAGCTTTCCTATTTAAATTAGATGACTAACCCCCACTGAACAATGAGATGGTATTATTTTCTAACCTGGAACTCTGGCCTGAGAGTCTGAATTTCTTTTTAAAAACAGATAAACATATGTATATATGACACATCTAGAAATATTAAAATCTGTTCATCTATACCTTGGGTTCAATTATGGTAAAGTAATGGATGAGGGAGAAACCTGAAAAAAAAATCCGGTTATCAAAGGTCACTACTATGTGAAAAAAAAAATAAAAAGCATAATTACCAATTTGGAAAATATTAATGTACACCCCAAGTTTCCATAGTATTTTCAAGCAAATAATTTTCTTCCCTTTGCTTCCGGCACTTAAAAAAATGAATGAATAAGACAGGAGTCAAGATGATGACCTGGTAGGAGCATGTCACCTCTCCTTCCCACCGAGCAACTTGAAATCACCTATTTTATAGACACATGCTGAGGAAGGGCAGGCCTGGAGGATGCAGAGAGAGCAGCAGCAATAACCACCACAAGTGTAGGGGAAGCCATTTGAGTTCAGGGCTGCATCACAAATTCAGAACCCCTAGCCTCTGGGAAGACAAAGTGATGGAGGGGTAGTGGCCACAGGAAGAACCTAGCTTCCAGGAGTTGCTCTGAAAGCAGCAAAGAGCCTCCCCAGTGGGAGGGAGACAGGGAGCAGAGGGAGAGGGGTCTCAGCACAGGGCAGAAGGAGGACCAGCAATCTGGTGGTCTCAGAGGAGCCCCCAAAGGAAAATTACACAGGGCACCGCCTTAACCAGAAGGCAGCTAAAGGAATTCCCCACTACCTACCACCTCCCATCATATTACTCCATAGCACAGGGCTGCCCACCAGAAATCCCACGCCCTGGCTTAAAGAAGAGTCTCCCAGAAAGGAGGAAGTTTCAAAAGCAATGCACAGTGCCACCCTCTGGATGGAGGCAGAACTTCAGTCAATTACTGAATGTGGACCAGTGGTCGTTACTGTTTACATGTGGAATATGAGGGAAAGCTCAGTATGCCCCACAATATCTCCAGTCTCATAGGCTGAACTCTTGGATCCCAAAGCAGGGTCTGCCTAAGAACTTCAACAAACGCAAAGAGTAGTGAGTCTAAAAAAACTGAAGTGATCTCAGTGTTCAAAACAAGATCTAGGCTTACTCAGTGCAAGTCAATACACTATACAAGGCCATGAATTCAGGGAAACCTAATCCACAAACACATAAACAGTACACCAAAGAAAATGAAGATACAAGGAAATATACATGAAATGACAGAAACAATTAAAACCTCAGGTAAAAATCTGAATTCAACAGACTATCTAAGGATCAATTTAGGACACAATAATAAACATATTCATAGAAATTAAGAAAACAATAGAGGAAGAAAAAGAGAACAACAAAGAGAAAAGAAAGCAAGATAGCAAAGGAATAAAGAACAAAATAGCTGAACTAAAGAACTCAATTTAGGGACTAAAGAGCAAGAGGGATGATCCGCCAATAGAACCAGTGACTTACAGCAGAGAAATTCACTCAAACAAAAGAGCAAAGAGAAAAAATGAAAATGCATCAAGAAAGCATTCATGACCTATCAGATAACATCAAAAGAACAACATTCACATCATTAGAGTCTCAGAAGGAGAAGGCAGAGAAAAGGAAACAGAAACTGTGTTTGAAGAAATAATAGCAGACAACTTCCCTAACCGAAGGAATGAAGCAAGCCTCCAGACTCAGGAAGTTCAAAGAGTTGCAAACAAAAGAAACCAAAACAACCTACACCTAGACATATTTTTATCAAAATGTCAAAAATACAAGATAAAGAAACATAAAAGCAGTTAGAGAAAAACAAGTCACATACAAAGAAGTCCCATAAAACTGTCAGCGAATTTTTCAGCTGAAACTCTACAGGCCAGAAGAGAATGTCATGATATATTCAAAGTGCTGAGAGAAAAAGTATTTCAACATAGGATACTATGCCCTGCAAGATTACCATTTAGACCTGAAAGAATGATAAAGAGGTTTTCTGATAAGCGAAAGTTAAAGGAATCAATCGCCACAAAGCCAGCTGTGCAAAAAATTTTAAAGGATGCTCTATACAGTGTAAAGAAACCCCACTTAAAAACAGTAAGACAGGAAAATATAAAAAGTGGGAAAGAGAAGAGGTGAATAAAAATGCGGATGTTGAAAAGGAGTGCAAGATTAATCTGCTTACAGATAAAAATAGGAAATAAATACAGAATTCTAGAAGCTACCCTCAGAGTAACCTCAAAACACATCTTCAGGGAAAAGGCAAGAAGAAAACAAGAAAGGAAAGTAATCAAAACATAACTATACCCAAACAACCTAAGAAAAAAAAGAGAAGAAAAAAGGCACTGTCTGTTACAACAACCAGAAGACAATTTACAAAACGGCAATAAACAGTTACATATCAATAATCACCCTATAAACAGTAATGATTTGAACTCACTAATCAAAGGACACAGAGTGGCCAAATGGATTAAAACCACAACCTTCTGCTGCATTCAGGAAACTCACCTTCTTTCAAAAGACAAATTTAGGCTCAACAAAAGTTGGAAGAAAGTCCTACATTTGAATACCAACCAAAAAAAGAGGCAGGAAAAGATACTTACATTGGATAAAAAAGACTGACAAGTAAAAAAGCAAAACAAAACTCAGAAATATTAGATAAGGAATCAGGGATCAATCCAGCAAGAAAACGAAAGAGCCTCAAAATATATTAAGCAAGTATTATTGAACTAATGACAGACATCCAAGGCAACACAATTATAGTAGGAGACTTTAATACCCCACTTAAAACAATGGAAAGATCAAACAGGCAGAAATTTACCAGGGAAACAGGAATTTTAAATAAACATTTGGAATAGTTTGGTGTAACAGACATAGTCCAAACACTTCTTCAAATGAAAACTACAGATTTCACTTTCTTCTCTGGTGCACATGGAACATACTCAAAGATAGATCATATTTTGGGACACGAAGTATGTCTCAACAAATTTATAAGGACTGAAATTAGACCAAGCATCTTCTCTGACCACATTGCTTAAAACTAGAAATTAAGAAAGCTGGAATATCTTAAATTAACAGAAAACTAAACAATACGCTCCTGAATGACTCTTGGGAAAAAGAGAAAATCAAGTAGAAACCTAAATACTTATAGGCAAATGAGAATACATGAGTTAACAGAATCTCTGGGACGCAGCAAAAGCAGTACTAAGAGAGAAGTTCACTGTAATCCAGGCCCACCTCAAGAAACCAGAAAAATCACAAATAAACAATCCAATCCTACATTTAAAGTAACTAGAGAAAAAAAAAAAGTTAAAGCTAAAAATTGGTAGAAGAAAAAACATAACTAAAATTCGAGCAGAAATAAAAGAAACAGAAAACAGAAAGATAATCCAGAATATCAATGAAACCAAAAGTTGATTCTCTGAAAAAATAAATAAAATTAACAAACCATAGACTAGACTCACAAAGAAAGGAGGGAAAACTCTTATAACTAGAATCAAATATGAAAGGAGAAAAGTTACAACAGATATGTCAGAAATAAAAAACATCAGAAGAGGCTACTAAAATAGCTCTTATGTCAATAAAGTGGAAAACCTCAAAACACAGACAGATTTCTTGAAAACCACAGTCTACCAAGACTGAACTTGAGAGAACTGGAACAAGAACAAACACAAGTAAGGACAGTGAAGAGGTCATCGAAGTCTCCCTAAAAACAAAAGCCTAGACCTGATGGCTGTTCTAATGAATTTTACCAAACATTCAGAGAAGAATTAATACCCATTCTTCTCAAACGCTTCCAAAATATTGCAGAACAGGGAACACTTCCAAACACTCTCTATAAGGTTAATATCACACAGATACCAATAACTGATAGAGATATCACCAAGAATGAAAATTATAAACCAATATCTCTAATAGACATAGATGCAAAAATTCTCAACAAAATATTAGCAAACTGAATCCATCTATCATGACCAAGTGGGATTTATCCCACAGATACAAGGATGGTTCGTCTTACATAAATCTATTAATGCAATACACCATATCAACAAAAACAAGAAGAAAAAAAACACATGATCATTCAATAGACAAAGTTTTTGACAAGATCCAACACCCATTTATGATAACAAAAAACTAAAACAAAAACAAACCCTGCATAAAGTGGGCATAGAAGGTACATACTTCAACATAATAAAATCCATATACACCAAACCCATACCAACATGATAGTCAGTGGTGGAAAACTGAAAGCATTTCTTCTAAGATCAGAAACAAGGTAAGGCTGTCCACTCTGACCACTGCTATTTAACATCATATTGGAGGACTTAGCCAGAGCAATCAGACAAGAAAAAAGAAATAAAAGGAATCCAAATGGGAAAGGAGGAAGTAAAACAATGAATATTTGCAATGACATGATTACATATATTGAAAACCCTAAAACTGTTAAAAAACAAAAACAAAAAAACCTAAAACTAGTCAACAAATACCATAAAGTAGCAGGTGATAAAATCAACACACAAAATGCCATTGAATTCTTATACACAAACAACACTCTAGAAGAAAATAAAATTGGAAAAATCACACTTTAAAATAGAAGTAAATAGATTCAAATATCTTGGAAAATACCTAGCAAAGGAGAAAGACCTGTACAATGAAAACTACAAGGCCTTCTTAAAAGAAATAGAGGAGGTTACAAAAAGATGGAAACATTCTCTGTTCAGTATTAGGAAGATCAGCATCATTAAAATGGTCATCTTACATATTTAATACAATTTCCATTAAAATCACATGGGCTTATTTCCAGGAAATAGAACAAAAGTCTTAAAATTTGTATGGAACGACAAGAGACTCTGAATAGCCAAAGCTATTATGAAAACAAAAAGAATGAATCCAGAGGGATTATACTCCCAGACACTGAGCTTTATACTACAAAGGTAGAGTGAAAAAATGGTATGGTGCTGGAATAATAACAGAAGTACAGATAAATGGAATACAACTGAATCACCACAAACTGACTCATTCACATACGCTTTAATATATGACAAAGGAGCCAAAAGTATAGTAGAGAGAAAGGAAAGTCTCTTCAATAAATGGTATTGGGGAAAATGGATAAGCACATACAAAAGAATGAAACCAGACCACTCTCTAACACTGTTCACAAAAATTAACTCTAAATGGACTACAGACTTGGACACGAGACTGGAAAACCATAATATTCTTGGAAGACAACATAGGAAAGACATTACATGATATCAACCCTCGAGAGGTTTTCAGGAATTCAACTCTAGCATCAAAAAAAAAAAAAAAAAGTAAAATGAATAACTGGGACTATGTCAAAATACAGAGCTTCTTCACAGTGAAAGAAAACATCACCAAAACAAAATACAAACTACTAACTGGGGTCCTTGGTTCACTAAATGGGAGCTCCTCTCTTAAGAAATAGCTTTCTGGGGCCTTCAAGGCAATGGTTATGGTCACCTTCACAAATAAGTGCTATGCCCTCCCTTGCCCACAATTACCCCATAAAATCCAATGTACTTTATTATAATTTTGCTGCATGTATTTTCTTTTTAAAATAATTATACCACATTACATTCTATAGATGAGAAAAGGCAAATCAACACTCCTAACTTTAGACCTTGCCCTGGGTAATAGCCCTTGTGTAGTCTTATATTTAGTGACTTGCCTATTCTAAACCTCTTCTGTTTCAAGTACATTTTCTCAATAAACTTCAGTTTTTTCATAATATTAGGAAGATGGTTATATATTCCAAAGCAAAAAGAATAACCTGAATTTTGAGTAACTGGTCTCATTTCAAAGGAAGCGACTCTGAAGCCCACATTGGTAATACACTGCATATTATCAACTCTACCTCAAATCTGAGTCTTTGAAGTAATAAATCCTAAGAGGCTAAGACCCACAGTCACTACTGAGTGTAAAAACTAATCTTCATAAATTAGTTAAACACACATACACAAGCACGCACACAGTTTTTAAAGAAGGGAGAAAGGGCTTACCTAATAGTGTATATATCCTGAATATTCTTCTCCCCACCTTGTCCTTCCTTAAGAGCTTGCATTTGCAATAATTTCATAATGGCTTTTATCAAGCCATGTGTATTCCTGTAAATAAATAGCATGTTAAATGTCATAGACAAAGTAAATATTCTATCTAGGTGCTTAATTCTACCATTTTACAATGACTAAACACATCCCACTTGCAATAAACAGTACCCCCTACACAAACTGAACTCATTCTACAGCATAACCAAGTAGAGGCCTACAGCTCCCATCTAACTATATATAAAGGATGAAGAGAAACCACCAACCTATCAAGCACCTCCATACACATAGTTGGTGAAAATAAATCCAGAAAAAACAAACATTAGACCACATAATTGCAGGCAGTGACCACATCAGTTACTCATACTAAAAAATGAAGTCCTTCATTTATAAATATTAGCAGACCATGACTAATAAACAGACACATGAATTGGGTCAGTCACTCAAAAATGTAGGCCAGGGGACCAACAGAGCAAATTATCCCCATTAAAACAAAGTGAATGGAAGTGGGGATAAACTTTACATTTTTTAATTTATTCTCTATAAGAAGTAGGAGGATAATATATCAAAAGAAAAAAATAGCTTGCCCTTTTTATTTTTCTTATTATTTTCTTAAATACGAAATGTAATTTTTCCAGTTTTATTGCGGTAAAATTGAAAAATACAAGTATAACATATTTAAAGTGTACAATGTGAGAAAATACCATAATCAAGATAATGATACATCTATCACCTCATACTACTTTTTCTTTTTTTTTTTTGCTGAGCATGATTGAGCTCTATTCTAGTAAATTTCAAGTATACAATACAATATTGCTAAGTATAGTCACCATGCTATTCCTTAGATCCTCAGAACATATTCATCTTATAACTGGAAGTTTGCACCCTTCCATATAAAGTAATAATATCCAATATCTGTCTTATTCTTTCTGGTTTCTTTTACATAGCACAATGTTCTCCAGGTTTGCCCAAGTTAACATAAATTACCCACCCTTTTTAAATAAAGATCTTCCCAGAATAAGAAGTCTTGGAAATAAAAGATTATTTTAAATGAAAAAAGGCAATTAGTTGTTAATACAACTAAAAGGCAATGGTTGTTAATACTTATGGAGCATCTATTTTAAGATAAGTACTCTTCTAAGTGTTTAAGTTGTAGTCTGTCATTTACTATGCAGAATAAAGTAGGTTATAAGTCACTATCACATTATTTTGGAATTAGGACAAGACTTGTTTTCCAACTGCCTACAGGTCTGGCCACACTGTCCAATATAGTAGCCAATAACCACATATGGCTACTGAGTACTTATAATGTATCTAATTCAAACTGAGATGTTCTAAAAGAGTAGACTACATTTTAAAAAACTTAGAACACACAAAAAAACATGAAAAATTTTGTGTATCAATTACATATTAAAATGTTTTATATATGCGTTATATAAAATGCATTCTGATATTTAACACCCCCTATTTCTTCTTACATTTTAATAAGGCTACTAGAAATGTTTTAATGATGCCCCGTTTACATTGTGTTTACACTATATTTCTATTTCATAGCACTGTTGGAGATTACTCATATGGTTTGGTTCCAACATAGATTCTTGGATAGTGTACCATTGAAGCTTTTTCTACAATCTTGCCAACAGTATGTCTTCTCTTGCAAATGGATCCTTTTGTGGCCATGCACTATAGACTTGTGAATGAATTTTTTATACCAGCTATCCCACATGTGTGGTTTCTCTCCTCTGGTAAACACAAAGATTTCAACACTGCACAAAGCCTTTCCCATATGATTGTCTCTCCTGTGTGTGTTCTCTGATGTATGTCAAACTGAGATAGAGCTTTTCTCACATTCCATATTGGTAATTTTTAGACTCTATTTTGCTTTGATCAATAATTTGGTCAGGTAATTCTAGAGTAATTCAATAAAAATTAAAAAGCAAAATTTTTAGAAAATTGGAAGGAACTGTAGTTGTCTTAAAAAGATCTAATTTGTCTCCGAGATCTGATTTCATGGCATCACTTTGAGTCCTCCTTGGGAATATAGGTATTGCCTTGTTCTCTTCCTTTGGAACTGCTCAGATTCTTCTTAGAACCTTATCTATTGACAGTCTGAGTTTCCAGAATCCTCTTCCTCTATGCTTACAAAGACGATAGCTTAACAGCTAAATTTGTAGAATAAACTCCTTCTTTATAATTCTCCACATCATTCACTTTTATAGATTCAAAATACCCAGAGCTGAAGATTCTAGCCAATAAGAATGAATAGTATCTTCCAGTATATCCTCTAGCTTTTCACAATACTTCATTCACACTTTGCTTTACAAAGACCTGGAGATCCTTAGGAATGAAAATCATAACTCCTCTATCAAAAGTTCATCTGAATCTACTACTGGAGATCTAGAAAACATAACAGCAACTTCTGACCAAGATGGCAACCTGGTAGGAGCGAGATTCATAACCTCTCCAGAGCAACTGAAATTCACCTAATGCCAGAAAAAGAAAAAAAAAAAAAGAGGATACTATAAAGATACTATATACACAGATACTGTAGAGATACAACAGCAATAATGACAACAAAAGGTAGGCGAAAACATCCAGGTTCAGAGCTACATGCAAGACTCGGACTCCGCACTCTGGCCATGGCGGAGAGGGTGGAATTGTGGGAAGAACAAGCCCTGCCAGAAATTGCAAAAGCAGTGGAAAGCCTGCCCATCAGGACCTGGACACAGAGCCGGGGAGAGGGCTAGTCGAGGTGCAGGGCGGAAGAAGCACCATTGCCCTGGTTTTTTGAACAGGAGGCCAGGAGAGAATATTATGCTGAGCACTGACAAACCAGAAAGCAGTGAGGGAAATCAACATAATGCCACAGAACCCACCCATTGGAAATCCTGCTAAGTGGAAATCACCCCCAGGCTTAAAGGAAGAAGACTCCCAGAAGAGGAAATCACCAACACTACCTACTAGCATCACCTTGTGGATGTAGGTGAAACTGCAGCCTGATTGCCAGTTGTGTGTCAACAGCAAGGTGATCATTGTGGTTGGGAGCTGTGACGCTGGGACAAGCCTCTGAATCACCCACACAAACTCCAACCCCATAGACTGAAATTTCAGGGAACAACAGAGGGCCCATGTAAGAACTTCAACAAATCCAATCAAGAAATCCCAGTATCCAAACCAAGATCCAGGCTTACTCTGTGCAGGTCAATACCCTACACAAGGTCATCACTGCAGGGAAACCTAATACACAGAAACAAAATGTCAAATGGAGCAAAGACACAGAGGGACATTTGTGAAATGATGGCTCAATCAAAAACCCAGGGAAAAATCTGAATGCAAAAGACATCTGCAAACTACCTGAGGATGAATTTAGGGCAACAGTGATAAACATATTCATGGAAATCAAGAAAACAATAGAGGATGAAAAAGATAACAACAAAAAAGAGAGAAGAAATGAAGCAGCTCAAAACAGATGTCAAAGAAATAAAGAACACAGTAGCTGATCTAAAGAATTCAACACAGGGACTCAATAATAGGATGGATGGTACCTCCAATAGAATCAGTGAGCTAGAAAATAAGGCAGAGGAATGCACTCAAGCAAACAAGCAAACAGATAAAAAGAATGCAAAGAAATGAAGACAACATGCGAGACTTATGGGATAACATCAAAAGAAATAGCAATCTCATTATAGGGGTCCCAGAAGGAGAAGAGAGGGAAAAGGGGGCAGAAACTGTATTTGAAGAAATAGAAGCTGAAAACTTCCCTCACCTGAAGAATGAAGCAAGTCTCCAGACTCAGGAAGTTCTAAGAGTCCCAAATAAAAGAAACCCAAGCAGACCTACACTAAGACACATTGTCATCAAAATGTCAAAAATATAAGATAAAAAAATAGTCTTAAAAGCATCCAGAGAAAAACAAGTTACATACAAAGGAGTCCCCATAAGATTGTCAGCAGATTTCTCAACTGAAACTCTACAGGCTAGGAGGGAACAGCATGATATCTCCAAAAGACTGAAAGAAAAAAACTATACCCTGCAAGATTATCATTCAGAACTTAAGGAATGATAAAAAGTTTTTCCAATAAACAAAATTAAAGGAATTTGTCACCACCAAACCAGTTCTACAAAAAATACTAAAAGATGCTATAGTAAAGAAACCCCACTTAAAAGAAGATTATTCAACCTATTAACCTATATTCATAGAGATATTGGTAACTTCCTTTTTTGGTGACGTTTTTGGTCAGCTTTTGCTATCAGTGTGATATTGACCTCATGGAAAGTGTTTGGAACTGTTCCCTGTTCTTCAATATTTTAGGAGAGTTTGAGCAGAATAGGTATTAATTCTTCTCTAAGGTTTGGCGGAACTCATTGGAAGTTTACATTTTATAGATAAGAAGACCAAAGAATAGAAATCTGCCCAAGGTTATATAGTATACAAGTGTCAGAGCCAAGGTACAAATTTATCATGTATGCCCAAGTCCTGTGGCTTAATATTTTATCTTTTTGGTTTTATTGTTATTGTTTTATTTGGAAAGATAACACGCTCCAATTTTTTTTATTTTAATTTCCTCGTTCTGACTTTTTTTCTTAGCTACCTGATTCCTGATAATTCCAATTTTTAACTTTTCTAAATTAAGGAATTGCAACTCAAGCTTAGATTATAAATTTCAATTTATTCTACTGTATTCATTTTAAAGTTTAATTGTTTTGGAAATATCCAATATATTGTACTCGAAGTAAGTATTTAATGTGATAAATGATGTTCTTTTCTTAGCATGAAAAAAAAAAATCAAAACCAAAGTAAGAAGTGGTAAAGAAACCAGAACTCTTGTTGTAGGTGTGGTGTGAAATGTATAAAGACTGAGATGTGAATTCAATATCCTAAAAAGCATAGAACGATATGAAATAATAAAACATATACATAGTACATAAGGTATAGACATAATTCATGATAAAATTATGAATATCTACATAATCACCATATTATTCAGTTTTACCTTTTTTGAAATGTATGTAAATTTTAAGAAAGCATTTAATTTTAAAAAATAAAAAGCATAATAAGACACAGAGATAGACATTATACATGTATTAAAGTGCCAATCCAGCAAGAAGTCATAATGCTTATTAACATATATGCACCAAATAAGGAGTATTCATATATTAAGTACCAAATATATTAAGCAAGTATTATTAGATCAGACAAGAAACACTGATAGCAAAACAATAATAGTGGGAAACTTCATAACCCCAAATTACAACAATGGACAGATCAACCAGGTAGAAAATTAACAGGGAAACAGTTGCTTGAAAAAAAAGAAAGAAAGAAAGACTCTGCTAGTGGAGAGGTGGTCAAGATGGTGACCTGGTAGAACATGTCAGATCCCCGCACAGAAGAAGTAGAAATCACCTACTCTTCAGACACATGATGTGGAAGGGCTGCCTGGGGGCTGCAGAGACAGCAGCAGCAATCACCGTCACAACGGTGGGTGTCAGGGTTCAGAGCTGCACCGAAGATATGGGACTCCTGGCCTCGGGGAAAAAATCAGCGGAGAGGGTGGAACCACTGCAAGATCCAAGGCTCCCAAGAGTGGCTCTGAGGGCAGAAGGGAGTCTGCCAACCAGGCGCAGAGGAAGAGGGCTGTGGCACAAGGCAGGAGGACCAGCACCCTGGTAGCCTGCGCAGGACCCCCCTGCCCCAGAAGATAAATTTCACAAGGTGCCACCATAAGTAGAAGGCAACTAGGAGAATCCTCCACCCCAGTCCCTCCCACCACACTGTTCTAGAGCCACAGGACCCCTACACCAGAAATCTCACCCCCAAGATTAAAGGAAGAAGATAGTCCCAGAGGGACCCACAATTCCATCCTGTGGATGGAGGCAGCACTTCAGCCTGATTGCTGACTGTGGACCAATGACAAGGTGTGTTTTATTTTTCTAAGCTGGGACACTGGTGGAAAACTCTGCAGCCCCCATGTGAACTCCAACCCCATAAGCTGATCTCTCAGGTCCCAAAGCAAGATCCACTCAAGAATATCAATAAATCCAACCAGTGGTAATGCCATATAACTCAAACCAAGATCCAGGCTTCTCTGGCACAAGTCAATACTCTACACAATGCTATCACTACAGGGAAATCTAACCCACAGAAACATAAACAGAATGTCAAATAGAACAAAGATACAGAGAAATATATGCAAAATGATGGATCAAATTAAAACCCCCGGGGGAAAATCTGAATACAACAGACATGTGCAAAGTGAGGATGAATTTAGGGCAACAATGATAAACATACTCATGGAAATCAAGAAAACAATAGAGGAATAGAAAAGGAATAACAAAAGAGAGCGAGAAGAGATGAAGCAGGATATCAGTAAAATGAAGAACGTGGTAGCCAAGTTAAAGAACTCAACAGAAGGACTCAAGAGTAGGATGGAGGAATCCTGTAGTGGAATTAGTGAGCTAGAGAATAGGGCAGGGAATGCACTCAGGCAGACCAGCCAAAAGAGTAAAAATGAAAAGAAAGGAAGAAAGCATTTGTGACCTAAGGGATAACATCAAAATGAATAATATTTGCATCACAGGGGTCTCAGAAGGAGAGGAAAGAGAAAAGGGGGCAAGAATGGTATTTGAAGAAAAAATAACTGAGAACTTTCCAAATCAGAGGAAGGAAGCAAGCCTCCAGATCCAGGAAGTTCAAAGAGTTCCTAATAAAAGAAACCCAAACAGGCCTATACCTAGACACATTGTCATCGAAATGTGAAAAACAGAGGATAAATAAAGAATATCAAAAGCAGCTAAAGAAAAACCAAGTTACATACAATGGTGTCGCTGTAAGATTGTCAGTGGATTTCTAAATTGAAACTCTACAGGTCAGGAGGGAATGACATGATATATTCAAAGTGCTGAAAGAAAAGAATTTTCAACCTAAGTACTATACCCTGAGAGATTATCATTCAGAACTGAAGGAGTGATAAAAAGCTCTTCAGACAGATAAGCAAAAGTTAAAAGAAGTCATCACCACAAAACCAGTCTTATAAACACTAAAGAATACTCTAAAAAAGTATAAAGAAATTCCACTTAAAAAGGCTGATTTTCTTTATTATTTTCTATTTTTCTATTCAAAAAAAAAAAAAGGAGAAAAGAACCTACTACTGGGTGTGAATGTCAGTTTCAAAGAGCAGTGCTTACAGAAGTTCCTCAAGAGTTTAAATGGGACCTGTCTTCCTCCAAATATGTAAATTCTCCAAAGCTAACTCACTAGGTTTTAGGGTCACAGTCTTGTTTTTTGAAAAATTCATTCCTTAGGATGATACAAAGTCCTATGGCTCTGAATCAAGCATGTGTTTTATTCCAGTATCTGATTGGGACCTATCATAGGAGGTCTATTCTGGTTTGCCATGGTGAGTGTCGCTACGTGTTCAGAAGCCTCTAGTCTTCTAGCCCTCAGTGTTTATGCAATGGAAATCAGATACAGAGTCTGATTTAAATGAAAGTGACTTCATTTATATACAGCTAGAGAACGTCTAGTCCTCATTTAGTAACCTTAAGGAGCACTCCCTGGGCCTAATAATTAGTTTAAATGGTACCGCAAGTAATAAAGATTCATGCAATAGTCCCTTTTGTATCTAAAACTATATTGCTTTTCCTTATCTAATGATGTATTCGTTATGTGACTTGAGTTATTAAAAAGGACTGGTAAAAGGTGACTAAAAATCAATGCAGGTCACGCTACCCCTTTAAAAGAGCAGTAGAGTCAAGAGAAAAGCAAATACATCATATTTGTACACTTCATTCTGGGGAATTAACAGAACCAATGAGGCTAATAAATGATCATCAGATTTTTAACTTATAAGTTATTCCATAAGTGTTCTTATTTGTGGGTCCAGATTATACTATGTGGATAACTGAGTTTGCATTATATTTTTAGCAAGAATGCATCATGACTAGATTATAACTTTAGAAAGATGACGGCATGCATCAATCAAATTGCATACAGATCTATTCAATGGCAAGACATCTGCTTTAAATTCAATTGAATAATTATTAAATTATTGAAATATTTTAAGCAGAGTATGAGATATGATCTCAGATTAATTATTATTTAAATCACTGCCTTAACTCTAGTTAAGGAATATTGAGTAAACCACTTAATTTACCTAGAAATTCAATATCCTCATCTACACAATCTAGATCATGATAATAAGGCCACTTCATGATTGTTTAAAGAATAAGAGTATGCCAGTAAAGTATCTGTATATTTTTTTTAAATCTGTGATAATCATGTAAACATGTAACTTTACCATGCGATTGAAGTATTTCCCTCTCCACAGATGGGGCTAAGTAAATACAAGTGTCAGAATTATGCTAAAGCCTGGAATGGGCCTAAATTAACTACAAACCCACCCTAAGTCCTGAGTATTTTCCATTCTCTCCTCACTAAACTCTTTTACTCATTTTTGAGTCAGTTATTCTGACATCTGCCATACAAAATTTTTTAATTTTTATTGAATTTTTTATGATTCGAGTAAGAGGTTATAAGAGTATGAATAGTACTAAAAACTGAATTAATGAATTCAAAGAAGACACAGCCACTGGAAGAAGCAAAAACAAAACAGAACAAAAAAATCAAAGGATATAAGAAATTTTCCCTGGACTTCATATTTAAAGGACTACTGAAGATAAAGAGAAATCCTATAAACTCTTAAGATTTTATAAAATACAATCTATAAAATGAAGATCACTAAGCTGACATCATTTCTAATTTGGCATTAGAATTCTCATCAGAAACACGGAACAAAATAATGTATATGGAATTATAAGGAAAGGTTTATATAACTTAAGTCTTACTGTCACTCAGTAAGTAATATATGAAGTAACATACAAAGATAAAAATTTTCAGCTATAATATCCAGAAATTTTTTCTTAAAGAGGTCTTCAGTTAAAAAATTACAAACGATGATTGCACAACTTTGCGAGATACTTCAAACAACTAAGTTACACTTTTAAAGCATAATTTTATAGTATGTTAATTATATCTCAATAAAGCTTTCTTTTTTAAGGTAAATCATAAGAAAGAAGAGAAGAGATGAAAAGGTATAGACACAAAGAACACTGGTCAGAATGAATACTAGGAGAACTTACAATGAAGTCTTGAACATTTTTCGAATTGTTTATAAAGATTAAAAATAACTGTTAAAATAGAGGATTCAGAGGGGAACGTGAAAACAAAAATAAAATACAACCACTAACTAAAATTCCAGATAGTTTTAGCAATGTTAGCTCTGACGAAAAAAAAAAAAAGCCAAGAAACTGAGAAAAAATATTTACCTCATATATGACAAAGTGTCAACAGTCAAAAAACAGGAAAAAACATAATATAATAGAAAAGTGGGCAGAGACTATAGCTTTGCAAATCACCACAGAATAAATTCACAATATCTAGTGTTGATGAATTAATGGGGAAATAAAAGCACTTTCAGGTTGAGCATACATTGACTCAGCCTTTATGGGGATTAATATGGAAGTATCCCCAAAATGTAAAGCATATACCCTTTTTATAATTAAGTCTGCTTCTAAGAACTCACCCTATAGAATGCCTTTATATATACCCAAAATAAGGTAATGCACTGTTTCTGTTACCTTTAAAATATGGACAAAAATAAAATATGTTCATCAAATGATAAAGTCACAATATAATATATCTACAGAAAGATCTATAGAAAGATGACATATTAAGTGGGAAAAAAATCAAGTTTTAGAATAACACACATGTGAATTAAATATCTGATTTTAAAACACTTGGGGTATAGGTGCTTACTAATATTTCTTTATATGACTAGAAATGGGTTTTGAATCTCACTTCATAGCTGGTCCTGATTTCATATACCTCAATCCTATTCCAGATCACCGTAGTTTTCTCTACATTCCAGAGGGAACCAAGACCAAGACTTGGAAAAGCAAGGAACATACTAACAGCCTTTCCAGCATGGCCACTTCTGAATTTTCACCAGGGCCCAAAAGAAATGAATTTTAAAAAAGAAAACAAAGATAAGGTAATAAAAAAGGAGAAATTTTACTACTTACTACTTTCACTACCTCAAGTATCATTCTTTGAATTTTCAAAGAAGCATGCACTATATTTCATTTTTTATTAGTGAAAAGGCAGCGGGGGTTAATAATCTCAAGGTGAGGAGTGATTCTGAAAACAAATAATTAACCCTGATCTCCTATATAAGACAGTATGAGGAAAATATTAAATGAAAATGCAATAACAACAGCATCTTCTATTTACAATATCTTAACACAGCAAGAGCAAATTTGAGAAAGTAGACTTCTGAGGAACATTTTTGGGAACTGGAATTAGCCCTCAGAAAAGCAGGCTCTCTGTGTTCGAGATACAAAAGTACACAGAAGTTATTTAACATCTCAAAGTAAAGAGTTTAATCCAGGCAGCAAAGAGCTGATTAATTTATTCATCATATAATGTGTTTAAGAGCTATCATTACCAAAAAAAAAGGCATATAGAGCTGTTTACAGATATTTCCAACTGGTCTCTGTATTGTACCTCAAATTCAATGTGTCCAAAATCAAATTTATACTCTTCCCATACATTTGTTCTTCTAAATGTTCTCTGTCTGTTAGGCCAAGTTAGAAACCAAAGGGTCAAGGACTTCCAGTTAAGATGATGACCTAGAAGGAGCAAGATTCATATCCTCTCCACAGAGCAATTAGAAATGCACCTTTTTTTCAGAAACAAACACTGAGGAAAAGCAGGCAGAGGCTGGAGAGTCATAGCAGCAATCGTGACAACAAAAGATAGGCAAAAACATCTGGGTTCAGAGTTACAGTTCAGACTTGGGACTCTGGCCACGGCAGAGCGGGTGGAACTGTGGGAACAACCAGCCCTCCCAGGTATCAAGAAAGCAGTGGAGACCCCACCCAACAAGACCAGGAAACAGAGGGCAGAGGGTCTAGACACAATGCAGAAGGAGCACCACTACCCCAGGGGCTTGAACAGGAAGCCTGAAAATAAAATTACACTGGGTGCTGCCATAACCAAAAGGCAACAAGAATTACCCACCCTCAACCTCTCCCACTATAATGCCCAAGAGCCACAGGACCCACACACCAGAAATCCCACCCTCAGTCTTGAAAGAAATCTTCCAGAGGGAGAAATGATCAATGCTACGCACTAATGCCACCTTGTGGGTAGAGGTGAAACTGCAGTGTGATTGTTGACTGGGCCAACAGCAAGGTGATCACTGCAGTTGGGAGCTGGGACGCTGGGGAAGGCTCTTTATCACCCACATAAACTCCAACCACATAGACTGAACATTCATACAGCACCAGAGGGCCCACATAAGAACTTCAACAAATCCAATCAAGAATCCCAGTGTCCAAACCACGATCCAAACCAGGCTTACCTGGTGCAAGTCAATATACTACACTAGGCCATCACTGCAGGGAAACCTAACACAGAGAAACAAATAAAATGTCAAACAGAGCGAAGGCAGAGGACTATTTGTGAAATGATGGATCCAATCAAAAACACAGAGGAAAATCTGAATATAATAGATACATGCAAACTACCTGAAGATGAATTTAGGGCGACAGTGATAAACACACTCAGGGAAATCAAGAAGACAATAGAAGAAGAAAAAGAGAACAAAAGAGAGAGACAGAGAAGAAATGAAATAGCTCAAAACAGATGTCAATGAAATAAAGAACACAATAAAGCCTCCAATGGAATCAGTGAGGAAGAAGATAGGGCAAAGGAATACAATCAAGCAAACCAGCAAAGAGATAAAAGAATGCAAAGAAATGAAGATGGCATTCGAGACCTATGGGATAGCATCAAAAGAAACAACGTTTGCAACATAGGGGTCCCAGAAGGAAGAGAGATAGAAAAGGGGACAGAAACTATATCTGAAGAAATAATAGTTGAAAATTTTCCTAACTTGATGAAGCACGTCTCCAGACCCAGGAAACTCAGTCCCTAATAAAAGAAACCCATGCAAACTTTTTTTTAAAAAATGTGTATCTTATGCATATTTATTCATATTCATATACTTATATATATTAAATATATAAATGCTAAAAAAGAAAAAGAAACCAAGGATCACTTTTGACAGATCCCTTTCATTCACCTTCATATTCAAACTCAAATGCTTCACCCTCAAATATTCATCTATTTCCTTTCATCTCTAGTACAGACAACCATCATCTCTCACCTGAACTATAGTAACAACCAAGTCAACTCTGTACCCAGCTTACCTGGCTCCCTAAAGCCTAATTTTTAAGGTTATCTTCATATTGCAGTCTTTTAAAACCATTGATACCCAACTGATAAAACTCTTCAACAGATCTCTTCTGCATTCAAGATAAAGACCTAAATTCTCAAGATTAGCCATACATCCCCAGCTTCATCCACACCACTCTCCCCTTGGTTCTGGTCTTTTTTCAGGCCTTGCTACTAGATCGCTTCTTCCCACCACAGGGACTTGACACATGCTATTTCCTTTAACTGGTAAGTTCTTTCTTATTTGCCTAGATGAGTTCTATGCATTTGTCAATCTCATCTTAGGTTGTTATTTCATCAGGAAAGTCTTCCTTGATTTCCATGATGAGGTCAAACTCCCACATTAAAGGTATTCTCAGCATAATGTATTTTGTCTCAAAGTAATTTTAATTAATAGATAGATGAAAGACAATCAAGGTACTGTCTTCCTTGATTATAGAGGTAACCAATGAAGGTAATTTCCAGTTCTATAATGATGTGGTTTTACATCTACACATTGAAATTACAGTACCTGTTATCTTTGTTATTAAATTTTAATTAGCTTAAATAAACTAGTAGAAATAGTATTACTGGTTGTGGTTATAAAAGGTCTTTCATTACAGGGATTTAACATTTAGCAAAATGAAGGAATTGTAAACACTTGGACGACAATATACTTTTTCTATTATCAAGCAATAAAATAACTGTTGGGGGAAGGGAAGCAGGTGGTGGTGGTAGTTTTTTAAATACACATTAATCCACAGACTTACAACATTAAACCAACTTAAGACTCTTGATAGCATTAACAAAGTAAAAGATAAATATCCAGCACAGTAAACAGAGATTTAACCACAATGTTATGACTGCCTAACATAAAGCTAAATTTACCACACTGCAGATTAACTCCTGAGAGTCTTAAGAATATTAAATGGTTCCTGTGACTTAAGCTCAGAGCAGCTGCAAAAAATCCCCTTTGGAAGATTCTATTTTCATTTTCTTTCACTCCCATCTTAACTCCTTTGCTATATATGAAACCATGAAACAGTAATAGGATGTTTTTCAATCACTTTTCCTCCCTCCCTCCCTACTGCTTCTAAAGAGCCAAAAAACAAACCCTCATAAATGAAAGATAATAAAATCTCAAAAAATTATTTGAAAAAGGAAGAAGACTAAACATACATCAGTTATGTTTAAATCTATGAGTTCTTCATACTTCTTTATAAAAAAAACCTAATTGGTCACCAATGTTTAGTAAATAAAGAGAATATATCAGGTATATACTAACTTTCTTATACAAACTATACTACTGGGTAACCAAATAGCAGATATGAAGAAGGTTCTTTCCAAACCAGTATTTCAGAAAGTAAGTGAAGAAAAACGATGGAATAGAATGTTACTGTTTTGAAACTCCTACTGAGTTAATGAATCTAGTCAGTTAGAGTCAATAGCTGACATCACCAAAAAGAAAAAAGAAAACAATAAGGTATTATGTCCCTCTTTGTAGAAGAATGCATTAAACCTATAAAGAAGTCTTCCCTCTTCTGTCAATACCCCCACCCCACCAAACACACAAAAGAAACTAAATCTCACCAAATTTCTAGAAAAAATTTATAGGAAATGCAGAGAAATAAGTTTAAGCACATGGGGGGTTGTGTGTGTGTGTGTGGGGATGCAATCAGCAAAATCCACACTATGAGAATCACTGTAAACAACTAGTTTTTTTTTTTAACAAACTGTAAGAAAGAGAAAGACAGAACAAAGACAGACAAAAATGGATACATGTGAGGGGGAAGGTCTCATAGATGAAAAGATATTTGACAATTAGTTCTTATTTGGATGATCATTTAACAAGTTTTTTTAAATATGAGGCGATTAGAAATGCAAACAATGACTGGACATTTAGAAATTACACACACATACTCAGGTGCAGTAGCGACATTAATAGTTATGCTTTTATTAAAAAAAAGATATACACATAAATATTTACCGAAGAAATTATACAATATCTGGGATTTACCCAAAAGAATATGGGTAGGATCGAAGTAAATGGATCTATGGAAGGAACAAGACTAGCAATGTATTAATGATTGTTGGGGCTGAGTCACAGAAACATGAGGGCTCCTAGGAGTATTTTACCTACTTCGAAAATTTCCATAAAAATTTTTTTAAATGATAGTAGTAGTTCATCTTTGTAACATCTATTTCTTTTCAAACTTTTCTTAGTTTTTTTTCTGTGTGTGTGTGTTACACGCCAAGATAATCTTTGGAATAACTTTACATGTTCATGCAAAAACAATTAACACTGAGATACATTTATAGTACTACATTAATTTGGGGGGAGATGAGAGCTGAAATACATTTAAAGACTTAATTTTTTCCTTTATGGAAAACATGGTGGCATATTGGCATCACAGTAAAAACAATTGTTATCCTTGACAATGACTCTTTATCCACTCACTCTCTCTCTATCCCTATCAGAGCAACATAGATCTAATGTAAGTAACTTATACTTAGCACAATTACAAGTCAAAGCTAGAGCTGAGCTGAAAGTCTGAGAGACACCTATTTCCAAAGTCATAGCTTTCCCCAATTCAATTCCAGTGCAGAAGTCACCTTGGGAAGAGTGTTCCAGTCTCCTGTGTTTACAGAATAACCATTCCTTCCCCAATCATATGGTTACTGTGATCCTAACACAAATATATTCACACAATAAAGACAAAAACCTACAGAAGGTTAAATAGTGTTCCAGAAATAGAAATACTTAAGGCCTAATTCCTAGTACTTGTGAATGTGACATTATTTTGAAATCAAGATACAATTCAGTTAAAGATCTTGAGATAATCCTGAGTATATCTTAAATCCAAGAACTGCTATCCTAATAACAGAAAAGAAAGGTAGATTGGAGACGCTGAGCTACACAGATGAAGTCATGGGAAAAAAGGAAGAAACTGGCGTTTAGCAGGCACAAACCAAAGAATGCAAAGGGTTGCAAGCAGCCACAGACGTTAGAAGAGAATCAAGAAACAGTTTCCCCCTGACTCCAGAAGGAACCAATCCTGCTAACGCCTTGGTTGTGGACCTCTGGCCTCAAGAGCTGTGAAAGAATAAACTTCTAATGCTTTAAATCATAAGTTTGCGGTCACCTGCTACAGAAGCCTTAGAAAATAAATGCCTAACCCCTGGCAGTGCTGACATGTTCAAGAGCAAACAGCTCATACATGCTGGGTCCTATCCTTAAAAATCTGCAATTGTGGCTAAGAAATTCCAACCTCAGTCTGATTACTTCCTACATAAGAGATCTTAATCCTGGAGCAGGTGGTACCTTGTGGTCTAGGAGCAGAGAAAGTTAATCTGCAGCAAGAGAGAAGTACATAACCTGTATCCAGTTTTCTCCTGGGGCTCAGATGCATCCTTGATCTTGAGTTCTATGGGACATCAATCAAAAAAATTAAATTAAATTATCCCTTTATGATCAAACTAGTTCAGTTGGGTTTCTGTAACTTACAGAGCCCAGAGTCCTGCCACAGGTAGGGACCTGTTGCCAAAGGCCCTTCAGTAAAGATCAGTTGTTACAAGTCCTTTCTTGGGTTAGTGCCAGGGACAGCTGAAATGAACAAGAACCTTCTAAGGGAAAGTAAAGAAAACTCCAATCCTGAGGTATAAGCACAGTGGCAAGAGGCAGTACAAAAAGGAATCTAAGCCATTACTGGGTACAAGAACCAAGGCCCAGATCTTACATGAGAGGGAGTGTGGGCCAATAATGATGTTAAATATTCCCCAAAAATATAGAAACAGAAAAGTAAAATAAATAAGTAAAAGGTCAAGCTATACAAACTATACTAATTAAAATTATCCATAAAAAACACTTTTCCCATATTACATGCACATGCATAACAATAACATGTATCAGTTTTTCTTTGGGGTTTATTTGATTATAACATTAAACACTGCCCGTGTATACGCAGTCTCCCTTGGAAAAGACTAAAAATAATGCTTTCAAAATATCACAAGTAAGAGGTAAAATGAAGTAGCCATACTAATTCTTTGACCAGGAATGAGAATAACAAGGATTTGGGTTGAAAAGACTGACATGAACATCCCAAAAGGGAGGAATCCATGGGTATCATGGGATAAATGGATATCTGATGAGCGTTAAAGTATACTAAGCAATCAACAATAAAAACATGATAAATACTTAATCATTGTTCAAAAATTTTTCTAAATTTAAATTTATTATAAATCCTATGAGAAAAAAGAGAGGAAGAAAGGAAAGAAATAAAAAACAACAACAACAAATGTCTGAGGAACCCATGCTTGAATGAAGGACAAAAGACAGTATTTCCTAAAAATAAATTTGAGAGACATAATGCTACTGAGTTTTTGCCTGGGAAAGTACCGTATACTCATTTGTCTTCTAAATACCAGGAAACAACCAGATTTCTCCGTAAGCATTTTCCCATTATAAAAGTAACATGTGTTCAGCTCAGTAGTCACTTTTCTTAAATCACCTAGAAACATCTTAGCATAAAAATACATGACTCTTACAATGGAAGATTTTGTGACAAACAAAGCATTAAACTAGATCAACTAACTTAAAAAGAAATAGGGCAGCATGTCCTAAACATAAAAAGTGGCCGGAATCACTTTTGTGATTATTAGCTGCAAGTTGAAAGAGATTCTGGGATTTTAGAGAAAGAAAAAGAATTGGGAAAAAAAGTAAAAGGAAACATCTGGAACAGCTAAATGACTTAGGAATATTTAAAAGACAAGATGGGAAAACAGACATGGTCTAGTAATTCTGTCACTCTCAGGTAAGAAAGGGTTAAATGAACAATGCTACCACTGAAGATATAAACCGTGAAACCATCTCAAATTCATGACACCCAAGCTACAGATGAAAGCATGCAAAGACTGTCTCGGAAGAAATCCTATAAAGGTATATTACCACGGTTCTGTGTCTTCTGCCAAATATAGAGAAAGAAATTATATCATACAGAAAAGTTTCAATAATACAAGAAACGAATACAGAGTCTCCTTAGTTGATAGTCACTGCCTACAGATAACAAAGCAATTAAGTTTCCCAAAGAACAAGATCCTCACTAAAAGAGAAGACCCTGAGAGAAAAGAAGATCCTCATTACTCTAAATCTTAACTCCAAATAATTCTCAGAATCATTTTTAACCAAATAAGAACTTCATCAGTCCATGATCAAAGGCTCACTGAATCTAACAGCTTTAGTCAGAGCCCACTGTTGGTATTTTTAATACCCTATACAAGATTTTACTAAAAGTAGATTTTAGGAGTCTTAGAAAAAATCTTTAACCTCTCACAACTTAATAAACATTATTTTCCCTAAAGACATAAATTGCAGGTCCCTTCTTATTTCAAAGCACAAAAAGCACATAAATCAAGTGCTAGTCTAGTTTATCTAGAGCATAACCTTCCTACCAAACATATTTTTAAAAAGCAGGGGTGTTGGGGAAGCAGTTAAACAGAAATTATAGGCTGTCATGACATCTCAATATCAAAAACTGAATACCTGGTTTCAAAGGAGAGTACAGTTTTTATTCACTATCCTGTTACTAAGCAACTATAACAATGGCTGTATGAGCTTTCTAGAACTAATGCAGCTAAGGGGGAGATAAATCTAACAAAAGAAAAACAGGGAACTCCTTGCTTTGGGAATCTTTATCTTGGGAAAAATTCAATGTTAAAACAAAAACAAAAATCTAAACTTAAAGGAAGTATTTCCTTAAAACATTAAAAAAAAAAGTACATGTTAGTATATATCACGCATTTTAATTTGTTTTGATTAATTTCAAAATTCACATTTAACTGGTGATAATGATTTCCTTACTGTATTTCTTTTGTGGTCCCCTTTTTCCCCTCACCCTCCCTAGGGATTTTTATTTTTTCCCCAAATTTCCTTACTGATTAAAAGAACATTTTAGACCTCTTAAATCCACTTCTTTGTTTACAGAAGCTATAAAAACTAGTTTACAATTGTTTCATGTTGCCTCAGCTTTGAACCAGGAACACTCTTGGACATCAAACTATTCCTTTGAAGAGAACAGTCTCTCACACAGAGCCAGACACTTTCCCAGCCACTCCCTGAAGTTTAGACGACCAGAGCTTTGCAAATGTCAAGTCTTTTTCAAAGTTAGACTACACAATGGTACAGGCTCTAGACCAATGTTTCTCAAACAGTGGGCTGGGGAGTTTTTGGAGGGGTGCGGGTGGTTTTCCATACACATTCCAAGGGAATTTTTTCAGACTAGACCGGCAAAGCGTCAAGCAGCAGGTTATAAGGTTAGGAGGGATGACTCACCAACTTTTCCTTCTCATTTTCCTTGCAGCTTTCACATGTGGTACAATGCTAAGAACCCTCCACTATCTACATTGTCTAAATATCTATTCAGTAGAAGGGTGCTTCTCACTATAGGCACCACACCCCCACATCCCACCCCCTCAGTTCCTGAAGGATGCTAAGCTAATAAGTAAGTAACATTAAAAAAATGAAGTTTTAGAATTATTTTTCTAAATCAAAGCAGAGCAGTCATTGTGTGGTTCTGTTCTCAAGGTGCCTTTAGATTCCAATAAGCCTCTATACTAGGAAGAAAAAAAAAATCCAGAAACAAGTAGAAATTTAAATTTATTGGAAGTTGAAGACACAAAATGTCGCAAACAAAAAGCACAGGGAAATGATTTTCATTTCTGATTTTAGATTCCAAAGATAAAGATAGTTTTCTGCCTCAGAGGATTCCTTGAGTAGCACTTGAAGAAGCTGTTTGGGCTGCCTGCTTCTAATTAAATTAATTCAATTTCTTATATTTTATTCTCATTTTGCTTTTCTAAAAGATCTAAACAATACAAAGTAGAGTCTTTGTAATCACTACAAACCACAAGCTCTGCTACTTGAAATAAACAAAGAAAATTCTGTTTTCTGACACACAAATAATTATTACTTCTACTGGCAACAGTAAAGAAAGCTTAGCCCTTATATAACACATTTCATGATCAAATTGATTCAAAAATTAAATTAGTTTGATTAAAATTCTATTCTGTCTACAGATCCCTTCACTAACAATTTAGAAAACATGAACATTCTCCAATAAGAAACTCAGAAGCTTTTTTAAAAAAAACATTTTTCCAGGATCTTATATTTGCTTACTGTAAAATTCAACACTTTCTTCTATTAGGTTGAACATATCTCTAAAGACCCTTGAAAATGAATGGTCACCTACATGTGCTAGATTACTCCCTGAAGCACTGTATAACTGCAAATGAAAACAACAGAGAATTAGTAAATTATGGCATGCTCATACAATAGAGTATTATACAGCTGGGAAGAAGGGAAAACACTTTATGTATGTTATGGAATGGCTTGCAAGATATATTTTTCATTGAAAAGTGAAAAATAAAGAGTAGTATGTATAGCAAGCTACTAAATTCTATTTTTTAAAGGAAAAGCATATACATATGCATTTTTGGTTATATGTACATACAACATCTTTAAAAGGATAAGACCCGTTAAGATTTACTACTGAAAAAAAAAGCTAAGAAACAAAAGTAAAACAGGAACTTTTCCTCATAGACCATTTTGAGTGTTTTACCAAGTGAATGTACTGCCTATTCAAAAAATCCAAAAATCTAAAGTTCCTGACAAATCATAATGTGTAATTATATATGTACAGTTGATTCGTTAATTCACTATCAACAAAGCTTAGGACTTTTGATTGACAACAGTGTTGATAAAATTATACTAATGTGTGAATGATATCTCAGCATAATTTTTTAACATAATCTTATGGAATTAAAGGTATAATCTAAATAACTTTAAAAAAAGACTTTACCTTGGCCCCCTTAGTTGCTGACACTTACTCTTGAATATAAATAATACAATAAAGCAAGTAGATTTTATGCTTATAAATGCCAAAGTATTTGAAAACTATTTAGAGGGAACAAATACTATTGCCTGGATTTGACAAAAGGGGTAATAAAAAATCCAGGTGGCTTAAGGTCAACTAATGCTACAAAAAAGAAACACATTAAAACTTGACTTTTTTTTAAGAGGAAGGCAGGCAAGCAGAAATAAAGAATGAACGGCAGGCAGGCAGGCAGGCAGCCGACAGACAGAAAGAGAAAAGAGGAGGAAGCATTTCAGTTGTTCATTTTAATTGTTTGCCTGGCCCGGAACAAGGTTTCCTGCTGTATGTGGACCACACCCCAGACAAGGGCTGAACCCCTGAGCCAGTAGGGTGCGCCAAAACTTTACTTTTTAAAAACCTCCTCAAAACGACTTTTTTTAATGGCTATTTAAGTAAGTTCTTTCTGAACATATTTGTGATGTGTGTGCCTACAGATACAGGCAAACAAAAGAAAGGCAAAAAATGAATACGGTTTTAGCCATCATCAAGTCCTTACTAATTCAGGAATATTTGGTCATCTAACCATCAAAGTGCTAGATATGAAAATACAGGTGAAAACAAAAATAAACAAAACAAAAAAACTGAAAGAACAAATAGTCCAACTGAGAAGAGAGAAGTATCTAGGCAGGAAACGTAACACATGAGCTAAGCTTTGAAGGGAGGAAGATGACGTCAGAGAGAGAAGGGGAAGAACATTCCATGCAAAGGCTCAGGAATAGGAAACGGTTGGGTATGATTAGAAACTAGGTGTATGCTTGGAAACGCAGGTGGAATGAAAGGCTGGGGTCCAGTATGGAGTGAAACTATATATCATGCCAACTAGTTTGGACTCATTACAATAGAAAGCAGTATATCAAGAAAAATCAAAAAGATATAAAGACATGATCTAAGGGAACAAAACAACATTTATGAAGAAAGATGAAGAGGCCAGAGGTTATTTAACCAAATAGACTTCTAGCCCAGGAAGTCATTTCCTCCACAGATTGGTCGTTATAGCTCTACCCCATTTCCACCAAAGGAGGAAAAACAGATTAATTATTCAGCTCTGACAACAGTACAATAAAGGTGAGAAAAAAACACTAGCAGAACAAGCAACCTCACTGAGATAGCAGCAGGAGCTGGGTGAGAGTTGGGAGAAGGTGGTAGAACCCAAATGATTTCAAACAAAAAAATGAGGGCTTATTGATAAAGACCATTTTCTGAAGCAGCGTGGCATCTCCTATTCAGATATTTTGCAAGAGACAGTCCTATTTGACCGTCCTGGAATGGATTATGTCCCTTTTGTCCACTGCGATTCCGTCATCTTCAGTTTGTGAATGGAATTAATAGGGTCATACCAAACAAATTCAAAGAACAAATAATTATTTACTTGGAATAATAAGGAAAGACATATCTAAATAACAAAATAAAAGAAATTAGTGCTATTATTTTCTAATATACACACTAAAGCCAAAGCTTGGCCAAGTACTACCAATAAAGAGTATAAACTTTACTGCTGTGGAAGCAGTATCGTTTATGGACAACCTTGTTTCTTACTATGTCAGAAATTTCCATTTTCATCATGAATTAGAAACTACTTGGTTATTTTATTCATAAAAGGAGCAATGACAAATTTAAGCAGTCCTAAAACTTAAGTACAGTAAATGATCACAAATTCCCAAACTGCAGTTTGCAGGGTGAAAGTTGACCCTAAATGGCAAATTGGTAAATTCTTTTGTAAAAATATAAATTTTTAACTGATCAAACATGAAGGAAAGAGTACCTGGTCGATGGAATCAGGTTGAGAAGACCATTGAGAATATAGCTGAACTCTGCATGATCTTGGGCCACTAGTGCCACCAGACCCTCACAGCAGGCTGTTCGAACCACTACATTGTCACTGCAACACTTCTCCCACAGCAAGTTCAAAGCAGGAGTCTGAAACCAAACGTGATTAAAAGACACTTCTATGAGCAGCAAATGCATAAACACCCCCAGCCATTCATCAAGGTGCAATTTGTTCATTGTAGTTTAGTTTTCCTATACAGAGACAATGCTGTTGTCACTTCATTTGTAGAATACTAAAGTCAGTCTTCCGAAAAAGATAATGAATGCGCTCTGATACAGCAACTCTCTTTCATCTAGTATCTTTGCTGCAAAACAAAGCCAGCTGAAGATAGAAGTATGGCCTGAGTTGCAGCAACACAACAAAACAAACGGAATCAAAAGTAAGGCTTGAACCTAGTGCAATGCTCTAGCCCAGTCAGTACAGCAGACACAATGTTATCAGTTTGTCTAAGATGACCCCTAAATACCTATGCTTCAAATCCTAAATGGCAATAACATTTCCAGGAAATGTCCCTGCTATCTTACTCCCAAGTGCTGTCATCAACATGCACCCCACCACCACCCGAAATGTCCCTGCCCGAAGTTACTGAACTCAAATGTAGGCCCAGAAGGAAGAGAGAAGCAGGGCAGACCATATTGTGACTCTTCTGCCAAAACACGGTGAATCTATCAGCTTTTAGAGGTTAGCACTGAACAGCACATACGTTAATATAAGTTCTTTATGTTGAGCAAAGGTTCTAGCTTTTGTACTTTTTCTCAGGAACACATGAACTGCCCTCCGCTCCACCCCGCAAAAAAAAAGGTTCACTACAAAAGATAAACCTGTGTTGCAATGTATTGTGGGTTAAATTCATTTAGATTTTCATAAAGTTTGGGTTTGGTTTATTGGTGGAGTCTTGTTGTTTTTCTTTTTAAAGAATGTACAATGAAGATATTTTTTCTTCCTCCTGACATAATTTATTAAGGAAAAATATAATTTAGAAGAAAACATTAAGATCCCCAGCTCTCAGAGAATAACTAAAAAAATTAAAATCAACATTAGACTGTGCCCATTTTCCCACCATTGCTGACTCTGAGAATCTTTTCAATCTTAGGGTCTCATTATGAGAAAACAAGAAGGAAACAGTCACTACAAGAAGGAAATTTTTATATTCCATTTCTCCTTTTATTTGGAAGGAAATTGCATTCACCTCCATGATAATATCAAATGGTTCTAAATGTTATTACTCCATTACTAAGCCAGAAAACCAAACAAAAATGGGTAAACTATTTCCTCAGGTAATACTCTGCTCTCATGGACGTAAGCATTCATTTATTAATATAAGAGGAAACATTTAGTTTAGGGATTTGACAGTCAATAAATCCTGGCAGTTTAAGTAAAACCACTAGATCTTCTTAGAGTACATAATGTGATTATAGGCAGGATTAAGATCAAGGATCTCAGAAAACCTAATTTATATGACCACACACAAACATCGGATAAATGCCAATTAGTGAAATATGCCCCTACACTTACTTTAACATGTCAGCAGAAGCTGTTAAGAAATGTAACTTGGAGCAGCTAATCAAAAGGAATGTGAGAGAAAGAAAATCAATTTATTTCTGCTGAGAAAAAAACAAAAATCTTATTTCCATCTCCTATGTTCTCCACAGAGTTTACCTTAAAGCACATTCTTAAGCAGAGCTTCCTAATCAGCATGTCAAAACACACAAAATTAGTCAATCAAAATCCAAGAGGGGTGTGTGTGTGTGGTGTTGGTATGTGGGGTGTGTGTTGTGCATGGTGTGCGTGTGGTGTGGGGGGCGTGTGTGTGTGGTGTGTGGTGCCTGTGGTATGTGTGTGGTGTGGTGTGTGTATGTGTGTGTGGTGTGTGTGGTGTATGTATGTGTGTATGTGTCAGTCAGCTGGCATTGCTACAACTTTAATATTCACCTACTCTATCCAAAGTACAGAATTTTTCCTCCAACTACAGCTGTCAATGTATGACCTTTCCAAATTAGAACTCACATTTGGGATTTAAAAAAAAAAGCCTGAGAAATATATTCTCAATCAGAGCCACTATGTTTATCTTCTCCATTAAATAAAAATACTCCCTAAGAGATCATCTTATCAATCATCTTAAAGCATGCCTACCCTCATTCCACCTATGTTATTTTTCACTAATAGTCATAAGAATATCCCTTCCCCATACCCCCACATCTCATTCCTTGAGTTTGCTGTAACAAATTTTAAAGTTTAAAATAATTTGGAAGGAAAACACAGCCAAAAAAAAAAAAAAGAAAAAGAAACAAAGTAAAAAGGGATGAACTTCTCACAGTTCAAAATCATTTTTAGTGACCTGAACTGAAAGAAACAAACAAATGCAGATGTGATCCAATTGGTAATAATACCTGAATAAAAGTAAAATACAAAGTTACACACAGACCTGGTTTGTGGATTGATGAATCTTTTCTGAAAAACCATTTTCCTTTAGGACTGCAGCAATAAGATGACCCACAGCCTAAGAAAACAAACAAAAGTAATGAATTCATTCCCTTAGGAAGTGTTTCCAAAAGGTGCATTTAAAGGTAACTAACACCAATACAAGCTGATATGATCATGAGAATGCCAGTCAACTGGTACCAAAATTCCCACTCACTGACATGCACTATGTAGGATGCACTGAGTTAGGCACCCCACATACATAATTTCCAATCTTCACAACAACCCTCCAGGTAAGCATTTTTATTCCTAATTTTATACTCATAAGCAAACCATAGCTCACGGATGCTATGAAAATTGTCAGATTTTCAGTTCAAATTGCTGTCACTTAGTGTTAGAAGATAATTTGAGATTGTTTAATTCATTAAACCATGAGACAAATAAGAAACTTCACAGCTTTAAAATATCCTTGTATTTAAATGAAATCCACATGTGTCATCATACCCTAAGGAAGATGAAGAAAACTCAAGCCAATCTTTCTAATTGTAGCCCACACAGATATGAACCAATAGGTCTCCCCTCCACCAAGACCATGCTCCCTCCCCTAAGTTCGATGATTTGAATTTCTTTATAATTTTCTCATAGGTTTCAGACCTTCAATAAGCATTCAGTATCATAAATCTCTGAAATTTTCTGCTTTAGTCAAAAAGCCTAAAATTAAATCTAAGAATCATAGGAATGTTGATTATATAAGTAACATTATCCCCTACCAACTCAACTTCCTTCTCCTAGCTCTTCAGTATCATCTAGAATGGCTGTCTTAGAGACAGTGTGCTACTAACAATGATAGCCATTCTGTGCATGGGTTGGGAAAAAACTGCTACCACAACTATTGATCCTGCACTTGGGATCAATGTATGATGGGGTTATAAATACCTGTTAGTCTAGCAAAGTCTCCAGAAAAGTTCAGATAAAAACACAGTACCCAGTCCTTTGTTTCCTTTGTACAGCACACGTTGGAAATGATCTAAGAGCTCAATGTCTGTTAATAGCCTCAGTTTCTCAGCACAAGGCATTCAATTACATTAATATTAAGTTTAATTCAATTTACTCTCTTACCTCCAAGTTGAAAGGACAGTAACAAGAATTGTGAATTAAAACATAGTTTTGGTGCCTGTTTAGAAACTATACTGCATGACATTGAATATAATAGCCATCAGCTACAAAATGTGTCATTATTTTATGTACCACTAAGAAAAAAAGAAAAGGCTACCAATTAATCTGTCATACAATGCTTCTTATAATTTAGAATTTTGGTATTACATTAATGGAAAAGCTCTTTTAGACTCATTTGAAAATCATGGCCAAGTTCATAAATTTGCAGGCAAATATCACTGTATGCATCTAGTAACTATTGTCATCAGTTACCAGATGCAACCCAATTTCAAAGATGTCAAAATGTGAATAAATATCTGTGAATCAGTGAAATATGGAGCTAACACTGAGCACTGATTAGAACAGTAAGAAGTATTCACAGAGGACAGGGCAAAATTACAAGAAGCTAACAAAAGCAATATGAAACATGACACGGACAAAAGAAACCTGCCACTCATATTTAGAAAAAAGTACTAAAAAATGAGCTTAATGATAAATATTCCCCACTGCCCACCATGTTCAATTTCTCTAATTTATCTTTCAATTCATCTTTCTAATAAGTCAGAGAATATAGCTTAAATTGACTTTAAAATACAAAATCCAAGGAAAAATCAGTTTATGTACTAGTTAAGTTTTCCAAAACAGAACAAATGAAATACATTATTCAACAGTAAATAATACAAATACACTTCTCACAGCAGTAAAACATAGAGGCATTTCTTGATTATTTAGGCTAATGAGGAAACTCCAGGCACAGAAAAACAGAGATTGCAGACAGTGTTCTCTAAGCCTTCATCTTCTTCTTCATGGTAAGGACCTGTGCTGCACAGGATATGACTCCAACCCAGTCAGGTAGAAGGGAATCTTGCATAAGGAGTGTTCTACTCCTCATGGAAGGGTTCCCCACTACCCAGCTAAGTCAATTCCCACAGCAGCCATCTCCGAAGTTAACTGTTGGAAGTAGCCAAGATGCTGTACGTTGTTAAGTCTTCAGGAAGGCTTCTGCTGGCACCTTAACTTTATTCTCACAAAAAAAGACAACGAGCTATTATAGTACCTTGATTAACTAGAAAATCATCTGTTTTAAACCTAATAATTGAAAAGCTCTCTAAAATAAATGATCACAGTCTCCTGAGTTAGTATATAGGTCAAAAATTGTAACCCAGATAGTTCACTTATTGACTGCCATAATGTAAAAAAAAAACTATTCTTAATAGTTGCACAGGCATGAGTACATATTAATCTCTCATACTTTGCAGATGTATATAATCTTTTACTTCTGTTCCCAACAATTAAGTATAGACCAAAACAGCGATTTATTCACTGGTCTCCTAGTTAATCAAGGTTTTATCATGTATAAGAAGAAAAACATGATACAAATAGAATCTGAGACTGGTCAACTTTAAATATTTACATTCCTATGTTAAATATAAATTATTCAATTAAACCATATAAAAGTTGGTTAATAAATATCTCCACATATAGAATAAGATATTTAATGTTAAAAATGAAAAGTCCAATTAACAAACCACCGAAAGGTAAATATATTACCATGAAGTAAAAATAATAAATAAATAAATAAGTAATAAAATTACCTGTGATTGGATAAGAGAATTTGGAAATTCAAACCTTTTCCTGATATCATCTGACATTTTTGCTTCTCTTACATGTGTGTATTATAGGTTCTGTAACCAAAACAAAAGAATTAGTGTTAGTCCAGAAATGTTCAAACCAATTATTCTTCAAACAACATGAAAGAATTCATTACAAAGACAATGATGGAAAATAAAGCATAAGGCTCTGCAGAGTAATCCTTGCTTTACCATTCATTATTAACCACCTCAAATACTAAGACTGATAAACCAAAAAACTAAAAAAGACAAAATGTTCACAATTCTTGGTCTTTCTAACTAGAACTAACCCTGAAACAGATTACTTTACACTTTAGAATTCAAAAGTCAAATCTAAATAACATCATTTGAAAAGCACAAATATTAGAAATAAAAATTCTCATAAGGATCAAAACTTCTGAGAAAAAAAAAACTTTCATACAGTTGTTTAAACCATGCCTCATTTCAAGAGAATTTTCCTTTAAGCACGAATTCAACAGCCAATGACAAATCTAAAAGCATAACTGAGCCTTTTTCAGGACGGTTAGAAATGACCTAGAAGCTCACAAGCAAAACAGATTGCTTAACTCCTTAGAAGCAAGCAGGAAAGAACCACCAATTTTTAATATCTGTATCACACCTCTCACTTCAACAGAGCTTTACAAAAAAATAAAAATAAAAAGCAAGAAGAATGACGACAGGTAGGTACAAAAATACTAAAAGTGTATCTTGAGGATCCCAATTTATCCAATTCTTATGTAGCTCTGAACCCACCAAATTCTACTACTTAGAAAATAGGATGTTTAAGGATATTTATTTATTACATTATAACTAATGTAAAAAAATCAGTGCACTAGTCTAGGTTACCTAATAAAAATAATAGGAAGCAAAACCAAGCTCTCTTAATCTTAAAAACATAGACCCCTTGTGTTGAATATGTATGTGGCTCTTTCTTCTCCTTCCAGAGTTAAGCTTCCTGAATATATCATTAATCCTAGCTCTCTTTAGGTACAACTTGATTTCCTTTAAATTGATATTTCACAGCAATGAAACAACTTGATCTGAAACTGAAAATTATACCCCCTATATAAATATATTCATTAGCTTAAGCTTATGGAAGTTAAAATGTCTTCAACCTTGAAAATTCCAATTGAATATTCTTGGAATTGTCAATCTCAGAATTATCTTTTTTTTTGAATGCCAGTGGAGATAATAATAAATAATAGATCTCCAAAGTGTTTCCCTGAACACTCAAGGATAAAAAGAGCGGGGAGTGGTGATAACAAGTAATCTTGAATATTTACTCACTCATTTAACAAATGTTTATTAGGTGCCTACTGTATCAGGCACTCAATATATAGTCCAGGTGTTTGAGTTGCCTCAATGAACAAAACAGACAAAAATCCCTATACTCATGGGGTTTACAGTCTATTAGGAAGAAGCAGACATTAAATTAAAAATAATAATAATAACAATACATAAAATATAATATGCCAGACGCACCATGGCAGAGCAGCAGCTAGGTCAGTTGTCTCCAAAGGAACAAGCCACATACACCTGGGTTCAAGTCCTGGCCCAGGGAGAAGCAACCAGCATAAACAACTAAATAAAAATAAAATAAAGATGCTTCTTCCTCCTCTCTCTTCCTGCCTGCCTATATGTGCATATATATATATAAATATATATCAGAAAGATATATGGGATATGGAAAAAAGTAAAACAGATAGATTGACAAGGGGATGAGAAATGCGGCAAAGGACATAATTTTCCATTTTAAATATGGTGGTAAGGGTTGGTCTATTCTAGAAAGGGTGGCATCTGAGAGTTAATTAGCTACACAGATATCTGAAGGAAGAGTGTCACAGACAGATGAAATCGAGCGAAAAAGTTCTTAGCTAATAAAGTATTTAAGACCTGCTCTGGAAAGAGCAAAAAGATAAATCAGGTAGAGTGTGAAGGAGGGAGAGAATGATAAATCCAGATGAAGAGTCAATGAGAAGTCAAATCATAAAAGGGCTTGCAGATCACTGGGAGGACTGATGCATTTTTCATGAGTGAAATGGGAAACATCTATTAAAAAAGGGATATGATTTTAATAGTACCGCTTAAGGTGAGAAATGATCAGATTCTGTATATATTTAAAGGTAGAGCCAATGTGGTTGTTAATGGATTGGATGAGAGGATAGGATAAAGGTCAATGAAAATTCAAAGGTTTTCTTATCTGAGCACTTTATTTTTAATCTCAATTTTTTCATGCATGTATACATTAAGCAAAACTATATATAAATTACAATGCTTTTTTTTTACTGAAAAAAAATGGAATTGCTAGTAACTGAAATAGGGAAATCACTTTTGTAAGAGAAGATCAGGAATTCCATTTTGGACAAATAAGTTTGGGATGCTTAATAGATGTGAAGTGAATAGAAGTGACGATGTCAAAAAGTTAAATACATGAAGCTACAACTGGAGAGAGAGATCTTAGAGATAGAAAAATGACGGTGCATTATTATTAAAGAGTCTGAGAGGTTCTTAAGCAAAAAAGTTTGATTAACTTTGCTACATCCAGAATTTACCAAACTTACCAAGTCATGGCACGCTTTTTTCTAGAAACATCTGTTAACAGACTATAAAACTAGCTTTTCCTAGAATATACACTGGAAACTGTTTTACCAGGCTTCTCTCATTCCTCTGTCCATTCTGTTTCTAGGGCTCCATCTTCCTTCCTGAGAGAAGCCCCAGGTCTCCCTGCCTTCTGCTATCCACCCTTCACTCTCCCAGAGTCTTCAGCTAATCCTTATCTCCACAGACCTACCTATTCTATCTGATAAGGTTCTAAAACACCAAAAATTGAGACTTCAAAAACAAAGTATTTTTCTCTCATAAAAATTGTTTGCTTTTCACTTCAATTTTTCTACTTCTTTCACAGTTTCCTTCACCAGCATTTTCTAAATCTGATCTCTAAGTCACAAAGTCAATTTCATTCTTTCCAGCACATCAGTCTACCTTTCTTCTCTATTTCCACAGTATCATCTTAGTTCCTCAAGGTAGGCTTACTTTCAGTGACTGTTTAATATTGGGGTTCTCCATGGTTGAGTTCATCCCATTTGTTCCTGTCAGATTAATTGTCCTAAAGTGCTATTTCCATCACATCATTTCCCTGTGAAGAATTCATAGGTTTTCAATAGCCTGTCAGATTAAATGCAATTTCTAATCCCTAGCTTTTAAGCCCTCCACCAACAGTCTCCCCCATTCAACTTCATTTTCACTGCTATCTATTCTAATATGGCTAAACAAGTTTTCAAAATAATCCCATGTGCCCCCAAATCTGCTCATTTCCAAGGTATTGTATTTATGCTGTTCTCTCCCACATAAAATGCTCTCCTCTATATGTTCTCACTATTTAAAGATAAATTCCTTTCATAGCAAATCATCTCTGCTCAGACTCTCCCAAGTGGTCAGTTTTTATAGTAATCACCTTGCTTTATATTCCTCCAGTACTATTGCATTCGGTGGGACCCATACTATCATGTGACTATACATTAGAATTGAAAATATTTTTCTGTAAAAAGTCATAAGAAACTACTAAAGTCTGACATTATGGGGAAAAAAAAAAACAAAAACAGCCATACAATACAGAAACAAATGACCATGACTATGTTCATAAAACTCTACTTATAGGAGGCAGGTGGCCATCATTTGCTGACCCCCTATATATGTAAAATGTAAATAAACAAATACAACAAAATTATCTTGGACTCTGAAATCAAGACTGTGGTTACCAGAGGGAGACAGGAAAAGGCAGTAAAAACACTAGAGATGTACAGGGTACGAGACACACACTGAAGGAGTTGTGAATCTCTCTTACTAAAACTTATATATACTATAAAGAAAATATTAAAGTACACAGAAGAAAATGTGGGGTCATACCCTTTGATCCTGGTCTGGAATACTAGAATTCCAAAATGCTTTAGGATCAAATGATCATTGGTTAGGCAAATACCTTATGACAATGAAGAAGCTGAATCATCCAGAAAGATGACTGTAACCAGGAGGTGGGCCAATGAAGCAAAAGAGTACTTTTATTTTAATCAAAATAGAAGACAAATTCCTATGCTGATAAAAGACAGGTTTTATTTCAGTGTGACACTTGAGAGAATGAACACATTTTAAAAATCTACAGTAACTTTATCTTGCCTATCAAATGGCCATTAAGCATCTTCAAAATCACTACACAAGATGCAATACGATTTGATATCATCCTTGATTTGCTATCCTCGGACTACAAATTGCAAGTGTCTTTCATCTACTAGAGACTTATATTTCAAGGTTAATCACAATCGTTTGGCCTTTCAAAGTATCAAAATATCATATTCTCTGAGGGAATTTCAACAAAGAGTACACATGCCTCTTTAGCTTTGGCAGCTTAGCATGTGTCCTACTTTATTGTTAATCTCAACTTCCTTTGGGAATTCTATACATTAAACAAATTATATATTACTTCATACTATGGCATTCTTTACTTAAAGGAAACCATCACAGTAGGCTCCATAAAGCACATGTTACAGAAAAGAATATCTGATTTTATAAGATCTATTTCCAAACTGTCTTTTTTTTTTGTCTGTTTCAATCTTCATCAGAAAGAGAATTTTAATGAGATCTTTAAGTGCCGAGTGAATTAAAGCACTTATTTAACTTAAGCAACTATTCTCTTATCTGCCAAAGTGTTTCAGCCTCTAAGAATACTTCTAAGAAAGTAAATCTATCCAGTCCACTCCAGACATACTAAAGGAACAGTAGATAGTTAAAGCATTTTCAGTTTTCAATGCTCTCAACAATTTCTCCAGGATATGAAAACATACAATCAAATATCACACAAACGTATTTAGTGTAAAACTTCAAATGAAGGGCACAATCTGAAAAATAGAGAGAAAACCTATCTAATAATATTTGATAAGTGCTATGGGAAATCGGCAAAGGGATTATGCAAGATGAGGGTTTCCAAAGTTCATAGACAAAAGACTTAAACTTCTGTACAGACAGGACTCAGGGCAGCAATGTAGGGGAAGTCAGGACCATAGAGAATATACTCATGAAGCTATTTTACATGAAGAGACTGATAAAAATGTGTATTTGTTTCACATTTATGGGTCGCTGTATTACTGAGACACAAAATCTAGAAGGACTGTTTTTCTCTCTAACATTTTATGACTATTCCGATGATGAGACATGCATTTATTTAGTTTTTTCCTTAAGCGAATTAAGATATCAAACCATCAGCCTATAGACTTTAAAAACATACTTTTGATCATTTCTTGCTATTACTTTTGTTTTAGTTTCTTTCTATTACTTTCTTATAGAAAAACTGATAGGTGTGGTGATAGGGGATATTTGTGGTGATCTTATAAATTTGTCAAGATAGTGGATCACGGGTATATTCTAGACTCTCCTCTTGCTTTGCCCTGCACCTTAAAAAATAACAAAAATGTCTATACTTTCCAACCACCCACCTGCCTCTCTTCTCCGGTATTTATGTCTTCCTTATTCTTCTGCCTGCTTCTCTCCTCAATGACCACTTCTTGGTCCCTAAGTAATTTTACACATCCTCTCTAGGATCTAGCAGCTGGACTCTGTTTCATCACCCTGTGTTAAATCCTGACACCTGCTAGAAACTGAAGCTTAGCCATAGCTCTTGCTTCAAAAGCTTTAAAATCCAACTTCCGCCTGTATTCTCAAATTAAAAGGACAGGACCCTCCTAACTGATTCATAAAAATGGAAAAATTGTGGGGAAATTGCATTGGAAATGTTTAATATGCAAAAGCAAGCGTAAAGAAAATAGTGACTTTTCATCATTATATTCTTAGAGACCATTAAGTCATCATTAAATTTAACTGACAGCAGAAAATATTTTTATGTTGGTCATTAATTTCAAAATCAAGTCAGGGCAGAGGGCAACTAAGCAGAGGGCAACTAAGTGTGACAGCACCGCTTAGTCAATACTATTATCAGAGAAAGAAAGAAGTGCATAGACATGGGAGACATTAACTCTCCTTCAATATCTGCGTACTCCTGCTTTTAGAGTAATAAAACTATAGTCTGAACAGCTTCATTACATGTCTTTGCTTCAAGTATGGTTAGATACGACCATGTAGATCAAGTTGTTTCCATTGGAGTTTGAGCAGATTAATGTCTCCCTGTCAAGCTGCAATCTGCTTCTTCCACTCTCTTTCTAGCCAAAACCAAGTCTTGGCAACAACTCAGATGCAATCAGGTCTAATAAAACAATACCTCTAGAACATAGTTGATGGAACAGAATGGAAGAAACTGGGATCCCTAAACGATAGTTCAAAGCTGAACTGTGTATCTAGAAGTCCGACTACTACATGAGAAAGAAATAAACTACTTCCTGTAAACCCTTGCATTTTACGGTCTCTTTGTTGCAGTACTTAGCATTTTCTTAATACTGTATCTCAAGAGATCTGAGATCTTATTTCTTCCATACATCTTTTTCCATGGGAAAAATTAAGAAACTGAATGTAAGAAAGGTTAAGCAACTTGCCAAACAGAAGTTTCTTGACTTCTGGCCCAATGTTTCGCTGAGCCATGAGTAACAGGAGCCCTGAGCAGCATGTTCCACATTGCTTTATCATGTGTTAGGAACTTTAAGATCTATAATTCAAGTGCTGAGTAAAATTAGGTAACTGCGTTCTGATGACCTCACCAGTTACAATTTACCAAAATACATCAAATTGCCATCAAGTTCCTGCCTTCACAATTTAGTTCACATGCTACTTAACTCATAAATTTTGAAATGGGAGTCTAAAATAAGATCAAAGGCAGGAAATTCCAAGTTAGAACTGATCGCTGTCCAGGAGAAGCAGACATTAAAGAAATGAAACCATCGACTTGAATAATGCCTGACTTGTTATATTTTTCCCAGTTATTATTAAATAATGTTTTTTAAGTGTCATATATGCATATACATTTTTATGCTAAATTATAAAATATCAAGAATCATTATTTTTAAAAATCTGGGCTTATTTCTAGAATTTTGACAGTAACCAATACAAATCTTCAAGAAGTCTTCAAACTAGTTTCCTTACATGATGATTTTTATCCAATAATATAATTTCCAAATACTTTTGCTCTATCAAAAGGAAGAATGCTTAAATTGCTCAGTATATATTTTAAATAAATATTTTAAGTTGATATAAAAATAATCTTTACAGCATATTTGTAGCAAAATGATGCCCAATCATTTTAAATATCTTACTGAATAAATGTCTAATCTAAGTATCAAAAATCTCCCTATCATAACTTTATTTGAAATACATATCAGTTAACAAAAAGTTTTTTTTTTTACTCCATGTATAAAAAAAACAAACCCCTGTATGCAGTTCTTATGAAGAGCCAGGCAGTATACTAAGCATTTGCCTTATATTAATTCATTTAATTCTCACAATAACTCTATGAACTAGGCACTTAATTTACAGATGAAGAAGCTGAGGCACAGATAAGTTAAATAACTTCCCCCAAGGTCATATAACAGATGGCAGAGCTGGAATTCAAATTCAGGTAGTCTGGTATATGTATAAATAGAAAAGCCTGGAAAATATAAAGCATGGGTGGTTTTAAATTTTTTCTTATTCCTATTGTCTATTTTTTCACAAGAACATGTGTTTTTATAATTTGAATAAAATTACCAAAACTGAAATTCTTTATTCAGATACTAATACATAGGGGACATGACTGTCTAAACCCAAATCACAGCAAGCACATAAATCCATCATTAAAGAGTATCATCATTAAGCAGTAACAAACTAGGAAACTTTTAGGAATGGTAAGAGATTACTGTTAGTCATTTTATCAATGCCTTACGGAAAGAGTAACATTCAAAAGAGGAATATTTAGAAGATTCAATTATTTTAGACCACTTAAAAACTTACTGCCTCCATTTTCAAGGGGAAACACACAATTATAATTTTCTCAATTAGACTCCTGGGAAATTTTACACCAAGTAAAAATTTACTATTGAAAAGAATTATGTAGACTAATTAGAAGTTAAATGACAATATTTTTCTTAACTTGTAAACTGACCAATCAATCTCACTTATTCTTCATGAAAACCAAACTCATACAGAATAGAATAGAATAATTACAGTTTAGCCATTGTAACTTGCACTTTTAGTACCAATGAAAGCTAAAGATCAAATAACCAAATTTTACAATTAGACAGTAAATTTCCCTGCTGCTGTCAATACAGCCCAAGATGGACATGAAGAATGTCTCTACAGTCCTGTCCTGAATGGTTATCAGCAAAAACAATGCAATCAACACATTGTTAGAAGAACCATTCAAAAAAACACGTGCAAATAAATAAGGTGAATGTATTGTGAAGCAACGTTATATATCTTGCAAACGTTCAGACTATCCAGAGTGAAAATGAGAAGATGTCTTTAATCTGGTAGACTTACAGTGTTACATATACCTCTATCATCATGATGGGAGAATAACCTGATAAAGAGAGCAAGTGCCTTGGATTAGGGTAAGGGGAGGGAGAACTGGATGCCAATCCTTGTTCCACTACTAGTCATTACAATTTAAGTAATTTTTCTACTTCGGAGTCTGCTTCCTCATTGGTTAAATCTGGGGACTCCTGTCTTACAAGGTGGTGTAAATAACGATAGGAAGTGTACAAGAAAGTTAGAAGGCTCTTGACAAGTAGACACTCCGAAAATGTGTTTCCCCCCCTCCTTGATCCCAAGTGCAGCAGTAAAGGGAAGTGAATGATGGAAAAGAATTTCTGTTTTAATCTAATCAAAGACTAAGATGGGATCTGTATGTAAGTTATCAGAGAAATAAAACATAAGCCCCAAGGTTAGGAAATGCATGAGATTCCCATTCAATACATAGTTGACTTTTAACCTGATGAAACATCAGTGGCTTCCCACTGTACTTTGTAATAAAATCCAAACTCTTACTAAGGCTGAATGACCTGGTTTCACAACTCTCCCTCGAGGAACTTAAGCCAACACAGAGTTCTAGTTTGCTCTGTGAAACTCTCTAAATTCTTTCTACATCCAGTCCTGAAGCCTCAGATCCCTCAATGTCAAGTGATCTTGCCTGCTACCCTGCCCACAGCCTCAGACAGCTCCCATCAGCTCCCATCAGCTCCCATCAGCTTCTCCCGCTGACCTGCTACTGTATTCTTCATAGCTTTAATCACAATCGCAAATGATCATTTATTTACTCGGGGGGTGGGGGGTCTTTCTTTTTGACCACTTTAACCTCAGCATATAACAAGTACCTGCTCAATAAATATTCACTGATCTAACAGAAAGCAGGATGTAGAGTTTAGAATACCTGTTAGAAGAAAAAGCTCCTAAGTGCTAAACACTCCACAAAACACTTTAAGTAAACACACTGGATCTTCACAATAACTGAGGTAGATATTTACTTCATTTCCCATATAAGAAAATGAGAGCTCAGAGAGGAAGTAACTCGTATGAGGTTATGCAGTGGTATTACTAGCCAGGATTTATTAAGAATTTTACCATGTCCCAGGCGGGTATTGTCAAGCTCTTTAGATATATTCTCTCTCTTGATATTCAAAACAACTCCATGACACCAGTACTATTATTATCCTCATTTTCATATGAAAAGCCAGTGAGGTAGAGGAGGTCATAGCTAATTGTCAAATGACCTAAGGAGCAGACCATGGATAGGAACCTTACAATCTCTCTCCAAAGCCTACATTCTTAACCACATTTCTATAAAAGATGGTTCACACACAGTTTTCATAAAATTAAGATAATCCATTGAAGCACTCAAAATCATGCACATAGTGGCCATTTTAAAATATTAGCTATTTTATTCTTAGAATGAATTCAAAACTATGTTTTTTCTATTATATCTTGCTTCATTTCAGTTAATCAAAACATGCAAAGAATACCTGAGTTTTATATATACAGTATTAAATCAGGTTCCCAAGGCAGCTCAGCAGCATTAATAAACAGTTCTATATCTTTGTATATACTGAAATCCTAAAAATATATAATCAAATCTAATGTACAAAAGTCACATCAGTGATAAAAAAAAAATTGTCTAAATTTAACACCTATCCTATAGCACCATCACGAGCACTAGATCTTCCACATTGTATATGTTCTTTGATTTATACTTTCATTTCATCATTGACCAGTTTAAATCCAATGAAATCTAATAAAGGATAAAGACTGGCTACTTTCATCATAGCAAATTAGTGTCATTTTTTTTTTAAAGAGGGAAGGAAAGAGGGTGGGGAGAGAGAGGTAGAAGGATTTTTATCTATTTGTTCATTTTTGGTTCTTCTCTCCCTGACTTTCCCCCAACGTGGTCACAAACCCAGGTCCTTGTTGACATGGTCTATGCCTCAGCCACCAACTTAGCACCTGAGCCACCAGGGAGCAATATTAGTGTCAATTTTTATTTTGACCTTGCTTCTTTCCACTAATATCAACACTTTCTGTTTATTTTTTTAAATAAGTATTAAGATGGAAGAAATTATATGACCAAATAATTGCTCAAAAACTACCACACAGTGACAGATGGCTACACTGCTACATGTGAACCCTTAGCTGGCAGGCAGCCCCACCAACCACAGCTCAAAGAGAAAGGAAATTCCTGAATGCATGACTTGGGAGTTAGAAATAACAGAAATTTCCAGGAAGATCAAGATGAAGTGACAGCATGCTCTTTCTTGGTTTCTGCAGTTGCTTCAGAAAATGGGGCTTGAACTTGACAGTACATTCCAAGCAGGGAGAAAAAAAATAGAAGATCACGAGGTGTGGAAAAGACATATTGCAGAGATAGGCTCAATTTCTAGGGTGACTTCCAGCTCTGAGAGGACTAAGTGATCTTTAAGAGGCAGATCTCATTCTGAAGGGGCTAGCTTCCATCTGTGAAGCAGCTACACAAGCTCAGACACTAGTGAGGAAGCATCTCAAGCAGGAAGGGATACTCGTTGACCAACGCTGTTGCATTATTTCTGGGGATTTTCGAGCTTCTTCAGGGAAGCAGCAGTCTTGTTCACCTACTACAGGGCCTGGCATACAATGAGCAGTCAATCGTTTTTTAGTAACTGTATTTAGCACAGTATTTAATACTGTGTTTAAAACACAACAGACTCAAAAATGCTAGAATCAGATTTCTATTTATTTTGTTTTCAGATCAGTTTTTCAAAAACAGAAAGTGAGAAATAGAGAAGAATCTGTCTATTACACTAAGATTTATAAAAACGAAGACCAAAATGAAAAGCAGAAATTGGGGTGGGAGGGGATTTATAAAGAACTTTATTTCCATATTAATACAGTAACTTGAATTCAGTTATTACACATACAGGGTTTGAGAATAATTCATTCTTTTTAGACACATCCATTTTCCCAGCTTTTTTATGGGGTGGGGAGGCGGGGGCGGAGGGCAACTGAGCAAGTAACTTTTGATTAGATAGCAGAAAGGAGAACTTCAGGCAAGTTCAAATCCCAAGTCAGCAGAATACTGAGATTTTATTTCCGTTCACTTTGGTATCTCTTCCTTAAAAAAAAAAGTCAGTGAACACATGCAAAAGCTCCCAAAACAGGGCCTTCAATTTCCACCTGAAACTAATAGAGATGGAAATGAGTCTTTGTTACTTGAATATATCATAAGCTTTACATGAATGCTTCAGTTGACAGCTATCATTTATCATAGCTATGTTCTTAATCTGCTATTAATACAAAGCAGATGTAATACAACACTTTTTAAAAACCCAGCATCACCTTTGTGTATTTCTCACTGGCATAAAAGGCAGTTTAAACATGCAGCTACCTAAAGAAGTAACATTTACTAATTTTCTATTTCACAGTTAACATTACTCATTGCTGTTTTATTAGATATTGGTTAACCTTCAAGACCCTGAGCAGATCATCAATAAATCATTTCACACTGACACCAGAGAAACCAAGAGATGTATTCAAGAATTAGAAGAGACCCTGGATTGAAATGCTGATATCCAACTAACAGCGTACCATAGATAACGTCTTTCAGGTAGAGTTAATTTAATAATTATATTTAACCAAGGAAGGAAAAGAAAGAACTATGTAGCTCCTCATGAGAATTTTTTCAACTTTCCCAGTTTTAAAACCAACATATACTATTTTCATATGTTCAGGCTTAATGAAACTTTCACATTAGATTGACCGACGAGAGGGACAAGTGGCAGTTGCACAGGCCAGTAACTCACAATGAAGTCAATGTTCAAAGAGCTTCATTTCACCCTCAAACACTACGGCTGCCTCTCAGTCCAAACTGTGAAACTGCTCCCAACCTAGCTTCCCTCCAGGCTGATATATAGGTCCTCAAAGGCTACAGCAGCTCAAGAGCAAAGTCACAGAAACAAGGCAGGACCAGCATGGCTCCCAGGCAACAAGAGACTCCCAAAGCTCCACCCATCAGACTTATTTTCAACACAGAAAGTCCCTCAGTCAGAGAGGGACCAGCAGGGTAGTACTTACTGAGCATTCGATCTTAGTGTTTGGCCCTTCTCGGCTCTATCTCAACATGTGGCATACGTTCTTCAAGTTCTAGTCACCTCCCATTTCAAAAGTGTAATACAAAAGGCTTAGCGCAAGAGTCTTTTGATCAAAAACGGTAAGCTATGGAATATAAACTAGTGATTAGCAATTTAAAATATTTACAGAGTTTTAATAATATAAAGAAAACAAATGCCTGTAATAGAGTGAAAAATCTGAAACAGGAGCAAACACATATTTTAAACATATACATAGGATTAAGATAACAGTTGAAGTGCCAAAATGTTAACAAGGTTATTTCTGAATAAGATGATGAATGGCTATATCGGATTATATTCTTCCTTACATATGCTACACTTAGGCATTTTTCCTACAATGGGCATACATTATTATTTTTAGCACAAAATTATTCTCTTCAAATAAAAGCATAAGATCAACTTCTTAGTCTTAATTTAAAAAATTAGTGATAGTATTTACTCACTTGAAGCCATGGTCTTTTATCACTGTCTAAAAAGGCAGTTTCACCACAGCACACACCAAGATAAAAAAAGTCTCGCTTTATCCAATTACACTTCTTATTAAGAGCTATTTAATGAGAAAGTCACACCATTGAGTTATTAGAAGCTATAATTCTCCCGCAGAGTTCTAAACAAGTAAGCTAACAGAATTACCTTTGATTCTAAATTGTTTGCCAGGCAATTAATCCATCTATTCCTGAAAAAATTTGTTTATTCAGTGTGTACAGTTGATATACAAAGAAATAATTTTTCTTCCTTCCCCAGAGAATCTGGGATATTTTATAGGATAAATGACTGTTTATTCAACAAATCAATGACATGGGGAATAAAGAAGGTACAGAGACTGTTACAGGCTAAATGACTTGAAACATAATAACCAAATGCAATTTACGAATATTATTTGGAATCTGATTCCAACAAATCAACTCTAATAAGATAGTCTTGACACAACTGAGAAATTCTATAGTATGGACTGACAGTAAGGAATTGGTGTTAATTTTGCTAGATGTGATAATGACATAGCAATTATATTTAAAATTTAAAGTCATTATTACTATTTCTAGAAAAATCTAGAAAAACGTATGAAAGAAATAAAATAAGAACAAAGTGCTGAGTTTACTGAAACTAAGCTTATTTACTATACTCCCTATTCATGTGTTTGAAATTCCCCACAAAGTTTTTAAGAATAAAGACAAATTGAAAAAATAAATAACCAGAGGTTATATTACAGTGTAGACTGTTAAAAAATTTTATATACATTGGTACAATTGCTGTGAAAATCAGTAAAAGTTAAAAATAAACTACCATGTGATACAGCAATTCTACTTCTTAGAATATATCCAAAGCAAATAAAAACACTAATTTGAAAAACATTATTTACAATATTTACATTATTAATTATTGTAAATAATGAGCGGATGAGTGAATGGATAAGGAAATTGTAATATAGTTATATAATGAAATATTATTCTACCATTTAAAAAAAAGGGGAAATCCTAACACTTGTAAGAACATAGATGGACTTTGAAGGCATTATGCTAAGTGAAATAAGTCAAAACATCAAAACTCATAGAAAAGGAGCTCAGACTTATGCTTAAAAGAGGCAGAGGCTGAGATGTGGGACTAGGGAGAGAAAGGAATTAGAGCAAAGTAGTTCGAAAGTATAACAAGCTTTCAGTGATAAGGTGAATAAGTATGAGGGGTATAAATCACAATATGATAACTATTAACCAACAGTGCTATATGATATACAGGAAGGTTGCTAAGAGAGCAAATCATAAGAGTTCAGATCGCAAGGAGAAAAATGTTTTCCATTTTATCTTTTTAGTGTATCTCTATAAAATGACAGGTGTTAGCTGAACCTATTGTAGTATCAATTCACAATATACATGAATCAAACCACCATATGCCTTTAACTTACAAAGTGAAGTAAGTCAATTATTGCTCAATAAAATTGGGGTGGGGGCACATGTAGTAAAACATGCATTACCATTTGCAACTACTGATTTGTGTGACTGAAGATTTCCTTGATGACATGCAACAAAACAAAAACACAAAAATAAATTGGAGCCTGAGGCACTTAAGAAATTATTTCCAATCATAATCACTAATTTCATGTTATGCTCACTGTAATAGCCTAATGGGTCAGAATGCCACTATAATTATGATACAAACTAGAATTTTAAATAACTATTTTAACTAATAAAATGTCTTATTTGACATGTTCTCAATAATATTATTTTGAGGGAAATAGTTTCAAAAATTGCAAAAAGATTTGAAATTTCTCTGCCTTATTTATTTCCCATAATAAATGTTTCTGCTTTGCTTTAAACAAAATAGCTATGACTTTTAAGTCAAACTGAAGTGATTTCTATGCTAAATCCCTAAGGAGCAGGTATTCTATGCACTTGATTCAAGCATGTGATACTTTTCTTACAAAGAATAAGGAGTCTAGATATGGAAGAATACTTTGGCTAGCCAACCTCTAAAAAAATGACTGAGGGGGAAGGAGGAACCTACCTGCAAGAAAAGGGCAGAAATTTCCTCAGATAATAGCTCAGAATCTATTCCAAGAACTTTCCAGAAAACATGGGATAGCGTGGCCTGCAAAAAGTTGTGGTTCTAAAAGCTTACCTTTCATTCATTCAACAAATCTTTATTAGATGCCTACTTGGTGCCAAAAACTACAGGAAGTACTGAGGATACAGACAAAAATCCCTGCCTTTATGACAGATTACATTCCTAGCAGAAGGAAGCCAAGAATAAGCAAAGTAGTAAATGATAAATAGCATTCTATAAGGTAAGTGTTTATATAGAAGCAAACAAGGAAACTGGAATAGACAGGATTCCAGTTTCAAAGAGGAGGATCAGGGGCAGGTTCACAGAGGTAACACTGAGCAAAGACTTACAGGAGGTGAAGGAGCAGCAAGCAGGCTAATTGAGCAGATTTAGTGAGTGGGGATAGCAGTTGGAAATGAAGTAGAAGAAGCAACAAAGGGGTTAGATCATGGCAAGAAGCTTTACAAAACATTGCAAAGACTGCCTTTTACTCTGGATGGCAAAACAAGAAACTACTGAAGGATCTGAGCAAATGAGAGAAGAAATCTAACTCATGTTTTTAAAATGACCGCATTGTTTGCTCTGCTGACAATACTGTAAGCGGCAAAGAGAGAACAGAAGAAACCAGTCAGAAGACTACAGGAGATTGCAAGATATGGATCCAAATTCTTCCCAAGTCCTGTATGCCCATTTCTGTACAAAGTGACTTTGAGGTCCCTTCATAAAAGAAGTAATTTTTCCACTCCTCTGAATTAGGGCTGTCTTTGTAACCGCTTTGATCAACAGCTGGTGTAAGTAAAGTTGTAGTTTAGTCTGATCTCAAAAGGCCATGCAGTTTTCTTGCTCTCTGGCTTTCATTAGACGACCACGTGAAGAAGCATGGCACAGCTTACTAGACCACATGGAGCAGACAAGTCATCCCAGCTGAGCCTCCTACCTACATCCCAGTCCAACATGAGTAAGCCCAGGCAATAGCAGCCAAGAGCTGTTCTCTCTCGCTGAGCCGAATCCAAAGACTGTGTGCTGCATGTACTAATGCTTATAATAAATGAGAATAAAAGCTCTAAAAAGATGCATAAAAGCAAAAAAGCAAAAATACTGTCTGTTTTCTCTGATAAATGATACATGTATTTACTAGAGATATATTTTTTAAAAATTTAGAGACAGTACTATACCCATTGTTCTACTACAACAAACCATAATGATTTGGTGGATAAAGGTTAAGAAGCAGCTTCACCAAAATTTACTAATCCAAACCACTAACTGGAACTTCACTACTAATCATATGCTTCAGAAAAATTCTATCATTCAATCTCCCCTCCTTTTGGACTTATACCTAGGTCAACTAGCTTTCTTTTATCTTCACCTTCTTCATCAGATGTTCCGTCTATCTCCTAGGCCTAATGAAAACTACTCTCCTTTGGTGACCACTTCAGTGAAGGCTGATCAATCTTCCAAGCTCTAAGGCCAAGAAAATGTTTCCATATCATTTACCTCTATAACTTTGAAAGCATGCCATCCAAGTATTTTCATCTCTCATATACACTGATTACTACCACAGGCAACCTAAAACATCAGTAATCCTAAGTTTGTCTCTTCACCATAAGTACCACAGTCATCTGGGGTCAATGTCTAGGTGAGAAATTTGTCCCACACACCAGCTTCATTGTTCACCTTCATACAACCTCCATGGGTAAACCCTATGCTTCATTAGCACTCAAATATCTTAAGCTCTAATAGTCTGTTCTCACAACAGAGTACCAATCCTCCTACATATATTTGCATATTTGCCTCATCCAGGCAACTAACCTCTTGAACTAATTATTGTCTCTCAGTCTTTCAGTCTCTTCCTAGTTTGGTCACCAGTCTAAATCTCACATTACATTATTTCAACCACTCTCTTACCAGTATTTTGAACTTCTTTGCATATCTGCCATATGAACACAACAAAATTCAAATACTCAATCTTCTGATTAATCATTTCTGTTTCTACTGAATTTTGCTATAAAAAGTCAAACAATTAAAGACACTACCAACATTACAAATTAATGATCCTTGGATAATTGGTAAACCTTCCCAAAATCTCTAGTCAGTTCTGTCTTCCATTTCCTATGGCACATGGCAGTTAACCATTCTCTCCTCCACAAATTCTCTCCTTTTCTTTTAGATTTCCACTATCATTAGGCCCTTCTTACTTAGTCTTTTTTTTGTCTTTTTCATTGAATAATCCTCCTTATGCAGTAGTACTTCTGAGTTTCTCTTCTGTTTCATTCTTATTCTACAAACTCTCTTAAATATCACATCCATTCTCACACCTAATATGCTGATATGCTGATAACATCCTAATCTTTGAGCCTAGAATCCTCTCATCTCCAGACCAAGGCAGTCAACTGAACAGCACAAATTGTAAGACTCAAAGGAATATCCAAGATTGATCTTCTCCGCCTATACATCTGATAATTCACATGTGATTTATGACCTAGGGAAGTCATAAACCTAAGAGGCATCCTTACCTCTACCTTTTCGTCATCCCACTTATTCAACTGGACACCAACTCAAGTAACCTTACTATGTCTTGAATCCATCCAACTCTCTTAGCTCCACTGCATAATCTGGAGTTCTTGCCTTTACAAATGGGCTTTGCTTCACTTCAGCTCATTCCTCACATTGCCACATGAAATTGACCTTAATGTTTCTCTGTTTAAAATCTCTTAACCATGAATTACTATAGCCTCAAAGATAAAGTTCAGAGACTCTGTAATGGCAGGGAAGAGTCTTTCATTTACTTTATTTACTTAGTAAACTTCACCTCTCCATACTCCCCTTAATATATTGAGTCTATGTTTTGTCTCAAGTCTATCTGGCCTTAATTCTGCATTGTTCTAAAGTGGTTTATCGTCCATCCTCACTAGTTATTTATTTGCTTTCAAAATTCAAGTGAAATTCTTCCAGAAAAACCTTCTAAGACTCCTAAAATATGATGCTCAATTTCCCTCTACCCTCCACAATACTCTATGCATACAACTAATAATATTTATTTCACTGTATTTTGAACTTATCTGTGGCTTTCATGTTATACTGTAAGTTCCTTGAAGAAAAGTTAGGGACTTAGTACCAGAGCACATGCTTCTGTCTTCACTGAATGAAAAAAATAATGACTATAGTATCTTTAATATTCATGGTTCTTTAAACATTCCATTTACTAAAGTGTTAACAATACAAATAAACTTTAATAAAAGCTTCCTCCGCTCCCTACATGTTTATATCCTAATAGAATAAACTAAAATCTGAAAGTTTGATTGATTAAACCAATCTGTACAATGATTATTAAAAAGAGTAAAATTCTTAAAGCAGCTAGGCCAAAGAGAAAGGTTTGTCAAGAGAGGAGGAAAAGACACACTCTGGCAGACAGAAAACCTTGTAACAAAATGATGATTACAACATTTAGGATTAAACATTTGTTCAACATGCTTATCAGACAAATTAGCAAGCAGTCACTTATCTAAACATAAAAAGATTAGGAGATAAATTATAATGCACTGAAAAGAATTGAAATCTTCCATTTAAAAGCTTAAGCAGAGTGTTTCATTGGTCCCTAGGCAAGTGAAAAGATACATCTTTAAATAAATAATAATAACAGACTGACTATGTAGTTTGGATTTTCAATGTCTTTGGGCTTAAAGAAATGTTTTCTATCATGAAAAATGGGAAATTGTATAGAAATTAATGTCAAAGCTTTTGAAATGTCTTCAAAATACATAAAACTAAAGTAACTCAGGCTAATTGAATGGATGTCAATATAATTAACAAAATTAAATCACAAATGCCACTTTACTACATCTAATGTGACTTAGAGTGGGTTAAGAAATGATGAGGCCATTAAAGATGTCTCTGGGGACTTGACTTCAACATTAAGGGAAAATAAGCAAAAAATAAACAAATGGGACTTAATCAAACTAAAGAAACTATCACCAAAATAAAGAGACTTCCTACTGAATGGAAGAAGATATTTGCAAACATATACTTCAAAATAAAGAATTCAACAACAGCAAAGAAAAAGAGAAGATTTTAAAATGGGCTGAAAATCAGAGACACTTCTCCAAAGAGAACAGGTGGTCCACAGGCACGAGAACAGACATCCATCTCTCCTATCATTAGGGAAATGCAAACCAAACAGCAAGGAAATATCACCTCACACCCATGAAAATAGCTGTTACCCAAAGGCCAGGAAACAACAAGTGTTGGAAAGGACACAGGCAGGACCAAAGGGACACTGTTGGAAGAAATGTAAACTGGTACAACCATTATAGAAAGCAGTATGTAGATTCCTCAAAAAATTAAAAATAGAAGTGATGGCACCGTGCTGTAACTCAGGTGGGGCTGCTAAGGTGCAGGGCATGTAAAGCCCAGACTCAGGGTTAGGGATTTTAAAAAAGAAAGAAAGAAAAGAAAGAAATTTCACAGGATCTAGTTATTCGTTTGTGGGGTTTACCCACAGGATACAAAAAACAAAATTCAAAAAACTTATGTACACCCATTTTCATTGCAGCAATATTTACAACAGCCAAGATCAGAAACAACCTGTGTCCACTGACAGATGATCCAATAAAAAAATATGTAGTATAAATACGCAATGGAATAGTCAACAATAAAAATAATAACAACAAAATAAAAGATGTAATCTTGCCATTTACAACAATGTGGATGGACCTAGAAGGTATAATGCTTAGCAAAATAAGTCTGAGGAAGAAAGACAAACACTGTATTTTATTCATTCATATATGGTACATAAAGCAACAAACTGAAAAACAAAAATAAACTTTTAGTCTATAAGGCCATATTAGTGACTGGGGAAGTTGGGTGGATAAATCAGGTTAAAGGGTCTATTTTATAATAAACAATAGAATTAGGCTTTTCGTGGTGAACTTGATGGTGAACTGGAGTATTTATAGATGTTGATTTATAACGATGCACACCTGAAACAAATATTATAACTCAATGCTACTTCAAATAAAAAAATATATTATTTTAAATGATGAGGACAGGAAACTACATGTATGAGTTTTATTTTAATTTATAAAACAAAGTCACTGCAATAAAATTCAAAATAAATGATGAGGGCAGGTCCAATTTATAAAAATAATGGGGACCCAATTTATAAAAATGCTTTCTAATCTATTGCTTGAAAATAAACAAGCTCTTCCACATTGCTTGAAATGTTTGTTTCAAGTCATTTAAACAGGAGAAAAACTGACAAACATCCCATTAGTTTAGCAAAGTTCATTTCGTAATATTTAGAAAGCGTATATATAACCTCCATCCAATTTATCAGTAATTGTGAATCACAGGTTTATACTATACTGATATAGCTATGTTTTATTATGCTACACATCTGTGCATTAAATATACACTTTTTAAAAACCATATAGTACTTCTAGATTTCACATTTCCTAAAGAAACACGTACTGTATACTTGATCAAAATTTAAATTATCACCCTAGATTTTTAGATAAACTCAGTTCACTGATACAAGCCAAGAAATAGTGATAAAGATCAAATTTTTGTTATAGATTCAACAATAATTCTAACATTACTATTTCCTTATACTTCTTCCCAATATAGTTATATTTTTTCCTCAAATGTTAATACTTTATTTGGATTTTTTCCCTCAGTTCTTACAATTCTCTTCAATCTTCTCATCTTGATCTGATTCCTGTCTATAACTAGAAAGGGCTAGCAAAAGAAAAATTTTGAAGTCATATTTCTTTAAATTTCTAAACTCCAAACAGCAATATAAACAATCTAATATTCAGAAAGTACCATGAGGTTATGATTATTATGTCTTAGTAGAAATATTAGGTCTCCTACAACTATTTTAGAAATCATTTTACACCTGCAGCGAGGCCAAATGATCTACTTGAGAGTACGTGAATCAATCAACAAATGAAAAACTATCATTACATTTCTATGGGCATTTTTATCTTCCAACTATTTACCTTTTGTTATCAATTCTCAACTGGAAATAGCAATCAATTAAAATCCAGTATATTTTAGGTTGATTAAGTGTTAACATAGATATGATATTGATAGACATTAAACAGTAGATAATCATATAACGCTGAGTAACCAAATAAAAAAGGCAGAGGTTTTAGCTACCATTAATCTATCAACTCATGTCAAAATGCTTTGGAAATTGCATTCTATTCAACTGTTTTTATATCATACATATATATATTATATTAAAAATCCCCTGAGTATTACATTTCAAAATTTAGATGAGTCACAGTGCTTTGTATGCAGGAATTGGATATAAATCAAAATCGTAAACATGTACTTGCTTGCTAATCCAAAAGTGAGTGTGGACAGTTTCAGAAAAACCAAAATACATAATCATAAAATCTGTGTTTTTTAAAAGTCATTTATCAACTGTTAACATAGTTCAGTAAACATGCCATCTGTACCACCTTTGCTTAAACATGTCAAAACTATAGAATACTTCTAACATCACCCCCTCACCTGTCTAAGAAAACCCATCTTTAGTAGGGCAGTTAGCAGTATTATGCCTCTGGGACATCACAGTGTGATATTTACCAGTGGTAAGGAAAGTAAGGAAAAAAGAATGCAATCCCAAAGGTGCTGGACCTGATGATATAGGTTCATAGGCTTATACCTAAATCTAGAACCTAACATTAAACCAACAACAAAATTTCATCTCAAATAAACCAGCAGATAAACTGGAAGAAAAGGTAGGAATGCTCATTTTAGTTTCTGGCATAAGACTGTCAAGGAACACATGAAAAAAATCTTTGTTGAATGGATGATTGTGGGACACTTGATAGGAAAATTTCATTGATTTGAAAATTTCCGAATTGAGGAAGCAAACTGAAAGATAGACCGCTGAAGTTAAAACTCATGGAGTGAAGATGCAAGTGATCTCTCGGTCTCTGAAAATCGCCGCACTGCTGCTACAGACATTTCAACACATACGTGCATACACACATACACCTAGATATATAGGCAAATGCTATTTCTTCGGGAAATTCTCACAGGTGAGGGCAGAGGCAAAGATCAAGAAGTCTGAAACTAGGCCCTGCTCACCCACAATCCTTTGCTTTCAAGCTGACAGGATCAGACAGTCGCTAGGAATAAGGAGACAAGTCACTCCAGGCCAAACAGAATGCAGACGGAAACCCCTTCACTGCCTCAGCATGGGGACCAGTCAGGGGAGAGTGCAATAATTGCAACTTGCTGCAAGTAAATATGCAAGGATGGCGCAGACCTGCTCCCGAGTCAGGATCCCGCTAAGCCTCACCGCAGACACCAAAGACGGCCCTACTCAGTCACCCATGATCTCCCTAATGCTGAAGGCCTAGTCCCCTCGCAGTTCAGAACCCAGACAGGACAAGACGAAGGACTCGTTCCCTTCCTGGCTGCCCCACGCTGCCGCGCGGCCCTGCCATCACAAGCTCTACTGCCCCTTCTCCCAGCATGGCCCCAGGGCCGCATGCCTTCAGCCACCCGCCACGCAAGCTGAGACAGATCACAGGCGAGTGAGATCCGGTGGCCTCTGAGCAGGGGATGCACATCGGTGGCCGCAGCTGCCACTTCCCATAGCTTACCTCCTCTGTGCCACAAGCTCAGCCCCGCGCGGGCAGCCAGGCTTGTCCCGCCCCGCCGTATCGAACGCTCAGGGGCGGGGACTAGGAGCAAAGAACCAATGGGCTGTAGATCATAAGAGCCTGCTCCGCCTCCTCCGGCTTCGGCCCGCCTTCCTCGCTCGCGCGCAGGCGCATCCAAAGCTAAGGCCGCGCATTGCGGCTAGAAGGCGGCGTGGGTGGTAGAGATAGGTGCTGCAGCCAGTAGGTGCGGGCTGTGGGTTTGTTCCGCAGTGGGAAGTTAGCCCATGGAAAAGCAGATGAAAGGAACCATCCCGGAGATGCTACTGCAGAGTGGCCCGGTAGTCCTTTTGGCATCCTGCCCCTCAGTAGCTTTTGGCGACGTAAAGCAGCTTCTTGATATTTGAAACTGTTGTCCCAAGGTCAAAAATAGTATCAATAACATTAAGGATTTAGAAATGTTAATATAGATAGCAGACTTGCTGCTTCGTTTCCCCTTATAGCTCCTACCTGGTACCTTTACTTCTTTTTGGCAAATAGCACTACAGCTCTTGAAGCTACACTGATAATATCCACCTGTTGGATAGTTAGAGCCACCCCTTCCCTATTTCTGCTAATTTAATGTGGGGAGATTCGGGGTGCATAATTATTACTGTTATATTCCCCCTAAAGTTGAAGTATCCACCCTCTCATGAACACATTATTTTCCTAGGAAGTCTGGAAGACAACTGGTCCAATGGAACAGAAACTAAAAGAGGCAGCAGGAAAAAATAAGCTATGAAGGAATGGAATTCTGGTAGTGAATGACAGAAGTAGAAGTTATATACAAAAGAATTAAGTTGCTCTAGGGAACCTGACTTACCAGGCATTTTGTAAACCCTAATGCATGGTCAGAAGCATTTCAGAGAGTTTTATTTAAAATACCAGTATCTAGGCCCCCTCTCTGAAGATTCTGATTTAGTAGTTCTGCTGCAGAGCATTGAAATTTTTTCTAAGTTCCAAGACAAGAAGTTCTGCTTCTCTTTCGATGGAAGGATTTGGTTCCTACACATATACCACTGGGGAAAAGTAACTAGATACCACAGACCATCTTCAGTTCTCTCAATATTCTACTATGCATTCACTCTGTAAGAATTTATCTCAATTAATTGTGAACCTGCTTATATATTCAATCTCTTTATCCTTTGAGAGAAAGGAGAAAGGATGTTTAAACTTGCCTTCATGATTTTATGGACTTTGATGATATTACCCTTCAGTCTTCCAGATGCCCCGATACTTCTTTTTAGAAACATTTTGATTCTTTAAAAAAAATCCGTCTTTTACTCCCATATTTCTTGAGCTACACCAGTCAAAACTAATTTGAACACTTAACAGTGTAAACAGCACTGTTCAACTACTCGTTCAGTTCACAGAATAACTTTATGAAGTAGATACAGTTATTATTCCAATTTTATGACTAAGCAACCTTAGGTATCTGAGGGTGAAACATCCTGTCTAAGAACTTGCAAGTAACTGATAGCAAAGCAAAATTTGAATCAAGGAGCCCTGTATCTCCATAAATAAATGGATTGCATCTCTTATAGAAAGACTGGTTTTAAGAGTGTATACAGAAAAATCCACTTAAAGAATAATAGTGAGTCTTTGATTTTTCACTTTGACACTCTAGATTCAGATTTAAGGCAGGATTAAGGCATTTAGGCTATAAAACCTGGAGTCTATACTTGACTGTTTTCTGTAGATCTTGGGATAGCTAGAGATACAAGGTCTCACCTCTTTCTGGGATATACTTCTGTACAAGAAGTATCAGAGGTCATTTCTTAGTTTATTAAACATACTGTTATACCAGGCACCATGCTAGACATGAACAATATCCAGATGATAGACAAAATACAGTACCTGAGGGAGCCAGCTTATCCTGGAAGCCATGTCAGCAGCCACAAGATTTATTTGGATAAGATTAGAGGTACAGACTTTTAGAACCAGACTGGATCTCCGAAGCTGCCAGTTCATGACAGTTTTCACCAACAAGTGTTAAAATGGAAATGGTAAGGCAATATATTTCTTTCAAAATTAAATTTATTTCATTAAAATGTAACCCTTTTCTAAAATTATGCTTTGTTTTCATGTTCAAAATGATAAAGTGGGGACTTTGATGATCTAGCAATTTAGTCCATAGGTCACAGTTCGCATATATCCCAAGCTCTGATTTAGTTTAACTCTGTCAATTTATAGGAACTAAAACAGATTCCAGATCCAGATGAAATCAATCCTCCTTCTACTATGTATACACTGAAATAGCCCACTCTATATCCAGGACTAGAAATATTTCTTATAATAATAAAAAAAATTAAAAAGAAGTTAGGGTCAAGGGTAGACAGTGAAGATTAGAACTGGTTCTGATAGGTCTGCGGAGCTGTTCGCCAGGAGGAAAGGGCTCTTGCCAGTTTAATTAATCAGATTATCTAAATAGCTGTTTCCTTCTGAGCTGAAAGCAGAGAATGGGGCCAGAGGGAATTCAGCTACTATCTGTAGTTACATTATGATTGAAATAAGACCTAGGAAAGGTCAGCTAGCTTGAGTAGGTCACACCCAAGTCTGATACAGCTATCAGGAGCCCTGTAACACTGAGAGCTGGGGGAGTTTTTGAAAAATAGCTGGGAGAGGGGTGAAACCTCAAGGGAGAACAGGAGAAAAGCCAACTTCATTGATAAAACCTGCAGAGGGGATCTAGACCTCACACAAATGGAAATTTCAATTGGAGGATTAAAATAGGCTTTCGATCTGTATTTTCTGCAGTCTGAGACTGTACATGCAGAGAAACTCTTTGTCTTTTAAATATTCAAGACAAATCACCATATTTAAGAGGTTAAGTAAGCAGACAGCATCAGAACCTGTTAAACTCCTTGTATATCTCCGCTTAAGTAGTTATAGCTCTCTACTGTACCAGATCCTTTAGATAAGTACACTTACTGAAGTCAGTATGAAAGGGCCTATTGCCTTTAACAACAATTCAAAAGAGTAAGAAAAACGTGCCCACTCCCAAATCATTAGTAAAACCGAGAGGAATATACTAACAAGAACAACAGAAAAAACTAGTCTGAAGGGTCATGTCACCCATGGCATCAAAAGAGAGACAAAGCCCTGAACTCTGGTAGATGCTTTCTTGGCTAGCTCAGCACACCCACACATCCATCAGCAGGCTCAGCACCGGGTGGAGAAACTCCGAACTGAGTTACAGATCTCCACTGTCAATACCTAACAGGAAGTAATCTTTGGGGCACGTCCTTGTGGCTCAGGCAGTTGACATGCTGGTGTCCAAACCACATAAAGTCCAAGGACCACAGTTTGAAACCTGGTTTTGGTGAAACACCAAAATGAATAACTAAAGATGTTTCTTCTTTCCTTCCTTAAAATGCTTCTTCACCCTTCCCTTCCTTCCTTCTCTTCGTAAAAACAAAAACAAATCTTATTAGATTTAATTAGATGTGAGTATCTGCCTCTGATGGTTCCCCATTTTGCATAGTAGCCAAAGCCCTTATGAAGGCCAGCAAGCTATCCATGATTTTCCTCCCCTGTGCTAAGTACCTCCATCCCCAACACAGAGACCACACACACAGAGACACGAGAGAGAGAGAGAGAGAGAGAGAGAGAGAGAGAGAGAGAGAGAGAGAGAGAGAGAGAGAGAGAGAAACAGTTAAGTCTTCAACACTTGTCTTAGACACTCTTCCCAGTTGATTCCACTCCAATTGCTCCACCTCTTTGATACTGCAAGCTCTTGGCACTTCCCCTACGTATCTTCATGATTCTCTCCTGGATCATTCAAATCTTTGCTGCGATGTTACCATCTGGATAAGGTCTACTCAAGGATTCTAGAAGGAAACAGATGATACAACAATTGGAAAATTAGAGGGAAATTTAATAAGGGACTATAAGCCTAGGTGTGGGTAGGATCTAAAGATATCACATGGGAGATCCAGTAGCATTAGGCCCCTCAAATTATTCCTGAGCCTAAAGGGGTAAGGGGAGGAGTAGTTACCAGACTTGGAGAGGTCTGTGTACATGTACTACCTGACAGGAACTGGAACCTGTAGTCAAGGAACACAGCTGATCCACGATGGTCCAACAGGGATGGAGGCCAAGAATGACTACCCTGGCCTCCCTAATTCTCATTTCTCCTTTCTCTAATGATTTTCGGAAGCAAAGGAAATCAATGATACAGTTCAAACAGATCAGTAAACTTGGGCACAGTGAAGAGGCAAAAATGAAGCTATCTGGTCTATTTACCTGGATCACCTGTAACAGTTTTTGCTATGTAACAAATTACCTTTGGAACTTAGTGGCTTAAAATTACAAACATTTATTCATTCTTAGACTCTTAGGGGTAGCTTAGACCGTTCTGATATTGGCTAGCTTTGCTGGTCCCTAGGGAGTCTCCTTATCTATAGTGAGCTGGCAGCTTGGCTGATGGAGCGTGATCTCATTCACATGCCTGTGGTTTGCCTGAAGTCAACTGGAGCAATAGAGATGATGTGGTCATGTATCTCTACCAGCTGTAACTAATATAATATAAGAGGCAGTAATTTGACAGAATTCTCATGTGCACCATTCCCAGTGGTTAAATCTATGGGTTAAGGTGG